>JACEEZ010002992.1:15000-22500 GCA_016584305.1 Chionoecetes opilio
AAGACACGAAGTGTGAATTATACAATGCAGATATGTAGATTAAGGAACATGTTTTACTACATTGCCTGGAAATCAACATATACGGATGAAGTCGTTGATGTTACAACACCATGTAAAGGAAACCAAAACAGTCATTTGGAATTTCTTAATTTACGTGAAACAAATAGGAACAACAAAATCAGTGGATCTCTTTCAGATATGTCAAAATAGACACCAAGGAACTATATTGTGGACAGAAATTAAATAAATTCCGTAATTAAACACTTTAGGTGGTGCCGTTGCAAAATCAGTAGTCAGTACCTCCTGTGCAATCATCATCTCGCGTGGTTGTTTACAATTTTACATCCTTGAATCAACTCGGACGTCCAGTCGTCCACTCTTTGAGCTACCATGGTGATGACAAGACGTGTATGCTCCTGCTCCTCCACCGAAATATTACCGCTACTACCGCTTCCCTGACCACGACACTACACTACATTATACTGTGTGCATACATATATGACACCAATTTCACTTAATATATCTAATATTTTCCCTGAAATAATAGAAAATAAAAGGCTAGCAATATCTGGAACCACTGAGGTAGTTTCTCGTCCACTCAATAGATGGCGCTCTAAACACAAGAATCGGGTGCTATCTGGCATCTTTCTGACTACACTTATTTGTTATGTTGGATAGGAATATTTCCCGTCTTTCTTTAGTATACAGTCTTTGCCTAGGATCTGTGGCTACCAGCTGACCGCCACCACCCGCCGCCGCCACCCACCGCTGCCACCCGTATATAACCACACACTGACTCACACAAGTTCTGGACATTCGTGACTCATGTCGCTGTATTTTTCATGTACATCCGATTCGAGCTGTTGAAGCGTTGGATTTGTACTTAAAAAATACTGTGTACACCCATTCACCATGACGGGAAAGAGGAGGAAAACGAAGCAGACACACATGTCACCGCCACGCACTCTCGTGACGGACCCGAGTGACATAAGAACATAAGAAAATAAGGAAGCTAAAAGAGGCCGCGAGGCCTACACGTGGTAGTTCCTGTCACCTAACACTACCTACATCCACCTTTCTTCCCCATCCATGAACCTATCCAGCCCCTCTTTAAGGCTCCCTAATGACTCCGCACTAACTACCTGTCTACTGAGACCATTCCATTCATTCACCACCATATTTGTGAACCAGTTTTTCCCTATTTCCTTTCTAAATCTACGCTTTTCCAGCTTGAATCCGTTACTTCTTGTTCTATCCTGGTTAAAAGCCATAAGAACTTTTCCTACCTCTCCTTTATTAAATCCCTTTATCCACTTAAAAACTTCTATCAGATCGCCCCTTACTCTGCGTCTCTCGAGTGAGTGTAATTTTAATAACTTCAATCTCTTCTCCTAACTAAATTTACGCATCCACATTATCATGTTGGTCATCCTTCTCTGCACTGTTTCTAACAAGGTTATGTCCATCCTGTAATATGGAGACCAAAACTGAACTGCATAGTCTAGGTGAGGCCTGACTAGAGCCAGATAAAGCTTTATAATAAATTCCGCACATCTACTTTTAACACTTCTGTTAATGAATCCTAATACTCTATTAGCTCTATTTCTGGCCTCAATACATTGTTTCCTAGGTCAGAGGTCTGGGCTCACCCTTACTCCAAGTTCTTTTTCACCTTCTGATCTTTTCAGCGATACATTGCGTATGGTGTATCTATTACCAGGGTTTTTTCTATCAACATTCATAACGCTGCACTTATCAATATTAAATTCCATCTGCCATCTGACTGCCCACTCGTTAAGTTTATCTAAGTCTCCCTGCAATATGTTTACATCAGACTGTGATCCAATAATCCTATTTACCTTAGTGTCATCAGCAAAATTGCTGATATCACTCCTAATCCCACTATCCAAGTCGTTGATGTAAATCAAAAATAGTAATGGACCCAAAACAGACCCTTGTGGAACTCCACTTGTCACAAGTCCCCATTCAGATTTAGAACCATTAATTGTAACCCTTTGTCGCCTATTACTTAGCCAAGCTCTGATCCAATGAAGAACCTTCCCATCTATTCCATGAGCCTTAACCTTATTTAAGAGTCGCTCGTGTGGTACTTTGTCAAATGCCTTACTAAAGTCCAGATATATTATATCATAATCCTTATCATTATCTGCCGTCTCATAAATTTCCTATAAAAACCCAATAAATTGGTGAGACATGACCTACCCTTGGTGAATCCATGTTGTGAATCAGTGATCAAACTATGTTTATCTAAGGGCTCTCTAATGTTTTTTGCAATAATAGATTCCCATAATTTACCCACCACTGACGTTAGACTTACGTGTCGATAATTTGACTTTAGTCCTCTGTCTCCCTTCTTAAATATGGGAGCAACATTTCCTTTCCTCCACAATACTGGCACATCGCCTATCTCAACCGATTTCCTAAAAATGTGCACTAACAACCTTCTTGCATTCCTCTAACACCCTGGGATACACTTCATCTGGTCCTGGCGATTTAAAATTCTTCATTTTATCTATACCCTCTTCCACCATTTCCCTAGTTATCACAATATCATTGAGTTTCTCCTCATCGCTTCCTTTGAACATCTGTTCACCATCAGGTATCGTCTGTGTATCCTCCGTAAAAACACTTAAGAAATAATCATTTAGACTTTTACACATATCCTCATCCGTATTTAAGACCTCACCCTGTCCTGACCTTAACGGCCCAACTAATTCCCTTATCTTGGTTTTATATACCTGATAGAGCCCCTTTGGGTAATTTTTTGCCTGTCCTGCTACTTTAATCTCATAATTGTTCCTAGCAAATCGAGTTCATTCCTTCACTGTCCTTGCCATCACGTTATACTGTTCTTTGCTTACCAATCCTGCCTTGAATCTTAAATAAATGTTTCTTTTTACTCCAATATTGTGTTTTAAATTAGTGGTCATCCATTTTGGAAAACTCTTTCTGGACTTTGTTTCCCTATGAGGAATATTTCTTTTCTGTCCGTCAATTATATTCCTTACAAATAAGGTATACTCCTTCTCAGCCCCGACCTCACTTCAATGTCTAACCGCTCTAATTACCTCCTCAGCCCCGACATCACTTCCATGTCTAACCGCTCTAATTACCTCCTCAGCCCCGACCGCACTGGCATGTCTAACCGCTCTAATTACGTACAGGTGCCTTCCTAATCCTTCATAATTGGCCTTACCAGCTGTCATTGCCCTGTCCTTAGGGAAATTTTCTTACACACCATCCCACACCTCTTATTAATAACCTTCAGGTGTCTTCTTAATCCTGCATAATTGGCCTTTCTGAAATTAGGTATTCTATGTTTATTGCCACTTAATTTTCCAACTTCCCATTTTAAGCTAAATCTGATTCTCATAATGGTCGCTATTATCTAACTTTCCACCGACCTTCACATCTGTAACTAAATCGTCTCTATTTGTCAGCAATAGATCTAGAATATTATCTCCTCTAGTAGGCTCCTTGATTGCTTGACTTAGGAAGTTATCCTGGATTATATTTAACAATTCATCTGCGTTGCTGTCATCTATGATTAAATCCCAATCTATATTCCTAAGATTGAAATCTCCCACCACGCATAGTCGATTATATCTGCAGGCCTTGTTTATTTCTTCCCATATAGGAGCTGAATCCTCTTTACATAAGTTTGGAGGCCTATACACTACACCCAAATCCATTTTCTCAGTTCCCTCCGTAGCCTCTACCCATATAGACTCTATGCTGTCATCTGTTTTTATAACATTATTAACACAACACTGCAATGCATCTCTTGCATAAAGCGCAACTCCTCCACCTCGCCTGCCAACTCTGTCCTTGTGAAATAACTTATACCCAGCTATCTCGACTTCTGGATCAAATACCTTTCCTGACATATCCAACCATGTTTCTGTAAATGCTATTGTATCAAAATCCTCTACAATATTTATTACTCTCAGGAAATCCATCTTGTTTAAAATACTCCTACAGTTTGTATAGTAAACCTTCAAGCAACTCCTCTTATTTTTGTCCATTTTCCCTTTTTCTTTAACTAAACCCCTCCTCTCTCCCTTCTTACGAATCACTTTAGTTCCCTGCCTTCTGAAACTCCTCCTAGTGTCGCAAGTTTCCTTTACCCCGACCCCATTGTCTACTCCCCGGTTCTCTATCTTAAGAAAGCCTGCAGTGCTCCTACCTCCCTTTCAAGGAATTCAGACAAGATCTGAACTCCTTTCCTCGAAATGTGCACCCCGTCCCTGCGGTAGAGGTGTTTATGCCCGAAAAAGAGGTCCCAGCTGTCGACAAAGGCCTAACCATTGGCTTTGCAATGAAGTGCCCGCCGGCAATTCAAAGCAATAGCCCTGGAGTACCACAAGTCGTCAACAAAACGTCTTGGAAGGACACCACACACCACAGGGAACCCACCCCTGTCCCTAACTTTACCTACAGCTTCCTTGAACCGCCGTAGCAATTCCTCACTTCTTACACACTCAACATCATTTCCCCCAGCACTCAGGCAGACGATGGGCTTTTTCTCTTGATCCGCCATGCACTCAGCTATTTTATCACTATTCCCTTCCCTGGGTAACTCATCGACTTCATGCACATCCCTTCCCTGTCACAGAACCTGCTGTCGAGATGCCTAACCTGACTGTCACCAACAACCAAGATTTTACCTTCGGGTGATGATGTATCGTTTACCGCCCTTACCTCCGTAACTTCCTCTTGCAGCCCCGAGAGTACCTGAGATGAGTTCGTGCACACAATATGGTCATAGTTTACCTTTTTCTCCTTCGGGCGAGCTCCGGCATGATCAAGTACCTTCCATTTACCAATCCCTGGTGACTTACTAGGAACCTTAGTAGTCGCCCGAGGCACATCTCGCATTGGTACCCCTCCAGGTACATCCCTCGCATGTGCCCCTCCACTCACTCCACTTGGACCTCCACCTCCACACTTAAGAGATCGTATCTATATTTCCTGCTTCTTCACAACGCTTTTCAAATCGTTCACTTCAGTTACAAAGCACTTTTTCAGGCTTTTGATCGCCTCCAGAATAGACTTAAGTGCCACTCCACACGCTTCACTACACTCCCCCTCCACCCTTTTCCCTCCCTCTACCACACTCGTTTTCACCTCAGCCTCCTTCACTACTACCACACTACCACTCTCCACCACAGCAGAAGCACACAGCGCCATGTACTGTACTGTAGGTGTCCTCTCTCCAATTACTCTCTCCAATTACTGTCTTAGCACCTCTTTGACCTACGCCGACGAGGCAGCTGTCAGGAGGTATTTTCCTAGTTCCCGCCCCCATTAGCCAGGTGTCTTTTCTCCGGCGCTTCTTGACCTGTCTATAAAGAAGGTTGACCGCGTCTGCCCGAGACACTCGACACTCCACACACCAAGACTCACACTCAACCCACTACTCACGGCCCTCAGAGGTCACACACATATTCTGCGCTCGTCTCGTCGGGGGCGGCCACGTGTGCCGCCCCCGCCCCAACATATTCCATTGTTCCTGTACTCCACTTCTGCTGAGCAATATATTCATCTTCTGTCTACAAGTTGGTAATTATTCCTCATACCCATGCACGCAGATTTTAAGAGACATTCGGTAGACATACACAGACCTTAAACCCACGCACCTCTGAGCCTAGACCGCTCGTGCCACGGCTACCACAACGACGCTACCAACACGCCCGCCACCAGCATCTCATCTCATGTTCCTGCCCTGCCTCTACTCATCATATTCAAGTTATGTACCACTTTCCCGGTACAGCCACTTCTCTCTCCGCCTCAACCAAAACACTCTCCATCGAACACTTAGCCATTCTAAACCCGAGAGGTCAACCAACACAACCTCACCACTGGAGACCTCAGGACCACTCGAGAGAGAGAAGAGAGAGAGAGAGAGAGAGAGAGGAGGAGGAGGAGGAGAGAGAAGAGAGAGAGGAGGAGAGAGGAGAGAGAGAGAAGAGAGAGAGAGAGAGAGAGAGAGAGAGAGAGAGACCTACAAAAATTCCCACCTTCAACAACAATTATTTGGGGTAAACAGACAAGGCTACACAGACAGATTTATTGTGTGCGGACTTGAAAGCTTGAATATTTTTTAATCATGGATAATCCTACATATAAGATTGACGAGCGGCAGAACGATCACCTGAATCCATCCGCGGCAAGTATATTTATTTCTTTGCACCTATCTCCTCACCAATTCTCCTTCCCGACACCGTGTTGTAGCAAGTCGAGAAAAAAATAAATGCAAGGAGGAAAGAAAACACTGATTGAATTTGACATTCACTCCAGACAGCTTTCCGACAAGTCCAGAAAAGTTCGATCGTTCTCTCCAAACGCTTATTGATATTCCCTTCACTAAGATGCAGGTCTCAGGAACCACCACCACCACCACCATCACCACCACCACCAATACCACCACCAATACCACCACCACCACCATCACCATCACCACACCACTAATACCACCATCACCACCACCACCACCAACACCATCACCACCACACCACTACTACCATCATCACCACCACCACCACCACCACGACCGGCACCACTACCACCACCACTACCCCCACCGCCACCAACACCACCACCATCACTACCACCACCACCACCACCACCACAACAACAATAATAATAACGATAATAACATTACCAATAAAAATCAGCGTTCTATAGTTCTAAAAGAGATATTATTTAACCCAAAGAATATATACTTCACGCAATTTCTCGATAGGATTAAACTTTTTAGTCTACGTCGTATGACTTATGTGAGAGAGAGAGAGAGAGAGAGAGAGAGAGAGAGAGAGAGAGGAGAGAGAGAGAGAGAGAGATGAGAGGAGAGGAGAAGAGGAGAGAGGAGAGAGAGGAGAGAGAGGGAAGGAGGAGGATAATTGAAGAAAGGTCAGAACGCGGAGGAATGAGGTAAACGAGGGAGAAAGGGAATGGCAACAATATAAGAAAGAAGAAAACACGAGAAACCGAAAACCCTTAAAATGTAAACGTGGGAAATACTGTGAAAATAAGATAAAAACATAAAAGACTTTGAAGAGAGAAAGAGAAAGAGAATGAAATAGACAAAGAAATGAAGAAATATTAGTTAACAAAAGACGAAAAAAATACTAAACAAGGGAGTGTGGAGCAGAGGAAAAATGAAAAAAAGTAATAAATAATATAGAAGAAAGGATCAAAAGTATGCGTTGAGGAAAAAAATATGTACCAAAGCAGAAAAGGTAAAAAGTGAATTGAAGAAAAATTTACAGAGAGAGAGAGAGAGGTGGTGTGTGTGTGTGTGTGTGTGTGTGTGTGTGTGTGTGTATTCACCCATGGTCTGTTCGCGCAGTCGGACACGCGATCGTCAGTTTAATCCTCTCGGAGCGAGGATGGAGCCCATTATTACCGATCTTTGGGTAATGCTCGGACCCCACCCCCCCCATCCCCTTCCTCATAGTGAGGATCATACCGACTACC
>JACEEZ010002992.1:27500-60000 GCA_016584305.1 Chionoecetes opilio
GCTGAACTGGTATCCTATATTGAAGATGCCCGTAACGATGCTATAGTTGCACTCGTCTTCAAACTCAAAGACCTGGTGAACCTGTACAGCTTTGGACTTAAGTTACTTGGGATTGAGGTAGTAGGACGCATCCACTCCACCAAGCTCAAAGACAGAATATTGGGCTATTTTCCAGATTTGGCAGCTCATAAACAAGGCAGAGATGTGGTCCTCATTGCCAAAGAAGATGTTGGATCCACATTGATCAAAGCATGCGAGCCTGATGCTGACATTGACGCTGTTCATCTTGCCAGGGCTGCCAACATAGTGAGGAGAGACATCTTCAAAATGCAAAACCAATTCAGTACTTCATTTGAACCCAGATGTCAGGAAGATTTTGTGCCAGTTTCTCTTGTGGCATTAGTTGGTATGGAATTGAATGGACCAAACATCAAAGCACAGTCAAGTTCCTCAGCAGTGCTACAACCAGTTCTCACCATTTCGCAGCTACTGGTGCACAACAGTTTGGTAAGGCATCGGGAAAATCGGACTACAAGTACAACCAGGCACAGCCAGGAACTGGAAACACCTTTGCCTATCTACCTAGGCGTGATGATTCACACAAAAACTCGGAAGTGCGATCTTGTGGACAATCTGTATGAGCTGGGCCTGAGCATTTCATATGACCGTGTGATGGACATTTCAAATGAGCTAGGCAACAAGATAATTATGTCATCACTACAGTATAGAGAAAGCTGTATGTCCTCCTAAGCTGAAAGGTGGTCTCTTCACAACAGCTGCAGTTGACAACATTGACCATAACCCCAGCTCTACTACTGCACACGACTCATTCCATGGAACTGGTATATCTCTGTTTCAACACCCAGACAGTAACTTCAGTGGAGATGATCGGGCAATTGTCACCACACATGGTGCTAGTGATACTAAGGGGACGATGGCACGTCTGCCCAAGGCTTACACTAGTATCGCACCTGCTCCTCTTGTCAGATAAGATCCACCAATACCAAAGCAAAAAGGTCCGAACAAAGCCGACTGTCAGCTCATACCACAAGCCATTCAGAAATAATATGTGTAAGTTTAAATTCAGTTAGTAATCTTTTTATAATATAGTATTTTGATAATCTATCATCATTAGAATTACATATTTATCAAAATATTATCATTAGAATTACTTATTTTAATGATGATAGTATTTTGATAAACATGTAATTTTAATGATGATAGTATTCTAATAAACATGTAATTGTAATGATGATAATATTTTGATAAGCATGTAATTCTAATGATTCTTTTCACAGGTGGCTGGAGCATTTGCGGCATGTACTGGACACTGACGCCTTGCATGGGAATGAAATGATCTCCTGGGCTGCATACCATGCCAGCAATCAAGAAACACCACTAGAAGACAGCGATTTGACTCTCACTTCCTTACTTCCTCTCTTCCACGACCAGGCCAAATCAGTGGCCATGATTCGCCATGCCATGGATGTTGTGAAGACAGTGGTTGAAGTCCTTTATCCTGGTCAGGTGCCAATCATCACATGTGACCAGCCACTTTACACGCTCGCAAAGCAAATCCAGTGGAGCTGGTCAACAAGTCACGGAGAGGATCACTTTGTTGTGATGTTTGGTGGGCTACATATAGAGATGGCAGCTCTCAAGACACTGGGAAATCTTCTGGAAGGCAGCGGGTGGACAGGAGCACTCATTCAGGCTGGAGTTGCCACACCTGGAACAGCGGAATCATTTCTGAAAGCATCCCATGTGACACGAACTAGAAGGACTCATCAAGTCACAGCCGGTAGTCTGTATCTGCTTATGAAGCAGGCATACACAGAGTACAGCAAAGTTTTAAATGATGAACACAATATGATGTCACTGGTAGATTGGGCTACTGAAAGAGCTGATGCGTCTCCCCAATTCCAATTCTGGGTCATCATCCTGCAGCTGGAACTGGAAGTGATGATCCTTGTGAGAGCAATGCGAAAAGGTGACTTCCAATGGTATGTGGAGGCCTTGACCAATATTGTTCCTTGGTTCTTCGCTTTGGACCACACACACTACGCCAGATGGATACCAGTCTACCTGCGTGACATGGTATCACTGAAAGCGTGCCATCCTAATGTCTATGCCGAGTTCCTGAAGGGCAAGTTTGTCGTGAAGAAGTCATAACGTGTATTTTCTGCTATTGCTATTGACCAGGCCCACGAACAGAATACTGCCTCTGTGAAAGGTGATGTTGGGGCTGTGGGCCTAACAGAGAATCCGGCAGCTTTGCGTCGCTGGATGGTATCTGGTCCCGAGATGGCTCGTTTGATTGGAGAATTCCAGGGATTAACTGAGAATAGGCAGTACACAGATGGACGTCACCATGAACAAAAGAAGCACGTACAGATGGCATTTGCAAAAGATATAAAGTCCTTGAGTGGTACGATAGAAGAGATGGGAAACCCTTTCTGCGACAATGGTTGCGATCTTCTTGTACTGGACAGTAGAAACATTGTAGATGCAGTTGTGGCAGACACGGTTCGCCAGATCAAGAGCCTTGGAGTCAACAAGTATGAATCTTATGTTAAATAGAGACTTGTCAACCAAACAATGCCCATCTCAAATCCTATCCAGCGGAACAAACTCCATCTCTTCAGTCGGCCTCCAATCAGAGAGAATTCAGACAAACAGCTAAAGTTATCATCTCTGAAGAATGACTGCTCACTCTTTTCTGGATTGTACATTGCCTCCCAAACACGCAATAGTGATCTGGGGCCAGATGCTGAGAGCGAGCTAGGGCACCCTATCCACTAGGGCACCTGTGGTAAGGCAAGACGCCCTCCCACCGCTATGCTCAGTCGAGAATGGCACCGCTAAAGGCGCTGAAAACTAAGGCATGGTCTAACCATGCCTTAGTGAGCTGCTGTTGGCCTTTGACAGACATTCATCTTCTGTTTAGAAGGCAAATACAGCCTTGTTTCAGTTCCTAGAACGTAAAAATTGGTGTTTACGTAATAATAGTGTTGCGGGTATGTATGAATAGATGTAAAAGATAAATGGGGCACTGGGTTTTTAAATTTAAAATGCTCCAATGATATTTGGACAACTGAACTACCATCATCTTCACGAGACTTTAGTGCATTCATGAATTATAAAAATTACAGTAAACATCCCTATAATAAATAATCGAGCAAAATGAAATCGTTATAAATTTTTATTTCTTTAAAACCTTTTTTTATTAAAACTTTTCTTTTTCCCTGTAATTTTCTTGCTTAAATTTTCGCCCCAGCCCGGAATCAGCCCTTTTTGCCGATTATCATGGTAGTGCACGCCCCAATGCAAATATCGGTAGTCATATCCTCGATGAACGTAAAAATTGGAAAAAAAAGGATTTTCGGCGGGGAAGCGTTGCATCCTGCCTTATGCAGGTGTAAGGGGGAAGGGAAAACAGACATTCTTGTCTCAGTGGAAAAGTTTAAAGCCTTTGTTTGGCGAAGCTGTTTAAACACGCTCAGACAGGCAGCGTTATTGGCTGTGGGATTCTGGGCCCACGCCCAAAGCTTGGGCGTTGGTGATTAAGCAGGGAAAAAAGCGCCTGAAATATCGTTTTACATAGGCTGACCGGGTCCTTAGCCGGGCCTTTACAAAAGCGCCTGAAACGGGTAAGGTTCTTTTTCCCCTTACTTCAAGGCACTTCTCAGCTTTCCCCCCCCTGTACGAGTTCTTTCAGCACAAAATCAGGCCTGGCCACCAGCACGCAAAAATGGTGTCATGAAACCGGAAAAAGAGTGACTTGTTCCCTGTTTGGAAGTTTTCTACTGTAAAGAAAATGTCTCCAGTCCTACTGGGTACCATCCTTATGGAGCTGCCATCGTCAACATGCTGCGACCTGAGACTGAAAAGACTTCCAGGATTATGCCAATATTTTTTTCATCCCGTCATCATTTCACATTTCAGCATTAAACCCAGATTAGACTTTCTGGGATGTATACATCCCTCAAAAGTTTGAAGGCTGCCCCCGTGCAAAAAGGGGGAAAGGGATTTAGGAGACGCGTCGAGCCATCAAGTGCAGTTCCTAAAAAACGGCAGGATTTCCCTACGCTCAGAACAATAAACTGGTTGTTCTCCTTTTTGGGAAAAGATGTTGGGCTTGGACACTGACAAACTCATAACCACCACCAACTGATGTATTTTGCAAATCGCCAGAGTTTTGGGTCTACTCCGCCCCCATAAAGAGGCCGACACTCGCATTATGTTCCACCTAAAAGAACTGTTCGGCAAGAGCAAAACAAGTGTCAATACGCCAGTTGACACAGACTTGTATTCTGGCCAAAAATTCACCCCAGCGCCTCGACATCTCGAACTGTGGATTGCCTTTGGGGTGCGGAGAGAGCTTCAAGTTCATCGCCGCTCATGAGATAGCCGAGCTTTTGGTTCTGATGGGTGTGTTGCATTGCCAATGTTCCATCCCTTCACTGGGGGGACATGGTGCCCTGTTTTGAGGCGGGGGGAAAGAGGACCGCAGGGCCAATGGAACACTTTGGGGAAAATGTCACCCCACATTCTTGCCTTGGCTGCTAGACCAAACCCACAGTCAATAAAATGGGGGGGGCCACGGGAACATTTGTGGTCCGTTATATGATCGTCCATAGTCAGGGGGGGTGTCAACAAGGAAAGGAAGGAACTGTTCACCCAAAAGGCGAGCATAGATGGTCTCCCTCCTACCAGGCTGCCTCATCCAGCACATCAAGGGGGGCTGCCTACCGGCTGGTCACGCGGGGCACAGATGATGATCGCAGCTCCAGAGTTCCATCTTCAAGTGAAGGGGGGGGAACGGTCAGGATGGCTACGAAATAGCGGGAAACCCCCTACCAAAGCCACAAAGCTTGTGGAAAACTAAACGTTGGGGTTTGCAAAAGGCTCAGAGGACACTGCAATTGTGGGAACGCTGCTCTGAGTTTTTCTGCACTTAGTGTCTGCGGTGGCTTTGCACTGACTGATTTCCTAGAAAGACATATTTTGAAATTTTCTACCCTACTAATTATAAAACTATGAAAGATGTACAAATACCAATAATCAGTTTTATATCATACAATAATTTAGTAAAATTTTAGAGGGGGTATAACGCTGATTGCGCCCTCTTAGAAAATGCCCCCAAATTGCGTCAAAGAGCAAAAGCCGATGGCCCTATAGCCCAATATCTTCCCATAGGATCCCCAAAGTTACCCAAATTTTTTGCTTTTATCATTAAACACAAAGTATTCACAATCTCATACTTACTTACAGCACAAGCAAAACTACAAGGGTACTACCACACCAAGCAACAAGTAAGATGTCTATGCAAACAAGTGTCAGCTAACAAAAATAGGCTGCTTAACCACACTTCCTGACGCCAAAAAAACCTGATGCAAGAAAAACCATGCAGATCCCGGCAGCGATAGGGTTTGTAAAAATGTTAATTCACGTACTTTCACACACAACACACACATACACCACACACACCACCCACACAACCACACAACACCAACACCACACACACACAACAACACCCCACACCAACACACACAACACACCACACCCTTATTCAATATCTTTCAGAGACACTTTCCATTAAGAAAATTACTGTAAAAAATAAGCACGTCTTAAGCCCATATATCATCCTGCTCTAAAAGGTGCTTACTGAAAAAAAAGGTTTGGGAAAAGCAAGTATTTGGGCCTCAAAATAAAAGAAACATAAAGGCAAATAAAACAATTAACTAAAACTTAAAATTAGCCAAAATGAATATTATAAAAAAAAGCTAAAAAAAAAAGGAAAACCCAAATCCATTTGGAAACCATAAACTCCCTTCTAGGAGAACCCAAAAAAGCCAAAAATACTATATCATTAGATCCACCTTGCCTAACATCTCAAAATATTTTTTTAAAGAACATTTTATAATCTTGGTAATTTTAAAACAAATTCTTCGACGACGTTTTGAGGTATTTAAGTCAGCCCCCCGCCTTTTTCCCAGTACATACCCCAACAAATACCGCCGAAGTAAAAAATAAATTTTAAAAGGCCCCCAAAATCTAATTGTCCGGTATGATGAAAATTTTTCCTAAAATACGAAAATTCATGTGAATCATTGGCCATCCCATTAACTTATATTATAATCAAAATTAAAAAGAGGCATATTTTCCTGATCATTTAAAAAAAACCAAGGGCATTCCTAATTCAAGTCTGGGAAAAATCGACATCAAAAAATTACAGGCCAATCTCAATCTTACTGCTTTCTAAAATAAGAAAAAATTATTGCGTCAGTTTAACTAAATACCTTGAAAAAAATAAAATATTAAAAATTCAAACGGCTTTTAGAGCAAATCACTCCAAAACTGCTATTTAAAACTTTGTCAATAAAGTGTATACCTTTTTGGAGGAAGCTTTATTGGTTTGGGATTTTCATTGTTTATTCAAAGATTTGACTCATTAAAACATTGTATTTTTTAAAAAATTAAAACATTCGGGATAAGGGGTTTTTACCGTTACAATTTTCGTAGTTACCCCTGTAACAGTCACAATTTTTTTGTAAAAAAAGAAAACATCCAAATTTTTATCTTATCAAGGGGTACCCAAGGGTCATCATAGGACCCAAATTTTTTTTTTCTATATATAAAAAGATATAATTAATGCTACTTAAAATTTCAATAAATTTTATATGCCGACGATATAAACCCCTTTTCTAGCGGCAAAAAACTCATTCCTACTTTTTAAAAATAAATCAGAATTTTAATTTTGTATCTCAATGGATAAAATTTAATAAATTAAAATTAATGTTTCTAAAACTAATTATATATTTTTTTCGAATAGATCCATACAAAATATTTTTTCCTCCATTACAGTTGAAGGCGTTTAATTAAATCGAGTAAATCACCAAATTCCTAGGGGTTTGCATAGATGAAAATTGAACGGAAATTGCACATAAAGATTTTTTTTTAAAATCTCAAAAAATTTTTGAAAAATGTAAAATACGTTACAATCTTACGTAGATGCATTACTAGATTTACTAACCTTGTGTTACCCTCACTTAACATACTGGTGTCCATCTGGGGCCCGCACTGGCCAAAATTCTTATATAAAGGTAAAAATTGCTCGAAAAAATTGTCAGATGTATTTTTTTTCTTAGGCAAAATTTTTCTCTGTACTGAATTATTTTTTCAAGAAAAATTTAAAATTCGTTAATACACAAATACTTTTCTTTATTATTTTTTATAAAATGTTATTGCAATTTTACAGGGAATGAAAATTTTCAAATTTATTGACAAACTTCTCAGACAAGCAATAAAGTAATTTTATTTTCGATTGATTGACAAAATTTATATAGCTCACCATTTAGGGGAGGGGGGCCTCCTAGCATTAGTGGAGGCCCTGGGGGGTATATTCAATTATTTAATTTTCTAAAGTTTTATTTTTTTGAAACTTAAGTAAATGCAATAAGATCTCATGTACAGCGAATTGCTTTGTGTTTTTTGAGGAAGAAATGTACAAAGAGATTTATTATTTGTAAAAGAGCAAGCTAGAAACATAAAAGGGAGCCAGCATGTTTACTCAAAAATATCTCCAAAAACCCCCTGATTTGGCGAAGGGAACCCCAGGGCAAACACGCGATAAAAACGTTTGATTGAATTTCTACATAAACTGACAAAATAACGGTTTGGGACACTTATATAAGTTGAGTCATGCATGGACAAAAATCAAAGACATAAAAAAACTAATGATAATCAAATAGTCTTTTTATTCTATTCGGATTCCTTCTCAGCTGTTTTGTTGAAATCAAAGCGCGGTATCCTCCTTCAGGAATGCATGCCGGGTAATGCCTCGAGCCTGACCTAGGCCCATGAGAGAGAAGGCCTGTTCGATGGGGGGTGACAGAGTGATGACGAGACAACAGTAGTGCTTCATCAGTGCTGATTCAGACGTGGACGTGAGAGGTCACGTCGTGGCTCCAATAGGACAAAAGTTGACCCTTATTTATTGAGGTAAACATGCCTTTCATGTGCTGTGTCCCAAATTGTAAAGGGAATGATCGAAAAGGACCAAGAGTCAGTGTTTTTTATTTTCCAAGAAGTGAGGATGAGTCGGACTAGTGGTTGCAGGCTATCATGAGAGACCACTACACTGCAAATAGAAATAGCAGGGTAAGTAATGTGTTACTGTTGTAATTATTTTATATATATAAAACACGTTTAGCTTGCATTATATATTATTTTAGTATTGCAGGATGGATATAGAGCATTGTTAGAATCAGTGCAGATAAGGATGGCCAAAACGATACAGGGGATGCGTAACTATAAGTTATGAGAGGAAATTGAAGCTATTGAATTGACACTCAACTCGAGAGGCGGAGAGTAAGGGGTGGTCTGATTGTTGTTAAGTCGTTAAAGGGATATAATAAAGGAGATGTCGGGCCTCGAGATACTTAAAATCTTAAGTTTAATTTGGTATTTACAGTAATTTTAAATATTTTGAATGGTTAAACAGGGTTGTCAAAATTCCATAACCGCAAATATATAAGTAGGAAATAAACAACGGCAGAGTTATGGAAAGCGAGGTTAACAATGTTCAACCCTTTTTCAGGTATGTGAACTGCACTTCAAACCTGAGGATCAAGTATATGATACTACGTTCTTCGATGAGGCTACTGGGAGAAAGCTAACGGCAAAGCTTGACAGACCTAGAACCTGACTACATCATTAAGGAAGGAAAATATTTTTTATGATGCATATACTGTATTATGCATGTTAATAAAATGTATATGATGTATGTATATATATTTTTTATTCCTAACTTTGCTGGAGTAATGCTTTAATCTGCATGTAATTTGTTAAAAACTAATAATAAAAAATATGATCAGTTAAAACGTGAGACACACAACATTTTACAGGGGAGATAATACTGGGAAACAAATTTTTGTTGAGTTAGGTCTGACACTTGTTATTAAGTAATTTTTGGGTGCTGAATCCAAAACTGATCTCAGTTTTTCTCTATCACGTCAAGTTTTTGAACTGTAGGATTTTCGTTTTCTTAAAAAATATGAAAAATACTGTACATAACAGTAACAGTGCTTATTTTATAACAAGTTGCAAATGTTAACATACAATGAAAAATGAAAGAAATAGGCATGAATAGAATGTTTATATAACATTATCATGTTTTTAGAAAGGATAAGGCTATAATTGTGTGCAGGTTAAGGTAAAAATTTAAATTTGTAGCTTTGTCTGGAGTGTTCAACTTGAGGACTATCGTGTTTGATGCTCCAACAATAGTCAGCCATCATATGCACATCCCATCTACCCTGGTAACGTTCTTCCATAACCTTCAAATCTTGGTGAAATCGTTCACCTTGCTCGTCGCTAGCAGCACCAAGATTTTCCGGAAAGTTGGCAAGATGGCTATGCAAAAAATGTACTTTAATACTCATGTTGCAACCAAGCGCTTTGTAGCTCTCCAATAGTTTCTGAACAATTTCCGTGTAATTACTTGCACGTGTATTTCCAAGAAAGTTCTTGACGACGTCTTTGAATGATAGCCAAGCATTCTTTTCAAGGTCTGACATAGTACCGTTGAAATGTTCATCTTTGATGAGCTGTCGAATTTGTGGACCATCAAACACACCGGCCTTGATTTTTTCAATTGACAGTCCAGGAAATGCCAAGATGATGTACTTCAAACAGTCGCCATCAGTTGACAATGCTTTTACAAATTGTTTCATGAGACCTAGTTTTATGTGCAGAGGTGGGAATATAATTTTCTTCCTGTCAACAAGTGGCTCATGTACAATGTTAGGATCTCCAGGTTTAAGATCAGGGCCCGTATCCTCACTTACAATTAATACTAAACTTTGGTATTAACTCCCGACTTTACGCTTAAATTCACACTTACTGTTATCCTCACTCACTCTTAACTTAATCTTTACTGTTAAGTTTGGTATCAACTTAATAGTGCTGGCGAGGACTTCTAAACCCTTAATACCAAAGTTAATAGTAGGAAATATTCGAAATGGCCGCCGCTTAGGAACTCCCATCGCCTCTTCAGAACTTATCGAATGCGAAATAAGTCTTTATATAACAAATATGAACGCTAAAGTTACAATTAGGTACTATATAGGCGCTGCAGAAGCTGAATATGTGGCTACATAGACCTACAAGACCTAGTTTGAAGAAGCATTATCTTGGCATTATGGGCGTCCATACGCCCATCCCTATTCTTTACTTATTGGGGCAGAAAAAGCGGATACTTTAGTTTCACCCAACCAACGATTTTCTGATGCGCCTATGTTTTTCTGGCGTGTTTTTATGTGTTTTGAATGAATCTGCTGACCGTTTCTGCCGCAATTATTATTATTAGTTATTTTTTTTGGTATAATTTTTTTTTTTTTTTTTTTTTAAGTTAGGTAAAGGTTAGGTTAGGTATAGGTTAGGTTAGGTTAGGTTAGGTATAGGTTAGGTTAGGTTAGGTATAGGTAAAAGTTAGGTTAGGTTTAGGTTCATTTTTGTGGTTTTTTTTTTTGTCGTTTTTGCAAAAAAAAAAAAAAAAAAAAATGCGACAGAAACCGTTAGAAGATTCATTCAAAACACAAAAAAACACACCAGAAAAACATAAGGCGCATCAGAAAATCGTTGGTTGGGTGAAACTATAAATTGATCAAAAATAACTATTTAATCAGTCCTTTGAGAAAGTGGTGGTCATGGCTTTGAGTTACTTAACCGTAGAGTAGACAAATGCGAGTTAATAAAAATGGTAATAAGTTGAGATGAGCTATAGTATTGTAAGTAGGGGAAATATTCTTTTGAAAATAATTGCACCACAGAAAATAGGTAATTATAAGGAGAACTGGGCTCTTTTTTGCCGTCCTTACTACTCGCGTTTTCTGTATAATTTAAACTCCCCCATGTAGTGATTATACTATGATAACTTCTAGAAAACAAAATTAGATCTATATTTTCACTAGTAACCAGTATAAAAAAGTTGATTTGCATTGACCGGCTGAGTCTTTGCTGCACTGCAGCCAGCCTGGCCGGCCGACCGGGCGACCGTACACCATTAGATTTGATCAATTGCCTAAACAACCAAAAAAGGGGATAACCAAAATCTAGCATAGACCTAAAATAGCTTAAACATAACCTGAACCAAACCTAAACGTCACCCAATCTAAACCTAACCTAGCCATCATCATATGAACTTGTTTATAAAAAATCTAACTGGTAAATATTTATATACGTATAAATTTTCAACACTTGCATTATGTTTATTTGGTCTATAAATCAGCAGAAATTCACAAAAAGTGGCTAAATATGGTTTCCATAATTTTTTTCCCAAAGCTCTTCACACACACACACACACACACACACACACACACACACACACACACAAAACAATGATTATATTGGTATTTGCTGGAGTTTCATTGTTGAAGGGTCTACAGGCAAGGGCAAGGAGTACACACACACACAAAACACACACACACACACACACCCCACACACTAGCATAGTTTTACTTCAGCATTAACCAATACTTAATATTATCTCTCTCACCAGCAATAGACTGAACAGCTAGGCTAGGTTATCGTAAACATTTTAGGTTATCTGCAGCTTAGGTTAGTAAACGGCAGGGGATCTGGGGGGGGGAGGCATCCCCATAGGTAAAGTTACGTTACCAACCACCAACCAGTGTCACCAGTTACCATGTCAAACTGCAGCTTCAGGTTCTGGGACAAGCGAGAAAAGTTTGTGTGCAATAATAAATAGCTTTTATTCTTCCTTATCATCTATTCCCCAGTGGAACTGTCGCCGAGCATTTCCACGTGGGCGAGAGTTCTCGGTTGGCGTTTCGGCGAGAGTTCCTATTGGTTTTTTAAAAATTTAGATGTGCGTTTAATTAAAATTTTCTCAACCGTTTTTGGAGGAATATTTTTTCTATTTTGTGACAAATTAAATCAAGACAACATCTATTTAGGAAAAATTAAATTTCGGGCCTCGAAATCCGTGGGGTCCAATAACGAAAAGTTTACCAATAAAGGGATTTACTCCTACCCCAACTACGTAGGGAAAGTCTTATTACAAACTCAGGCAAAAGAAGCTGTGGTCACATCACATCCAAACAGTCTTGTTTCCAACGCTGTCAGATGGAATAAAATGTTAGTTCCATTACAAGAAAACAGAGGAAGCCATTCAGATAGGGAAACTCTACGGTCTGCATTGGCTTTATGGTACTCGAGATCTCGTCGACCCTGTGTCGGGACAGAATTTGGTAGACGAGAGGGTCGGGAGCATCTAATACTGTGGGCAAAAGTATACCCAGCTGACTGGGACGTACTGAAGTTACAATGTCACTCATCTCTCTCCGCTACATACAAACATTAATACACACAAAGACAGCGTCCCCAGCCCTCTCACAACCTTGCTAATGACAACGCTTTTACATGAAAAGGCCCTCGTGGATTGACTGAAAAAGTGAAAACATACTCCCATGGCAACACCTTTATAATCGTCGATTTATACAATTCTTGAACATTTTTCTTCCGTGTTAAACATTATTTATGGCTTTATACTGTTTATCTAATAATTATTTAATCTTCAAATGATACATTTCTTCATTTTTTTTTGAAATATATTTTCTTTCATTTCGGTAGTTTGGTTTTGTAAACAAGCGTCCATAGCAACGGGTTTACACTCAAAATAGCCAGGGGTCTGCTAATACCTACACTCAAAGTGGATGAGGATAGCATATCATTTCCCGTAATACCAACTTTTACACTTAAGAGTAACACTTAAGAGTAAATATTAAATTTTAAGTGAGGATCCGGGCCCAGATCTCGGAGGCCAATTCGTCTGAACCCAATGCTTCTCTCGAGCTCTGCTATCCCACATACAGAGAAAGCAGGGATACTTTGTGTATCCACGTTGTTGACCAAGAAGGAAGGACACCATTTTAAGGTCAACACAGATGATCCAATTGTGTTTGTCATATTGCAATAACTCAATGACTCTCTTTAATTCCATATTTTTTTACGAAGACAGACCGGATGGGCCCAATAGGGGCTGCGCCAAACAAATTGCCATTGTGTAAAGGACACACTTCAAGCTCCGCTTTGAGCTATCAATAAACAATCGCCATTCATTTGGATTGTAGATTGAAAGCCCTAAATTTCCCTTTAGTAAACCAGGAATGTTATGGCAAAACACAAAACCGCTGGCACTTCGAAAGTACTGCGAAATGTACTTTCTCTGGTTCGAAAGTATGATACCTTCACTCCTTGTTCAAGATGTTTTCCGTTCAGTTGATGCTAGTATTTCTGAAGCTTTTTGGATAGGGCCCAAATACGGCTAAATCATTCAACTCGGCTGATCAAACCCCCACAAACTGAATCCTCGTGATGTCAAAATCTGCAATTGCTGTCACTGCGTTCTCAACATACCAGCTCTTCTAGAGGAGGTATTTGTTCAAAATGCACTGGAATTTCAGCTGAATGGGGCATTGGTCTTAAGTGACGGTAGATTAGGATTCTATTTACTTTATTTTCTGTTAAATCCTGATGTTTCAAACAAAAGTAACAGTCTGTGGAATGATCTTTTGCTCTCGCCAAACCTGGGGTACCAAAATGCAACTTTTCACGTGCCCTTTTGGTCCACATCCGAATCTTCGAACACTGCTTGCACACTTTGGAGGGGCCATGTGTCTTTGATCACGGTTTCATTAAAATATGCAAAATAGCTTGTTTGCCCAAATACGCTGATGCTTGCCCTGACTTGGATAGTGAAACTCCCACATATATAGCAGAAGGAGTCAGGTGAAAGGATTACGACGAGGACGTAGCAGGAAAAGACAGATCTGAACAAAAGAATATATACCTGTAATAAAACACTAGCTGAATAGTTACAGCTTGAAAACAAAAAAACAGCATAAACGAAATAGAATACAATGGTAGTGTTAAAAGGGTTTAAGAGAAAAGCCATAATAAATCTCCTAATCCTACTATCTAGCTTTCTGTTTGCAGAAATTGAAGTACTGACCTATTGGGAGCTGCAAAACCTACGCACTGTCTCAATTGTAACTGCACAAACAAGTTGCCACAATCTCTGAGGTCAAATCGTAATCAGCTGGCAAGTTTTACTACAGCTCACAAGTGGAATTTTGCTTATTCTGAGGTTTAAAGCTGGGGAGAAAAACCTTGACGTGCTAGAAAAAAACTGATACAGATTGGGAATCACCCATGCCAATTTTAGTCTAAATAAGTTCAAAAATTAACTCAACAATTTTTTTTCTTCAAATTGTTCCCCAGTGATAATTAACCCCTTCACGCCCAGATCTTTAATTTGCTATATAAAATCGTCTGTTAGCCATAAAATTACGAAAAGTAACTGAATATACCATATTAGCTAGTTGACAAGGATACTAAGCAGGTCATATCTCTAAAACATTGCATATATTCACTAAAAATCTTCTAATGGCAGCCAAATTACAATAGAAATTACGTTCTGGATCTCAAGTACACCCTGTGAACCAAGGAAACTAGAGAGACAAGGCAGTCTTTGTGCAATCGGGGGAGGTGAGGCCAGGTTTCCTGCCCTGTTTTCCATTTAGATGGCAGTAGCGTCGGCGGTGAGCGTCGTCTACAACGGAGCGCACCTGTGGCGGTACATGTAAACAAACACTCATTGGCCAGACCACACCGCAGCAGTGCCGCTTACAATTTCCCGCAATAAGTGTTGTGTTTGCGGCAGGAAGAGGGCTGCACTTCACGGAACAAGACTTCATTTATTTCCCAAGGATTCTAGGAGGTTAGTAACCACGAGTGAATTGAATTTGTATCTAAAAATCACAATACTGATGTTGCCTCAGTCCCGGGATGATGAGCTGGCTAGTATATTTTCTTCTACCGTATACACACTTCTACAGGGGGCTAGCAAGCCTGTAGATCGATTCTATTAGCACATTAGATATGATATTGATCGTGAGTTGAAGGTTATCGTTAGAGGTCCGATTCTCTCATGAACCATAGGTAAATATTCGGTAAACCGCACAGGTATACCGCGCTGACTAGCTACCCCGCCCGGATAGCTACCCTGCCACGACTACGCACGTGCTGCAGATAACGTCACACAAATAAAATTTCAGATAAACTAAAAACACGTCAAAACTATTATGAAAAACTAAGTTTCGTCTTCGAAGACAGTGATGCCCCAAAAAAAAAATATTTTGCATTAAGACTAAACCTTTTAAAGAAACTAACCCCAACCCCTACGTTTTTTACCAGGTATTATGCGTTATAATGTGTTGGTATATTTAAGGTGAGTAGTTTGGTTGAAAATTGCACTTAAATAATAATCTTGATTTCTATGGTTAAACTGCATCTTCTCCTGACTATTCCAATGCTATGCTTTGTCATGTCATTATGCTTAAAAACCAATATCCCAAAGCAGACGGCTGCAGTTGGTGCAAAACCTCAACCCTCGCCTATGTGAAACACACCCAGGTGGTGTGTGAGGATCACTTTTGAGTCTCAACACATAGGCATGAAGGGGCACCTACTGAGCAATGCTGTTCCAAGGCCTTCAAGTATGTAATGGAGTTGTTGCTTTAGTTGTTGGTTACTTAGTTTGTTATATGTCTCCTTTATCACCAAGAGGTATTTATGTTTGCTGATTATAAGTTTTTAATCAGTAGTTACCTGAAAATTTTGATAACATATTAGAACATTACGACATCTTGATTTTAAGGGTGTGAGTAAAATTTCATTTCCCTTTTTGATAAGAGTAATTTAAAGAATGCTCATATATGAATAAGATTTCTGTAACTTTTTATTCTAGATAATATGATTTGATTAAGATGTGGGTGGTTTCTCCAATAACTTGTAAACTGCATATTTTTCCATAATCATGTTTGTGCAACCCTCACATTCTAGTTTTCCACATCATGATGAAGTAGTACTGTACAGAGGGACAGTCATAAGTTTTTGCAAACTAATATCAAAATCATAATCATTCATGGTATCATATGTTCCCCAAACCTGAGATTATTTTCATTTACTGTAGCCTAGATGCGGTGAGGTGCAGATTCTCCAGGAATCTAGGTAAGATGTCATGATAGCTTGAAGTGCTTGATGAGTAGACAAAATCACATTAGGTTTTCACAAATATCTGTGTATACATTAACCGTACCATGATTATAATGAAGTGTTTATGTTTATGTATAAAAACTGGCCGCTAGGTTAACCAATAAAAACAATTTATGTAAAGTGGAAAAAAGAAATACACTTGCATTTAACACTGTTCGTTAGCATGTTTGGAATTATTTTCTTTACACCTAACTTTTTTTCCACAGCATCAGAAGAGACCAAGGAAGACACAGCAATCTCAACACCCGGTTTTTGGGTGTTCAACAAACGGGTGATGGTGCAAGCACATCTTATGCAAGGACTGCCAAATTATGGTGAGCTAGAAGCCAATAAAATTTTTTAAATATAGTTTTGTATTCTTTTCATCACATCGCACGTAGCAGTAAAATCGATTAATACAAATAATAACGATTAATTAGAGATATTTTTATATATATATATTATATATATATATAATATATATATATATATATATATATATATATATATATATATATATTATATATATACATATATATATTATCACTGGGTAGAAGGATATAATTATAATATAATTTCTTTAAGTGATGACTTCTTTACAAAGATAAAACTAAGGGAGATACCATGTTTTCATATCAGTGATCACCCATAATCACCAACTAAAGTTGTTCATACAGGAATAAAGCATTTTCAATCCATTAATCATGAGTTATATGAAATAAATTCCCAGAGACACAAACTAAATTAAGTGTCTACAAAAATTCTTCAGTTTTGTTCAGGCGAGCAGATGCCATTTCACCTGCGGGCCTATACAGTAATTTTTTCACCATAGGTTCTTCTCAACCATAGAATATGTAAATTACATCAACAATGGCTGTCATTACTTTGCCCAATTATTTCTATTTTTCTTAACCCACTTTACTATATAATGTGCCTTTTGACAGGTTGTGGCTACTCAACAGTGGGACAGGACACCACGGATTCCCAGCAGGGCAATCCACCCACTGGCGCTCCCGGAACACACAAGCAAACACACACCAAACCATGTAAGTGCTATCACATTTGAAATTGTCCAGAGAATAACAAAGGATGGCAGGATATGTCAGGTGCGACAGAAGTTGTGTGCACAATTCTTTTATTTTCCAGTCAGACTTTTACTGTGTTTGTGTCATGTTGTATATACTAGTGTTTGCTTTCATAATATAGTCCAAAATTAAAATAGTGAGTTTTAATGACTTTTCAGGTGTGAATGAAAAAGAGGTCAATCTTCAATCTGGTGTCATAACCACATATGTATATGGTGCTAATAGTATGAATACATTCTGCCTTTCAAATCACCTCATAAAAAGACATTCATATCAACGGAACGAACAGGCCATGGTATTGGTATATCTATATATTATCTATATATATATATATATATATAATATATATAATATTATATATATATATATATTATATATCATATATAATATATATTATATATATGTTATATAATATATATATATATATATATATTTCTTGTATGTATGTCGTGTGTGTATATACACCAAAGAAGCATATATTAACACCAGCACATTATTGCTATTATTTGATATATTAATTGGTGTGACATTGACTGTATTTTATTTTACAGGGGTCAGAAAAATTTAATTGCTGCAATCAACAACACGCAGACTGCAGAATCGTCTGCATGCAGCCCAGCGAGCTGTCTGCAAGATGCCCCACCAACCTATAAGGGCTGCAGCCAACGTCTGCATGCAGCCCAGAGAGCTGTCTGCAAGATGCCCCACCAACTAATAAAGGCTGCAGCCAAATACTTAGACCCAAAAGTGTGTGAATTCTTCAGGACACAGTTGTTACACAGCTTAACAAAAAAAAAAGGATTCATATATGGGGTGCATGAGAGGAAATTGCTTTGCTGTTCATGGCAAGCGTCATTAATGCTTGAAATCTGCTTTGCTGTACATGACAAGTGTCATTAATGCCTGAAATCTGCTTTGCTGTACATGACAAGTGTCATTAATGCCTGAAATCTGCTTTGCTGTTCATGGCAAGTGTCATTAATGCCTGAAATCTGCTTTGCTGTTCATAACAAGTGTCTTTAATTCCTGAAACATGCTTTGCTGTTTATGACAAGTGTCTTTATTGCCTGAAATCTGCTTTGCTGTACATGACAAGTGTCTTTATTGCCTGAAATCTGCTTTGCTGTACATGACAAGTGTCATTAATGCCTGAAATATACTTTGCTGTTCATTGCAAGTGTCATTAATGCCTGAGATCTGCTTTGCTGTTCATAACAAGTGTCTTTATTGCCTGAATTCTGCTTTTATGTTTATTGAAAGTGTCTTTATTGCCTGAAATCTGCTTTGCTGTTCATGGCAAGTGTCATTAATGCCTAAAATCGGATTTGCTGTTCATGGCAAGTGTAATTAATGCCTGAAATCTGCTTTGCTGTTTATGACAAGGGTCTTTATTGCCTGAAATCTGCTTTGCTGTACATGACAAATGTCTTTATTGCCTGAAATCTGCTTTGCTGTACATGAAAAATGTCTTTATTGACTGAAATCTGCTTTGCTGTTTATGACAAGCGTCTTTATTGCCTGAAATCTGCTTTGCTGTACATGACAAATGTCTTTATTGCCTGAAATCTGCTTTGCTTTGCATGACAAGTGTTTTTATTGCCAGAAATCTTGTTTTATGTTAATTGCAAGTGTCATTAATGCCTGAAATCTGCTTTGCTGTTCATGACAAGTGTCTTTATTACCTGAAATTTGCTTTGCTGTACATGACAAGCGTTTTTATTGACTGAAATCAGTTTTTATGTTTATTGCAAGTATCTTTATTGCCCGAAATATGTTTTATGTTAGTTGCTAGTGCCTTTAATGCCTAAAATCTGGTTTTATGTTAATTGCAAGTGTCATTAATGCCTGAAATCTACTTTACTGTTCATGGCAAGTGTCTATATTGACTGAAATATGCCTTGCTGTTCATGGCAAATGTCTTTAATGCCTGAAATATGTTTTGCTGTTCATGACAAGTGTCTTTAATGCCTGAAATCTGCTTTGCTGTTCATGACAAGTGTCATTATTGCCTGAAATTGCTTTGCTGTACATGACAAGTGTCTATATTGCCTGAAATCTGCTGTTATCTACGGTCTGTGTTAGTGCATGTTATACTTGACATTTGCTGTGATGATGTTTTCTTTGTAATGCTAAATCTGGCTGGGCAAGTGGAAGTTGCATAGATTTACACCGTAAATTCATGTAGTTTATTTATCTACATTTCTGACGCCTGTTACCAAGAACTTCCCTAGGGGATGGCCGCAACAGTCTCCTTTTATTCCTGTCCTTGCAATCCCTCCTTGCATGCTCTAACCCTCGCATTCTCCTCTGACCCATTTCTTCCAATTTCATGTAGTACAATGTTACATTTCACCAGTCTTTTTCCTGGTGAAAAAGAATGTAGCTATAAAATATAAATATAAATAAGAAGCACACTTTCATTAACCATTAGGAGTAATGTTCATATGTTTTTGTAAATATGGAAAACATAAAATACAAAAAAGGAGGTATGCAGTAGTCAAATAAAAACACTATAGTTCCCGCTTAAATTATCTACGTTCTCTATCATATCCTGTGTTCGACATAGATGGCAGCACCGTACGGTTTTCAAACTTTACTGTGGAGACAGATTTCCTTGTTCTCTAGCTTCCTTGCTGTGAACCCTGAACTGAGCGCACTACTGTTGTGACGTATTACCCCCACCGAACAGGCCTTCTCTCTCGTGGGCCTCGGCCTAACAGCCGCACGCTTCTCCCTAAAGACTCAAACCCGCCGACAGGAAACATTGATTTTTTTTTTCTCTCGGCTGTCGGCGGCGGTGACGGAGGGAACATAAGAAAATAAGGAAGCTACAAGAGGCTGCGAGACCTACACGTGGTAGTTCCTGTTACTTAACACTATACCTACATCCACCTTTCATCCCCATCCATGAAATTGTCTAGCCTCCTTTTAAAAGTCCCTACACTTGGGACACTTTGAACCCTTTGGACGCCTCTCTAACAAAGTAACTCACTAACGAGGGGCGTGGTAGCCACTTCCATGCACTTATCAGGCTTTGGCCCCGTTGGCGCCTCTTTACTTGCACATTTCAAGTGATACTTTAACGGGCTGATATTTATTATTGTCTATTTTCCAACGTTTGCATCTTAACCTCTTGCTTGTGATGTTATTCTCGCCTCGTCCTTTCTTCTTCGTTCTTCTATTTTTCTTCCACTTGCCTATTGTTTTTGGTGCCTTTTTCTTACTATTTATTATCTCTCTTTTACCCCAACTTATATTCTACATCACTGCTCATGACTTCTCCGTGTGAAGAGCAATGCAGATCTGTTACGAAACGATGGATGGGTGACTCCTCTCTCAGTCTGATCTCTGTTTTGTTTGTCGAAATGTCACAGTTTGTTTCTGAGTGTCTGTGTCCTCACTCTCAGGGTTAATGACTTGTACCACCTAACCCAATCCCACAGCACAACATAACATAAAACAAAATTTTGCTTCCAGGTTTTTTTTTTTTTTTTTTATCCCGTACCACGCAAATAATTATTATGTTATGAAATAATCTTCCTTACATGCAATGCCAGTACAGAAAACTTCAGAAAATATGTACAAATATTGCTTCTTTATCATTATTATTATTATTGATGATATATTTGTAATCATTACTATAACTATCATTATCATCAAAATCATTATTGTTACTGCCTTTAGCATAATTACTATATTACATACTATACTACATTATTCTTATTATTTTTATCATCATTGCAATCATAATTATAGTCATCACAAGAACAGTTTTTTTAACGTATACTGAAAGTAAATTTGTCATCGTTCAGCTTTTGTGTCGTGGTGATGGCGGTGGTGATGGTGGTGGTGGTGGTGGTGGTGGTGGTGGTGGTGGTGGTGGTGGTGGTGGTGGTGGTGGGTGGTGGTGGAGAAAGAGAACAAATTTTCTCAAGTATTCACTTTTTGATGACACTGGTTAATTGTCCATTAGCCTCTGAGGGCGCCGCCCCACGGGAGGGAGGCGACGAAAGGCTTTATGCTAGGAGTAAAGGATTTTTAGCGTGATGTGTGTGTGTGTGTGTGTGTGTGTGTGTGTATTCACCTAGTTGTATTTTACAGGGCCTGAGCTACACTCGTATGGCCCCGTCTCCAAATCCTAATTTTTTTATCATTCATCCTTTAGTGTTTAGTGTTGGCCAAAGCCAGCACCCCGGGAGGAAGGTCACAAACCCCCGGCTAACATCCGGTACCCATTCACTGCTGGGTGGACAGGGGCTTGGTTTTTTTTTAAGGAAACAGCCCATCTATTTCCGCTCCGCCCGGGGATCGAGCCCGGGACTTCTCGGTTGTGAACCGAGCGTGCTACCTCTACACTACGGAGTACCCTGTAGACTCAGAGTGTGGAGTACGGAGAGGAGTGTGTGTGTGTGTGTGTGTGTGTGTGTGTGTGTGTGTGTGCGTGTGTGTGTGTGTCACTGTGTGTGTGTGTGTGTGTGTGTGTGAGAGAGAGAGAGAGAGAGAGAGAGAGAGAGAGAGAGAGAGAGAGAGAGAGAGAGAGAGAGAGAGAGAGAGAGAGAGAAAACAAAAAGACCGCCCTCACCATCAACAACAATGTCATCATTATCACCGTATTGACGAGGATCTTCCGTCATCACCACCACCGCCTTAACCCTAACCACACACACACATGTGCACAGACACACACACACACACACACACACACTCGTCAGTTTTGACGCGTCATTCGTGGCGTTAGTTTTGAGTAGAGTGCAGTTAGAAAAAAATGTCAGTCATATTTTTGCCCAATCCGTGTGTGGGCAGCAAATACAGACCATCACTCAGTATCTTTGACAGGTTTGGTTATAATGTATTTCATTAGATTACCCCGCCACAACACGCTGCGGCGGTAGTGTGTGATTACCACTAATATAATAAGCGCGTGTGAAGCAAAAGTTCATTACTGTCAACGTCATAAACTAATAGTGATATAGTTTCTGATTACAGCCCTGTAATTATATATGGCGATGATTTGTTTCTAAAACCTTCCTGCGGGCGTGGCAGCGGCAGGGGCGTGCTAGGGAATGGGAATGGGAGTGGAATGGAAGAATTTTGTTGTCGAAAATGCATTATTTTGGGTATGGAAAGAAATGGATTATACAAGATTTTTTTAATGAAATGGATTTTCTTTTTATCTTTCCATTGTTTTCATCCATATTAATTAATTACAAATGCGTTT
Source organism: Chionoecetes opilio (assembly GCA_016584305.1). Classification (NCBI taxonomy): domain Eukaryota; kingdom Metazoa; phylum Arthropoda; class Malacostraca; order Decapoda; family Majidae; genus Chionoecetes; species Chionoecetes opilio. Next base: position 49,926 of record JACEEZ010002992.1, read on the forward strand.
AGTAGCAGCGAAACCCTGTGATATCTGGCGTGGGCCGCGCTCTCTGCTCCACCCACACAGGTATCGGTGGAATGACTGCAGTGGAGTTAAGTATGTACCGAGAGATCTATGCAACTCAATGGCCGAGTTGACAGTTCAGATTTCAATGACACATTTCTGTCTGTCTGTCTGTGTGTGTTTCACGTGATTCTTCATCATACAAATACTTTCGGCGATCACGTGAAAGTGTGAAAATATAGACAGTCGTTACGTCCTTTCATGTCTGGAACACATGCAATAAAAATGTTGTTGTCTTGAAGCACGATAACTTTACAGCGTGGAAGAGACTGACTTTTCCTGTGTGTTCTGAGTTCAGGGAAGAAAGGGATGGCCATTGTCAAGATACATTTGTGAGTTTCTGACATTTTTGGCGAATGAGTTGCAGAAACAAAATATCTGAATCAGAAAACATAACTGACGTGTCTTGTTGTGGACATAAAATGGTACAGTATTAATCAGGATAAATATTTACAGACGAAAAATAGAAAAAATGACACAAGACCCACTCGAAAGTTCACATCTAATAAAAGTTTTATATCACAGATGCCTTCCCTAATCACAGAGCTGTCAGCGAATCATGGTGCGGGAATCCTGTAATGATTTTATTAACACTTCATTATCAAGCGGTGGCATTCCACGCACAAAATAATTGAACAAATGCCTGGCGGTGGCGTGAAGAAATAATTTGACATGCTTCCCAACACTCTCGTTACCCCCAACGCCATCCCCGCTTTTCATTACCCCCAACACAGCGCCTGTTCCGCCATCCTGTCATTGCCAGTGTTGTGGCCCGAGCTTCTCTAAGTAATCTGGTGGCTTAGGGATATTTTGGGGACACTCTGGACAAAAGTACCAAACTTTGTATAATAAATCAATAGGGTCTCCCATTTAAAAAAAATCCATTACTCCAATTGAAATTATGACGTTGTTAGTTGTGACGTCGTTTTTACGAGTGACGACGACGTTGTTATTTTTTTATTATTATTTTTTTAATACATTTGTGCCTATAGCGCCTGTAGGCAGTGGTGACCCAGGGCTCGGATGGTAGGCTCTGAAGGCTCACTTGAGGGCTCTGATGGTTGGTCCTCGCCTGTGGTGGCGCAAGCAGGATTCTTACAGTGACGCCTGTGATTAGAGGCTCATGCCGCCCCCCTGTGTCCTCCGATGCACTCGCAGTCGAAGGTAGAGTTGATGGGCAGGGCATGTGGGTGTTCTTAGGCCACTTGACGGTGCAGAAAGGTTTTGTTTTTTTTCCCCTCACAGAGAGGGGAACTTTAACCTTTATGTGGAGTGCCTAGAAAGTCTGATGTTCCTGTTCTTTGCATTGGACCATTTTAACTATAGCCGATGGGTCAGTGTACACTTAAGAGATATAAAGTCTCTTCCAGAAAACATTAAACAAGAGTTGGCGAGTAATTGGGTGGCATCAAAAACTAAGAAGAGGCTCTCAAGAATACCTTTAGATCAGGTACATGAACAAGATAACTGTAAAGTGAAGGGTAAAAATGTTGTAATAGGAATAACAGAAAACCCTGCAGCTCTGCAAAGGTGGTTGGTCTCAGGCCCTGAGTAGCAAAGGTTACTTGATGAATTTGAAGAATTGTTCATCTCGCCTGAAGACAGTTATACAAACTATCTACACCATGGGTTTGTGCCCAAAGGACCTTCCAACACCAGGTCAGAAATTGATTGCTACTATAAAGGGCTTCGGAAATCCATTTGATGAGACATGTCCTGAACTTATGGTATTAAACTCGCATACCATAGCAAATAAGGCTGTGATTGAAAAAGTACGTGAAATAGAAGACCTAGACAAAAAGCAGTACGAAAAGTTCAGACAGGATGTCATTGTAGACAGAACAAAGTCAATCACTGATGCAATCAAGAAGAACTCCATGACTTTGTTCCGGACACCAGAAAAGAAAAAGAATCCAAAGAATCTCAAGCTTGCAGGCTTGCGAAATGACCTTTCACTGTTTGGAAGGTTGTACATAGCCAATCAATGACGTGACGGAGATCCAGCTGTCTTCTTCTCCCATGAGAACCAGTTGTATCCCCCTTCTCTGTCAGATCATGGCAAGATTCACCTAGGGCAGAAAAGCCAACTCCTTCACTGTCTCAACATCACTGACCAGACTGATCCGCCATGTCATTTTGATGCTAAGATCCTAGACGGAGCTGTCACTGTTCACAGTATTACACCACATAAGTTTATAAAGTTCAAAGACTATGCAGAACAAGGCTTTATCCCAGTTATATCAAAGGAACTCCATTCTACTACACGAATTGACATTGTATGGGATACATATTACAAAAACAGCATCAAGGGCATTACACGAGAAAAGCGTGGCAAAGGTGCTCGAGTGAAAGTCAATGCTAACGTCAAGCTTCCAAAGAAATGGAATATCTTCCTAAGAGATTCTGATAATAAAACAGAATTGTTCAGTTTCCTGTCTAATGTGGTCAGTCAAACAGAATGCCCTGCTGGTAAGGAGATCTATATAACCAATGGCCAGTCGGTCATTGCTAAAGGTGGAGGATCACCAATGATCATTTGTACCCAGGAGGAGGCTGACACGAGATTAGTTGTCCACCTTATCCATTCACTCAATAATGGTGCAAGGAAAATATCAGTTCGCATCGTTGACACAGACATCATAGTCATCTTGATTGGTCAGCTTTACAACTTACACCAGATGTTCCCTGATATAGACCTTTGGGTCACTTTTGGTGCTGGAAAGAATCTACGATATTACAGCATTAACAATATATGTGACAAACTCGGCAAAGATAAATCATACAGCCTCCCAGCCTTCCATGCGTATTCAGGCTGTGATACCACGTCGTCATTCTATATAAAAGGAAAGAATGGGATGCATGGCAACGTTATCCAGAAGTCACAGAAACATTTGTCTCCGTGTTTCACAATCCATACTCAAATGATATAGCTGACACCGAGTCCCCTAAATTCCACAAGTTGGAACGCTTGACAGTAGTGTCATATGACAGGACCAGCACATTGACGTCAGTAAACGAGCTACGAAGAGAGCTGTTCGCTAAAAGAGGAAAGAGTCTGGAGAATCTCCCCCCTACTCAGGTACGTGTTTCTACTTACATTAAATGTTGAATTACATATACGGAAATTTATCTTGATAATTGCTCCTCATATACATTATTTGTTATCATATTTATAATTATTATATTATTTATTATATTACATTATTTATTTATTATATTATTTACTATATCATATATATTGTTTATTATTTTTTCATAGGATGCAATGGTGCAGCACATCAAGCGAGCAGTCTACCAATGTGTGATTTGGTCTACATGTCAATATGATCAGCCTGCACTACCCTCACCAAGCTCCTGGGGCTGGAGACTAGTCGACAGTGGTTGGGATCCTATTTGGATGACTATACCAGAAGCTTCAGAAGTGTGTACATAACTGATAAAATGTAATTGTAAGGCTGCTAGTGGCTGTAAAACACGGTGTAAATGTGTCAAAGCTAACTTGCCCTGCACAGAACTTTGTGGCTGTAGTTGTGCGAAATAGGCAGGGTATTTCATACTATCAATCAATCATTGGGGGCATACGCCGGGGGGCGCGTCGCCTCGCCCACCCTACGACGCCACTCCAGTGGGTCACCACGCGCGAGTTCCCATGCAGGCTCCTTTCCCATACCAAGCAGCTCTCGACAAGAAACATCAACTTGCCCCAGCCACGAGCCTTGTGGGCGCCCCCTTGGCCTCCTCCACGCCGGATTGTCTCTTACAGTTACAACCCGATGAGAAGGATCGGTTTCAGGGTAGCGTGTCACATGCCCATATAGCCGAAGTTGGCGCTGACGGACTATGCAGGTAATAGGCCTCGATTCAGTCTCACGGTGCAATCGCTGATTTGACACGTAATCATCCCAGCGATACCCCATGATTCTGCGAAGACACTTATTACCAAAGGCATTGATTCGTCTCTTCAAGTCACTATTTAGTGTCCATGTCTCACAACCATAGAGTAAGACAAGGATCACAAGCGATTTGAAGATCCGGATCTTTTTTCTCCTGCACAGGTACCGACAACGCCAAATACTCCCGCTGAGCGAGTCCATAACACCGTGGGCTATGCCAATCCACCGTAAGACTTCTTGACGTGACCCGCCGTCATTATGGACTGCGCTACCAAGGTATGTAAAACTTTCCAAGATCTCAATGTCCTTGCCACAATCATGAACAAACTGTACTGCTTCATCTAGTAAGTCTCCAAACACCTGGACCTTGGTCTTGAGCCAGGAGTCCTCAAGTCCCAAAGGCTGTGCCTCCTCGTGCAGCGCCTCGAGAGCCATCACCAGGACCTCCAACGACTCAGCAAAGATTACTGCATCATCGGCAAAAACAAGATCAGTGATCTTGGTGTTGCCGACGGATGCTCCACAATCACTTTGATCTACAACCTTGTCCAATACCCAGTCCATACAAGCGTTGAAAAGTGATGGGGCAAGGACGCACCCTTGCCTCACTCCTGTATTCACAGGAAAGAAGCCGGATACATCTGCCCCACACTTCACAGCACACTCAGTCCCAGAATACAAAACAGTTATCAAACCAATAGTCCTTGCAGGAATCCCTCGAAGTCGCAGAAGATCCCAGAGTGACTCACGATGCACTGAGTCAAATGACTTCTTGAGATCAACATAGGCTGGAAGCATCCCCTGTCGAAACTCACGTTGGCGTTCCACCAGGACACACACGAAGCGCTAGGATACGGTCCGTTGTTGACTTACCAGGCGTGAATCCAGACTGCTGAGGTCTCTGATGCCTCACCAGATGGCTGCGAATCCGTGTCAGCAATAGATGGGCAAGCACCTTGCCTGGTACGCTGAGCAGTGTAATACCGCGGTAATTGTTGCAGTCCTGACGGTCCCCTTTCCCTTTCCAGATAGGGACGACCAGCCCCCTTTTCCAGTCAGGAGGAATGGTACCTGATTGCCACACGGCAGTCAGGACAGCATGCAACCCGTGGATCATGGCCTCGCTCCCAGCTTTGAGGAGCTCCGCACTGATATTACAAACACCAGCTGCCTTTCCACCCCTCAACTTTCATACTATAAGGACATTTATCTCAAAATTATGTAGCATATGTTTTTTCTGGAAAGACGTAGTTTCGCGGTAACAACAATGTACCTTTACTTTTCATAGCTAGTCAATGTAGATTTGCAATAAAATATATTGATATGTTGAGTATTCGACTTTTTTCGTTTTTAGATCCGCCATTTTGAAAAGTTTAACATAAACCCCTTTGCCTTATCCTATTTATCTGGAGCAATGGATTTTATTATTAAGTATAAACTGTTCTATCATTGTACACAATTTTGTGCTTTTGTCCACCCGGTTCCCATATTACCATATTATGTTCCTAAGCCACTGGAGTTAAGGCGGCGGCAAAGCATGCACGTAATCGTGTAGCGGTCTCCCCTACAAACCACTAGGAGGGAAGTATTGTAGCGGTCTCCCCTACAAACCACTGCTTCATAGAGAAAACGTGTGGTTGCAGCCCAAACTATTGTAAATTTTTCTTTTATTGTGTTACATTGTTCATATATAATTTTATACATCTCTACTTTATGTTTTCTTTTGTAACAAGAATTAACCAATATGTAACTTGCTATCTTAGTACACACCCCTTACTCAGCGCGCACTGCATTAGCGCGTTGACCATAGACCAATATAATATTTATTGTTTAAATCTTTTTTTTATATATATGTTGATGCTTTGTGATTAAAAGCAACCTTCCACTGGAATCTGATTTTCTCTCTCCAGTTGACCAATTAGCTATTAAACACCCAAGCACAACAATCGCACTTACCGAGGCGAGCGCTGTCTTTACACGCGTTACCTGAGTATTATTTCCCGAGTATTCTTATTATTACTAAACAATCATTATACGTGTGGATAATGCATGTGGGTGTCAGCTCTCTATGACTCCTACCGGACAACATTTGCATTTTACGTGAGAACGTTTATGTTTTTATTCTAGCGAATGTTATGTGATTAGTGTCTGTCAGTCTTTTAATTATTTATTGGCTTCAGGTGGTTCAGTCCAGTCGTGTCAGGGTTCGGTGAGGCGTCTCTGAGCACCGAGGCGAACGGCTGGACTATATCCTTCAGTAATAACGATGACAAAGAAAACTAGGGGGAGGTGGGGGGGGCACTCAGTAGAGCGCACACCTCCGCCCGAATATTTCATCAATTGGTTGCTATGGCAACAGTTGTGATTATATATATATAATATGCTCAGTATAAGCGCATACCTCCGGCCGAATATTTCATCAATTGGTTGCCATGGCAACAGTTGTCAATAGATTTCATCCAAAATTAAATCAGTTCTTCCTTATACCAAATAGACTTGGTATACTGAGTTTGGTCCAAATCTATTGGTAACTTTTTTGAGAAATCCTGTACACTAACAAACAGACAGACAGACAGACAGACAGACAGATCGGGGTGAAAACATAACCCCTCCAACTTCGTTGGCGGAGGTAATGAGTATCTCCTGAGCGTGAGAGATTTCAAGAGCGTGATTCGACTTGTGTGAGAGCCTCCGTCCATCAACACCAGTCCGACCTTGACCTTGGAAGAGAGAGAGAGAGAGAGAGAGAGAGAGAGAGAGAGAGAGAGAGAGAGAGAGAGAGAGAGAGAGAGAGAGAGAGAGAGAGAGAGAGAGAGAGAGAGAGAGAGAGAGAGAGAGAGAGAGAGAGAGAGAGAGAGCGCGCGCGCGCGCCCGTGTGCACCGGCCTCAACCAACGCCCAGAGACAGGCGGGGTCGTCGGCCAAAGACTAATTCACTGTTAAAATTTAGGGTTTAGAAGGGGTTTAGAGAGGGTTTACCTAGTGTCCCAACCAGTAAACCCTTTAAAGGTATAATACAAAAAAACATGAAAAAACCTTCAGATTTATAGTAAACCTTTTGCTTATACCTTTTTCAATAAACTCTTTAAATGTTTATTAGCAGTATACCCCTAAAAAAGGATTTTTCTTTTTTTCTGTCCTCCGATGCACTCGCATTCGGAGGTAGAGTTAATTGACAGGGCATGTGGGTGTTCTTAGGCTACTCGGCGGTGCAGAAAGGTTATGGTTTTCGTTGGGGATCGAACTCGGGCCACCGAGGACGCCAGTCGGAGACGTTCACCACTCTGCTACCGCCTCTCCTTCGACAGAGAACCCATTAGGTAAACATATATAATTATTTATTAATATTATTTTACATTATTTTATTATACTATTTTATAATAAAATAATGAAATAATATTTAAATAATGAAATAATTTCAACATGAAGAAATAGTAAAAACAAATCATCGCGTCAGATCCAGAAAAAAAACATATATAAACGCGTAGGAAATCTACTGCTATTATATATTTACACATGACAGATTGGTCATATAGAACACCATAACAGATACAATACCACAACTAATTGTAGTAGTGATAATATTCATTTGATCTTGATCAGTAATGATTTCTTGAAGCTTCTGCTGCTATTTCAAGCAAAGTAACATCTGGCAATGATGACAGTTGGCAGGTGTCGCAATCCCAGATAATACCGTTCACTAGAACACATGAATTGTACCATGATGAAGTACTATCATGAGTTTGTCTGCATCATTTTACATTGAAAATATGATTATCAATAAATCAAAAAGACTAAAAACATAATCTAGATGCTGTAAACAATTATGTTTTCCATATGTGTAATAAACCCTTCCCATTTTTTTCCCAGTAAACCCTTGTTAAGCCTTTCATTTCTACAACCTATTTTTCACAGTAAACCTTTCTTATACCTTTGCCTCATCTAAACCTTATAAGTAAACCCCATCGATTCTGCTAAACCTTTTATAAACCTTTCATTTCTAACAGTGAATTGGCCCTCCAGAAAGTGACTGATTACCGCCAGGTGTGTCTGGACGCGTGATTTTTTCCCTCCTGGGTCGCGGCTCCTCTCCGCCTCATTTTCCAAGAGGTGCCTCGGCGTCCCATAATCCTTCTTAGTTTCAGGCTTGGGTTCATTCGCTGACGAGGGAAGGAGGACATCATTTGATAGCTGTCAGACGCTTGTTATTTTCTTCTGTATTCAAGGAGTTTCTGTTTATCTTCCCCGAATTCTTCCCTCAGAAAGTTCCGATTTTCATGTGTTTTTCCCTCATTGTCTTACAATACTTGTTGCGACGCTCATGTGACAATACTGGCTTGACTTACCACCTCTCTCTCTCTCTCTCTCTCTCTCTCTCTCTCTCTCTCTCTCTCTCTCTCTCTCTCTCTCTCTCTCTCTCTCTCTCTTTCAATATTATTAATTAATAGTTCAATACGAACTCATCACTGATATTGTATAAAATATATCGTTGCATTTTCAGTAGTATAACGTTTTTCATATATTTCCAGAACAGTTTGATAAAAATATCAATATTTCAATGATTAACCTCAAATATTTTATCGTTAATATCCAATCTTTTCATTATAGAGGGACGTTTTGGACTCATCATTCTTCTTTTACATTTATGATATCAAATCTTTTACATTTATATCTTATTGACAATTAACCTTCACAGAAATAAGACTTGTAAAGATAATAGTACCGAACATGATATAATTTCTAATCAAATATTAGATATATAATATTTATAAGTATTTTACAGTATATTCTGCTAACTATATGATAAAATTATCGATTGGGCAATAAATAATCTAGGAAAAACAATATTCTTAATATTTATGATCGAAGTCTTTATATTTATAAAATCCTGATTATGAATTTAATCGGAAATGTACTTTTGTTTTCGAAATATTATTGTCAGATTCATAAGAGACTCTAAAAAGTATCAATAAAAAGTACATTGGTTACCCACACAGAGAAAAGATTAAGACGAGGCGGGAAGCGTCACAGAATCACCTCGCGCGGCGCGTCACCACGCATCTGCCACACGCCGGAACTTTAAGTTTGAGGAACGAGCATAAACTTGGGGCGAGAAAAGTTAGTGAATACTTTAAAATGCACCACGACTGCCAAACCCGCGCCATTAGTGTAGCCTTTCCTGTCCCTGACTAAATGTGGCGCTCTGCCTCCCCTCCATCCCGCTACGGAACTCCTCTAGATGCGTCGCTACAATAATTATCTTGCCAAAGAGCCTCGCTATGTGTATTACTGTTGTATTTCACAATTGTATATTCACAGACATTCCGGACACTTCTTCTTCTGTTTGTTGTCTCTGACCGTAAATTGATAAAAATAACGAAGGACATTTTGCTTGACATGATGTACCTGAATGAAAGCAACGATACTGTTCTTATGTGTGTGTATGTGTGTGTGTGTGTGTGTGTGTGTGTGTGTGTGTGTGTGTGTGTGTGTGTGTGTGTGTGTGTGTGTGTGTGTGTGTGTATGTTTGAGTGTATGTTTACATTGAGCTGGTAGCTATGCAGCACACATCAGTGTACGTACATACTCACACACTTAAACAAACTCTCAGCCTTTAAAAATGAACTCATCCTTCAGAGGGACAAAACTTTTCAGTGTTGGAGAGGTGAAACAATTTATTAATAATGCCAAGGACCACGTTAATGTTAAAATGAAAATCGAGCTTAATAAGAACTTTTCAGTATTTTATAAAAAGTATCAAGTTGATCAAAGCGAGTTCATATATCTCTCTTCGCCAAAGGCCAATGACAAAGTAATAATGTTGGTGTGTGTGTGTGTGTGTGTGTGTGTGTGTGTGTGGTGTGTGTGTGTGTGTGTGTGTGTGTGTGTGTGTGTGTGTGTGTGTGGTGGGGGGGGACAAGCCTGGGTCATTACCCGAGCTAATTGTTGATATTATGTTGGTTGGGACAAGGCCAGGCCCATTAGAGACTATAATGATCACGCAAAAGACTACTGTATAGAGTAGTCTTTGATCCCTCCCATCCCACTTAATATAACTCAGCGCCACAAAAACAAAATGTTCTTCCTTTCAGTCGGCGAGTGACGGCCTATCAAAACACTCCTCTC
>JACEEZ010002992.1:65000-72500 GCA_016584305.1 Chionoecetes opilio
ATTGCGGTGGTGATTTAAAGATTGAAGACAGTCAGTCAGAGGAGAGGAGTTGATGAGACGAAAAGCTTTTGACTCAACCCTGTTTAGGAGAGCTGTATGAGTGGATCCTCCCCAAACATGTGAGACATACTCCATACATGGGCGGGTAAGGCCCCTGTAGAGAGCAAGCAATTGGGAGGGAGAAAAAAAAGGACGCAGACGCCACAGGACACCTAACTTCTTAGAAGCTGTTTTAGCAAGAGATGAGATGTGAGATTTCCAGTTCAGATTTTAGTAAAGGATTGTCCTAGAATGTTCATTGTAGAAGAAGGAGACAGTTGAGTGTCATTGAAGAAGAGGGGATAGGTATCTGGTAGGTTTTGTCGAGTAGATAGGTGAAGAAATTGGATTTTTGAGGAATTTAACAAAACAAGGTTTGCTTTTCCCCAATCAGAAATTATAGAAAGATCAGAAGTTAGGCGCTCGGTGGCATCTCTCCGTGAATCACTTAGATCCTGTTGAGTTGGACGTCTAATAAACGACGTTGAAAAATGCAAGGTAGAATCATCAGCGTAGGAATGGATAGGGCTTTGAGTTAGACTTAGAAGATCATTAATGAATAATAGAAAGAGAGTGGGTGACCGGACAGAACCCTGGGGAACACCACTATTGATTTAGGGAGAAGAACAATGTCCGTCTACAGTAGCTGCAATACAACGGTTTGAAAGGAAACTTAAAATGAAGGTACAGAGAGAAGGATAGAAACTGAATGAGGGTAGTTTGGAAATTAAAGATTTGTGGTAGTGTAGTAGTAGTAGTAGTAGTAGTAATAGTAGTAGTAGTAGTAGTAGTAGTAATAGTAGTAGTACTAGTAGTCGGGGGGGGGGGAGAGGAAGAGGAGGATTTGTTGATGTTATTACTATTGTTGTTGTTGTTGATGCGGGGAAGTGGGATGATGCAACAGTAGAGTATGAAGCTGTTATTGTTTTGCCTTGCGGTGTTGGTGTTGGTAGTGGTGGTGGTGGTGAGGCAGGAGTGGCAGTCATCGGTGTGGTAATTACAGTTTTAGAGCAAGCAATTATTGTTCACTATTGTTGCCACTGTACGAATTAACAGCCGCAGTTGTTGTTGTACTTGTTCCTGATTTGTTGGCGGTGGTGTCGAGGCGGAGGCAAATATCTGTTGATCCTTTTTTATGCAGGACTGGGGACATTTTATTCGGTTGGACATTGTCCTAGCCACAAGCCTTGTGGACGCACCCTTGGCCTCCTCCACGCCGGATTGTCTCTTACTGTCGGGGGTTCATAGAGTAAGGAGTTATTTGAACCACCCCGGTTCTTTGGGATAATCCAAGGAGAATGATCAATTCAGGGTTAGGTACAACAAGTCTGTTTCTTTGACAATATATTAATAATTCACACAACGAAAATAACTAATTATAAAACCATATGGTGGATGGCACCGCGACACTGTCAGGCATCACGTCGCGGAATAGCAGCAGGTGGACACAGGGACCAGTTTGCTGGCACCTCAGTACACGTTCTCCGACCAGTGACTCGTCTAAGCATCGATACAAGCAAGGGCGAAGGTGGTAGCAACCTCAACGCGGACGTCAGTGTCACCCAGAGAAGGCCTCAATCGTGAAGTGCACCAGCGGCATCAGTGTAGCGTCAGCACTACATGGGGCGTCTATGTATAGAGGCGGAGGCCGGCACAGCAGGTATAGGGGAGCGTGCGTCTATGCCTCACCGACGGTCCCTCAGAGCAACTCGACTCTACAAAGGAGGCGAAGGTTTGCGGAGTGCAGGACTAAGTGGCCCGGCTGCCCTCTCAGCGGGGCAAGTAAGCTCGGTTCGAGGCTACTGAGGTAGAGTAGCGCTTCGAACGAATCACCGAGACTAAACACACAAGCACCCATTACACTCACTCACAACCAACCACACACACACACACTTATAATTAACAGGTTAAGCCCTAAACACATTTACAGAATAACAACACAACCACACGACTACACCACTCAACAACACAACTGCAGCACGATACAGTGAAACACCTATAGAAACCCCCGACAAAGCCCCTCAAACCGACTAAAATAACGGATTTTTAGGAAAAATAGGGTTTCACTGGATAGTGTTACGGCTCAAAACATTCAGCGCCAACATTACATGCGCCTTTAACATAATCAAGGGAGAAGGAATATGGCTGTAGTGAAAGAGACCAGCGCATTAACTTCCCATTTCCCTTCCTTAGGTGAATTTTATGATTGATGGTATTAGTATGACCGGGGGTATCAGAAAACACATCAGGGAATTGGCCAACTAGGTCTGTAATTGCCGTGACCTGTTTGACAGATAGTTCTGGGTTGAGGCTCACCTGGCTTCCCGTTGCCTTTTCTACTACGGCTACGTCACAAACGTTACTAGATGTTTCCGTGTCATCAACAATGCTAACTTGACACACTGACTGTTTGGAAGCACACTCGCTCTCACGCCGAGCATATGGATAGCAGGAGGCTTTACGTACATTACCCTTAGGGGATGTCTTCTGACATACAGGACAAAATCTGCAAAATTGCTTAATGTCAGCACCTGCTCCGGGCCAGAAATACTTTAGAAAGATTTTATCTCCGGTTTTTCTGTGAGAAAAATGTCCTGAGAGGGGGGAATCATGAGCAGTTGACATTATACCGCGCCGCAGGCTACTTAGGATCACTAGTTGTTTCATGCCTACTTCGTGTTCATTTTTTCTCTTTGTACAAATACGGTAGATCAGGCCATTGACGTTTTCATATTTCACTGACCGATGTTTGACAGTAACAATAGCTTGACTAGCGACCTTCTTCCTAATTTGCTCTAGGGTCTAACAAGTGAGTTGGGCGGTAACTAAATCAGGTCTTTTAATATGGCTAACAGGAATTTCTGGGACAGCGAGTGGAGTAAGTGGTTCGTTTTCTCGCTTCGCACTGGCTCTAGTTTGCACCCCCATGATAACATCTACGCTACTTTTGTAGTCTGTGTCTGATGAATTGTCACTTAGCTGGTCAGTAGGTAGTTTCACACCAGGGACAGTTCCTACCAACACGTCAGCGAATTTAAGTGGGGCAGCAACTGCATTAAACCAGCCTTTGAAGAATTTACAGTCAATATGGCAACGTACTTCAGGGAAGTATTTATCATCTCCCATATAGTCGTAAAGTTTAACAAGCCTTCCTTGTTTAACATGGGCAGGTAAAGTGAATCTTTAACTAGGATGGTAGTACAACCCGTGTCCAGAAGTACTTTAACGGTCTTACCAAACAAGGTTCCAGCGTCGGTAACCGCTGTATGAGTGGGCGCTTCAGATGTAACAATATTATGTATTATATTTGCCAACCTGGGTTCTGAGCGAGTCTTAAGCTCGGGCAGTTAGGTCTAATATGCCCAGTTTTGTGACAATAGTGACATTTAGGTGGAGTTTCGTGCCAATCATCCGCGTCATTTTTGGTACGAACCCTGACACTTATATGAGCAGATCTAAATCTATCAGCAGACTGAGCCATTAAGACATTTGAGTCGTAGGTGCGCTCCTTAATGAACATTTTTAAGTCATTAGGGCAATTTGTCAGCAATTGATCTTGAACCATGAATTCACACAGATCCTCGTAATTCTTATCAACATTACTGAGAGCTAACCAGTTGTCTAAGCATTGCCTCATTCTAGATACTAACTGCACATAGGATTCATCATCCCTTACTTTACTCTCCCTGAATTTCGCCCTATAAAACTCCGCATCTACGGCGTAAGCTTTCAGGAGGCCCTCTTTTAGTTTGTCATAATCCTCCAGCTCTTCATCTGGTAAGCTGACATAAACCTTAAGTGCCTTACCACTCAGTAAAGATCCCAGATAAATATGGTAAGTGTCCTTCTCCCATTTATGGATATCGGCCAGTCTTTAAAATCTCCTAAGAAAATCATCAATCTCATCTTTCCCCTCCTGAAAACTTGGTAATTTTAATCCAGGGAGCCTTTCAGGCCCCTGCTGAGTCTCTGAGCCTGATGTTTTCTGCGCTGCTAAAGGTAACTCATGAACCCTCTGCTTTTCAGCTTCTTCTCTATCTCTTTCAGCCACTTCTCTCTCATGAGCCTCCTGTCTTTCAGCCACTTCTATCTCATGAGCCCTCTGCATTTTAGCTTCCTCTCTCTCGAGTGCTAATCCTTGATACTCTCTAACTTGTTGCCTCTCGTCTCTTTCTAGATCTTGTTTCACACGAGTCTCTTCCACACGACACTCAACAACACAACTGCAGCACGATACAGTGAAACACCTATAGAAAGCCCCGACACTTACAAATACAACCCGATGGGAAGGATCGGTTTCAGGGTAGCGTGCCACATGCTCATATAGCCGATGTTTTCGCTGACGGACTATACAGGTAATAGACCTCGATTTAGTCTCACGGTGCAATCGCTGATTTGACACGTAATCATCCCAGCAATACCCCATAATTCTGCGAAGACACTTATTATCAAAGGCATCGATTCACCTCTTCATGTCTCTATTTAGTGTCCATGTCTCACAACCATAGAGTAAGACAGGGATCAAAAGCGACTTGAAGATCCGGATCTTTGTCCTCCTGCACAGGTACCGACAAAGCTAAATACTCGTGCTGAGCGAGTCCATAATATCGTGGGCTATGCCCATCCGCCATAAGACTTCTTTGACGTGACTCGCCGTCATTATGGATTGCGCTATCAAGGTCTGTAAAACTTACCAAGATCTCAATGTACTCGCCGCACGCATGAACAGACTGTACTGTTTCATCTAGTAAGCCTCCAATCAACTGGACCTTGGTCTTGAGCCAAGAGATCTCAAGTCCCAAAGGCTTTGCCTCCTTGTGGGGTAGCGCCTCGAGAGCCATCCCCAGGACCTCCAGCGACTCAGCAAAGATTACTGCATCATCAGCAAAAACAAGATAAGTGATCTTGGTGTTGCCGAGGGATGCTCCACAATCGCTTTGATCTACAACTTCGCCCAAAACCCTGTCCATACAAATGTTGAAAAGTGATGGGGCAAGGACATGCCCTTGCCTCACTCATGTATTAACGGAAAAGAAGCTGGAGACACCCCCACACCTCACAGCACTCTCAGTTACATAGTACAGGATTGATGTGGCCATCAAAAAATCCATTTGATCAAAGAGTCGCTGGGAGATGGAGGGAGAGTCACTGGTGGGCACGCAGCGTTCTCTGGACAGCGCGCGTAGCCACTCAGGAATCGTGTTCAAAATAAAGAGTTTGCGGACATATTTGCGTTTGCGGAAGTGCTTCCGCAAACGCAAATCCGCAAACATTTACACTTCCGCACATCCGCAAACGAATTCGGGCTTCCGCAATTTGCGGAAGTTGCGGTTTGCGGAAGTATTTGCGGAAGTGCCCACCTCTGAGTCACACACAGACACACACACACACACACACACACACACACACACACACACACACACACACACACACACACACACACACACACAGGGAACTCCGTAGTGTAAGGGTTAGCACACTCGTCTCACAACCAAGAAGTCCCGGGTTCGATCCCCGGGCGGAGCGAAGACAGACGGGCGGTCTTCTTAAAACCCGAGCCCCTGTCCACCCAGCAGTGAATGGGTACCGGGTGTCAGCCGGGGGTTTGTGACCCACCTTCCGGGGTGGTGGCTTCGGCCAACACTAAGGATGAATGATGAAATAAATGTTGATATGGAGACGGGGCCATACGAGTGTAGCTCAGGCCCTGTAAAATACAACTAGATGAATACAACTAGATGACTACACACACACACACACACACACACACACACACACACACACACACACACACACACACACACACACACACACACACACACACACACACACACAACACACAACCTGTCAGTACTCGAGGCTTTCGGACTGATGCAGGATTCGTACGACTGTTAATACATAATTCAAATGTTTGTTTCGGCTGCATGAAAACCGTATTTAAAAGGTTTTAATGTGTGTATACGCGCGTGAGTACGTGTGTGTGTGTGTGTGTGTGTGTGTGTGTGTGTTATGTGTGTGTGTGTGTGTGTGTGTGTGTGTGTGTGTGTGTGTGTGTGTGTGTGTGTGTGTGTGTGTATGTGTGTGTGTGTATATATGTGTGTGTTTGCTCTCTTTACGTGAGCGATAAGCTTCTTGCAACTGGTTACCAACACGGACAGGCTTGTTTACAGACGTAAGAAAAGACTGCACAGCTTCGCCCACAAAGCTGTTTGTAGCGTGTTTTCCGCAGCCACACGAAAGCGCAATGAAACCCCCCAGGATTGCATTTTTGACTTGAAAGGTAATATTTAAATAAAGGTATTATAATCCTTCAAACTACCGTCCTATAGCTTTGACTTCTTGCCTGTATAAAGCTTTTAAATCTATACTTAATAAGAAAATTCTTAAGCATCTATCTGCTCACAATCTTCTTTCTATCTGATCGTCAGTACGGTTTCCGTAAAGGGCGATCTACTGGCGATCTTCTAGCTTTCCTAACTGAATCTTGGTCATCCTCCTTTAGGGGTTTTGGTGAAACTTTTGCTGGTGCCCTTGACATATCAAAAGCTTTCGATAGAGTCTGGCACAAATCTTTAATTTGCAAACTACCCTCATTCGGTTTTTATCCTTCTTTCTGTACCTTCATCTTAAATTTCCTTTCAAACCGGTCTATTGGAGCTACTGTAGACTGACATTGTTCTTCTCCTAAATCTATCAATAGTAGTGTTCCCCAGGGTTCTGTCCTATCACCCACTCTCTTTCTATTATTCATTAATGATCTTCTAAGTCTAACTCAAAGCCCTACCTAACGTTGATATCCACTCCTACGCTGATGTCTCTACCCTGCATTTTTTAAAGTCTTTTATTAGACGTTTGTTTTTTTCAATGCCACAAAAACCCAGTTTCTTCACCTATCTACTCGACAAAACCTACCAGTTAATATCCCCTCTTCTTTAATGACACTCAACTATCTCCTCCTACAATGAACATTCGTGGACTATCCTTTACTAAAAATCTGAACTGGAAATCTCACATCTCATCTCTTGATAAAACAGTTTCTATGAAGTTTGGTGTCCTGTGGCGTCTGCGTCCTTGTTTTTCTCCCTCCCAATTGCTTGCTCTCTACAGGGCCCTTATCCGCCCATGTATGGAGTATGTCTCACATGTTTGGGGGGGATCCACTCATACAGCTCTCCTTAACAGGGTTGAGTCAAAAGCTTTGCGTCTCATCAACTCCCCTCCTCTGACTGATTGTCTTCAATCTTTAAATCACTGCCGCAATGTTGCTTTTCTTGCTATCTTCTACCATTATTTTCAGGCTCACTGCTCTTCTGAAATTGCTAACTGCATGCCTCCCCCCCTCTCGCGGCCTCGCTACACAAGACTTTCTACTCATTCTCATCCCTATTCTGCCCATCTTCCTAATGCAAGAGTTAATCAGTATCTTTACTCTTTCATCCCTTTCACTGGTAAACCCTGCTT
>JACEEZ010002992.1:75000-108743 GCA_016584305.1 Chionoecetes opilio
TAAGAACTACACATCTGCGTGACTATTCCTAAAAAAACGATGTTTAACACGATGACGCATATATTAAAAAAATCTATAAACTATACATTTGCGAGCCCATTCCTATAAAGACGATGAAACACACGACGACGCATAAATAAAAAGAATCTAAGAACTATACATTTGCGAGACCCTAACTCTTTTAAGTCCTGGAAGCCCCGTATTGTGGAAAAGACAGTTCTTCATGGCTTGGGTCAGCGGTACTTGTTTGCGTCTCCCCCTCCGAGGCCGCCGCCCTTTGGTTTACATTATTATGATCTCAGTGACATGGCAGAGGTAGGGTCTGGGACGTCCCTCTCTCTGTTGTGTGTTTGGGGGAAGCCGTGGTGAGGAGAGACGCTCGTGCCTTTTGTATGTTCCGGGGGAGAGGGCGTGGAGAGTTACATCAAGGCGGGCACTGCAAGCTAAGACTGGTGGGAGGGCAGGCGGAAATGGCGGCAGGAATGAATAAGGAAATGATGAGGTTAACAATGTTTTTCTTGGGTTGAGACAAAGAGTGGAGAGTAAACAGGTTATTTAGAAAAAAGGAGGAGGAGAGAATTTTAAGAGGGTGTGGTCGGCAAAAACAGCGAGGAAAAAGGTAAAGTGCGAGGCAAGGTTTGATTTGTCCATGTTTTCCTTCCTTCCTTCCCTCAACCTGCCGCTGCTGTAACAGATACGTGCATGCCGCCGAGAGGGCAGAGTGCTTTTTTGTTTCATCCAAAACTTCTTTAAAAAAACCCACTCGCCAAACTAATGTACAAGTTTTTCACGTGTTCTGGATAATTTTAGACATAAAGTATGTTTTTTTTCCGATAAATTAGTAATTATTATATATTGTAGCATTCATTCTCTCTAGATGTATTCTCTTGTTTTACTGAATTCTGCATCTCTTATTTTTCTTCTTAATTTTTTTACAGACCAATAATTCTTCGACCATCATTAAAGAAGAAACAAAGTAATGGTGAAGGGAACCAGAAATACAGAACACGGATAATTAATCCCTTTTACTACGACCAGGAAAACAGGAATACTCACGAATGTTTCTCTAAGTAGGATACTTAAAATAGATTCTTTATACAGCTAGGTGTCAGGTTTATGATATAACCCATATATTATATATTATATTATATTATATATCATTATATTATAATCTTTACTGGTTATTGAAGCTTCACAGTACAGGACATTTAACAGTGTTGATGTCGCCTCTAGTAAATTATAGAACACACAGTGGACATGATAGGCAAGAAATGGCTGTAAGAATCGACCCACAAGGCAGAAAAGTATCTAAGTTTGATCACGCGGCGCCTCTCTGTCCCTCCCTTCCAACCAGCGGCTTGTGAATAAAGGGACGAAGAAGAATACTGATAAAGACGATTGTGGCAACGATGAAGAGGAGAGGATGACTTAAGGAGACTGAATGGAAGGATTGGAAACACGGGATAAAGGGAGGGAATGGAGAAGGAGAAGTAGAAAGGAGGGAGAGGAAGACGATTACCGAAGCGGTGATTGAGGGATAAATGGACATCATCCCCTCAGACTCATTTGTAAGATGCATGCGCAGTCTTTGTCCACGAGAGAGAGAGAGAGAGAGAGAGAGAGAGAGAGAGAGAGAGAGAGAGAGAGAGAGAGAGAGAGAGAGAGAGAGAGAGAGAGAGAGGAGAGAGAGAGAGAGAGAGAGAGAGAGAGAGAGAGAGAGAGAGAGAGAGAGAGAGAGCGACCGAGCGAGCGAGCGAGAGAGAGAGAGAGAGAGAGAGAGGGAGAGGAGAGAAGAGAGAGAGAGGAGAGAGAGAGAAGAGAGAGAGAGAGAGGAGAGAGGAGAGAGAGCGAGAGAGAGAGAGAGAGAGGAGAGAGAGAGAGAGAAGTGTTGACACCTTTACATTGTTCTCTCTCTCCTCTCTTCTCTCTTCTCTCTCTCTCTCTCTCTCTCTCTCTCTCTCTCTCTCTCTCCTCTCTCTCTCTCTCTCTCTCTCTCTCTCTCTCTCTCTCTCTCCCCCTGGAAATGAATTAATAAAGTTTCTCCCTAATTCGAAGTCAGCTGAAACAGCGGAACAACATGAGCTGGCATGAAATTAACACACTAAGTAAATTAGGACTTATATATTTATCTCTCTATTCACCCATCTATCTATCTGTCAATCTATCTATCTATCTACCATCTATCTATCTATCTAATCATCTATCTATCTATCTATCTATCTATATATCTATCTATCTACCCATCTATCTATCTATATATCTATCTATATAAAGAAGGAAAGGATAGTCGCCAAACAAATCTCAACGCACCTCAAATATTCCGCCATCCTTTCCAGCAGAGGAAGTAATGAAAATCGCAAATCGTGGAGGCGAGGAGATCTGAGTGGCGTGAGTTGCGAGGCGACCCAAAGACGCATAAATCAGCCGCTGCATCATCCAGGGGCGGCGGACTGCTGGAGGGCGTGGCGGAGGGGCCCTCGATTTTTTACTCTGTTTTTATCTTTGTATTTTAATTATATTTTATTGATGTTTTAGATATCGTAAATTTTTAAGATTTTAGCTCCCTGACTTGTTATTTTTTATATAAATCTTGTGTTTCATTACTATTATAGTTTAATGGTTTTCATGATTACATTTTTCTCGTATATTCGAAAAAGTGTTCCTCAATGTATTAAGATATCCACTGTTAATGGAAATAAATTTATTATTATTATTACTATTATTATTATTATTGAGAACCTCCAAGCCCCTTCACCCCCATCATCCTCGCCCCCCCCCCGGCTGCCCTCCCTCCTCCCCTGGGCATGACGGTCGACATTCGCGCGTTCACTGAGGCTCCGCGGCGACAAAGGAACGCGCAGGGAACTGTATTGGCGATGATCGATAAAATATATACATGGATGAAGAGAAAAATTAGGCAGACATGGGGAAAGGATGCAAATCAAGCCGATACATATTGCGAATATGAACTTGAAACACAACACAGTAGAGTATTATGTCATCACACAAGGAGGAGGAGGTGATATGTGAGGAGGAGGAGGTAGAAGGTAGGAGGAGGATGCAGGAGGCATATAGGAGGTAGGAGGCAAGAGGAGGAGGTAGATGAATGCAAAACCAATAGAGAGACGAATGAAATAAATTCGTCTGAGGTCAGGAAACCGATACACACAGATGCTGGTTTAGAATATTCAAGACAACGAATGAAGAAAATACGATACTTTAAATGCATAAAGTCAAAGAGGAGAGAAGGAAAAATGACCGATTGCCATATAAGAATGATAAAACTAAATAAACTAAAAAAAGGTGAATACAGTTGTACGACGCAATCCTGTGAAATGAAGGATCAGGGAAATAAAAAAGGAAACTGAAAGCTATAGCATGTAATAAATACGCATGATAGAAAAAGAAGATTGATCTATGACAGTGCAGTGATGCGTTGAATTTAATGATGGAAAAATAAAAATAAGTAAAGTTAATGAGTGATCAATACAAGAGAGAGAGAGAGAGAGAGAGAGAGAGAGAGAGAGAGAGAGAGAGAGAGAGAGAGAGAGAGAGAGAGAGAGAGAGAGAGAGAGGAGAGGAGAAGAGAGAGAGAGAGAGAGAGAGAGAGAGAGAGAGAGAGAGAGAGAGAGAGAGAGAGAGAGAGAGAGAGAGAGAGAGAGAGAGAGAGAGAGAGAGAGAGAGAGAGAGAGAGAGAGAGAGAGAGAGAAGGGCGGCGGCGGGAGCTTAAGAGGTCATGACGTGTCCTCTGGTTATTTTATAAGAACATAAGAAAATAACGAAGCTACAAGAGGCCGCGAGGCCTACACGTGGTAGTTCCTGTCACCTAACACTACCTACATACACCTTTCATCCCCATCCATGAACCTATCCAGCCCCTCTTTAAAGCTCCCTAATGACTCAGCAGTAACTACCTGTCTACTGAGACCATTCCATTCATTCACCACCCTATTTGTGAACCAGTTTTTTCCTATTTCCTTTCTAAATCTACGCCCTTCCAGCTTGAATCCATTACTTCTTGTTCTACCCTGTTCAAAAACCGTAAGAAGTCTCCCTGCAATATGTTTACATCAGACTGTGATCCAATAATCCTACCTACCCTAGTATCATTAGCAAACATGCTGATATCACTGCTAATCCCACTATCCAAGTCGTTGATGTAAATCACAAATATTAATGGACCCAAAACAGACCCTTGTGGAGCTGCACTTGTCACCAGTCCCCATTCAGATTAAGAATCATTAATTGCAACCCTTTGTTGCCTATTACTTAGCCAAGCTCTGATCCAACGAAGAACCTTCCCATCTATTCCATGAGCCTTAAACTTATTTAAGAGTCTCTCGTGTGGTACTTTGTCAAATGCCTTACTAAAGTCCAGATATATTATATCATAATCCTTATCATTATCTGCCGTCTCATAAACTTTCCTATAAAAACTCAATAAACTGGTGAGACATGACCTACCCTTAGTGAATCCATGTTGTGAATCATTGATCAAACTATGTTTATCTAAGTGCTCTCTAATGTTTTTTGTAATAATAGATTCCAATAATTTACCTACCACTAACGTTAGACTTACGGGTCGATAATTATAATTTGACTTTAGTCCTCTGTCTCCCTTCTTAAATATGGGAACAACCAAAGACTACTCTATACTGGACTTGCTACTCATTTTGGGCTGTTTCCAGTGGAGGCCAGTTTAGCGATTCCTGCCATTTTCGAACATCACTCTCTTTCCCTTCCTATGGTTTATCAGTATATATGATATACCTTTATCTTCGTAAATGTTTGTTCTATAATATTATAAAATAAAAAACAGTAAAATGCAATAAAGACATGCCATTATGAGAGAGTGAAGAAATATGCATGAACTTAATATTCACTTGAACTCATCGCCATTTAATATTTTGCTAGAAAACATTTTAGATGAAACATATCAATAGAAGCGGATTTTCATTAGCTTTCCATGGCTATATTTCGTTTTCTGAGAAATGAATCATAACCATGCATAAATTAGCGTTAACTAAAAAAATAGCATCATCTGTCGCAGTGGTTCCCAACCTTTTTTGTCCCATTCCCCCTTTTCCAGTCACTTTTGCACCTGTGGACCCCTACAACGAAATAGGCTAAGCCAGCACAATTAATAGAAGATTTTTCTGCAAAAAATTGAATACGTTCATGTAAAATGTCTTGCATTGTTATGCTGATTAAGCTGTAGGCCTATTTATATGAAAACAGAACACGTTCTGTTCAGCAGACTCTTTTTATTTAAGTAAAATACATAGGAAAAATGTCATGTTATTGTTGGTATTGTGTTAGGTATTGTACGCAAAAGTTATCCTTATAATACTTGCCTTATTTTTGAGCTTGCAAGCACATGTTTGAAAAAAAATATAAAATTCACACTACCAAACCCATCAGTTTCACGTTTTAAAAACAGCAATCTTAAGTATAACAATTTCAAGTAACAGAATAGATATTCCCAAGATTTAAAGACAAATATAAACTAAATTATGAACAAATATTTTCCTTATTGATTTCATGGTATTTACAGAATGCAAAATGATAGCAATATCGATACCATTGCTAAATAAATTTGTAGTACACCTACTTAATGCAACACTAATATGAGGGATAATAATAATATATGAGGGATGAAAAGGTGTAGTTACAGTCCAATAAATCACAAAAAAGCCTGCATTTATATATATTTTTTTTATTAATAAAAGAAGAAAAACTGCAGTGAATGACTTTTCATTGGTTGCAAAATATTATGTCACTATATATTTCTCAATGGGACTTTTGTGGTTGTTTCTGAGCAACCAGCTCATGAATCCTTGGCTCAGTGACGGCCAGTGCACACCGCAAGTCATCTTCCACAGACAGCTTGTTCCTTGATTTACTTTTTATTGTAAGTAATGCAGAAAACCCACTTGCGCACAGGTAGGTTGAAGCAAAAGGCAAAAGAACTCGAACTGCCAGATCACTTATTTTGGGATATGATTCCATCCTTGAACACCAAGGCTAGACAAGGAGTTTGACTGGAAAACATTCTTAGCTGTTGAATCGTGGATAAGCTCAACGTACTCTTCTTGTGCGTCTTCTGACACATCATCAACCTGACATAAGAACGGATTTTTTGCTACTCCTACCATGATAAAATAACGGTTATTATTTTTCTCTATCTCTTATTATTATATTCCAGTAATTTAAATTTAAAAATAATTTGATTTTTAGAATATCTATGGACCCCTTGAAATTCTTCCATGGACCCCTTGGGGACCATAGACCCCTGATTGGGAACCACTGATCTTTCGGGATAATTACCCGATGGATGATGTTATTTATTTAGTTAACGGTAATTTATGCATAGTTCTAATTCATTTATCAGAAAATGAAATATAGCAATGGAAAGCTAATTAAATTCCGCTTCTATTGATATGTTGCATGTAAAAAGTCTGCACGCAAAAATATCAAATGGCGATGAGTTTAAGTGAATATAAGTTCATGCATATTTCTTCAGTCTCATAATGGAATTTCTTTAGTGTATTGTACATTTTTTTATTTGATAATATTATAGAACAAACATTCACGAAGATAACAGTGTATCATTTATACTGATAAGCCATAGTCTACTGTATTCATGGAACACTTTTTTACTTGCCGATCCGATTGATGATGTAATTTTTTTAGTTAACGCTAATTTATGCATGGTGGTAATTCATTTATCAGAAAACGAAATATATCAAAGGAAAGATAATTAAATCTTTCTCCCAACAAACGAAGTAAAATAAATGTGGCAAGTAACGTTTTAGAAACGCAGAGAACATTTTACCGCAGCCTAGCATACTAATAAAGAGAAAAATGAGTATTGATGATGGTGTGCCGCCCTAAGCGAGGACACGGCAGCGTTGGCGGCAGTGATGGCAGTGAAGAGTGAGAATGATCACAGCAACATCATCATAATGGTTACACTGCTTCTACCACTACTGTTAATGATGAATGTTATAAAAAAGTAATAACAGTAACAACTAGGGGGGGGGGGGGCACTCAGTAGAGCGCATATCTCCGCCCGAATATTTCATGAATATTCTTCATGCCATGGCAACAGTTGTTATTCGATTTCATAAAAAAAAGTAAAAAAACGTATTTTTTTTAAAGTAAAAAAAAAGTATTTTATATAAGTATATATATATATATATATATATATATATATATATATATATATATATATATATATATATAATATATATATATATATATATATATATATATATATATATATATATATATATATATATATATATATAATATATATATATATATATATATACGTAATATATATATTATATATATATATTATATAATATATATATATATATATATATATATATAATATATATATATATATATATATATATATATATATATATATATATATATATATATATATATATATATATATATATATAATATATATATATATATATATATATATATATATATATATATATATATATATGCACTCAGTATGAGCGCATACCTCCGGCCGAATACTTCATCAATTGTTGCCATGGCAACAGTTGTCAATAGATTTCATCCAAAAATAAATCAGTTCTTCCTTATACCAAATAGACTTGGTATACCGAGTTTGGTCCAAATCTATTCGTAACTTTTCGAGAAACCCTGTACACTAACAAACAGACAGACAGACAGACAGACAGATCGGGATGAAAACATAACCCCTCCAACTTCGTTGGCGGAGGTAATTACAATGATTAGTATACTGTAATAATTATAATAATTATAATAGTAGGCTACTAATGGAATTAATGATGATAGTAATGACGATAAAATAAATGATGATAATAATATTTTTAATAATTATAATGATAATAAATTATTAATGAAAAAAGATATCGAGAGAGAGAGAGAGAGAGAGAGAGAGAGAGAGAGAGAGAGAGAGAGAGAGAGAGAGAGAGAGAGAGAGAGAGAGAGAGAGAGAGAGAGAGAGAGAGCGAGAGAGCGAGAGCGAGAGCGAGAGCGAGAGCGAGAGCGAGAGCGAGAGCGAGCGAGAGCGAGAGCGAGAGCGAGAGCGAGAGAGAGAGAGAGAGAGAGAGAGAGATGAGTGGTCGAAGGAAACTTCATTACGCGCCCCGTTAACCTCGTCTAAGAGATAAGTTTGGTTATTTCAGTAACCAATAGGATCCAGCTGGTCTACAACATTTCTTCTTCATTTTCTTTCTTTTCGTTCATTTCTGCGTTAGTATTATCATATTTTCTTCCCTTTCTCCTAGGTTTCGTGTACCTCACGAGTATTAACTTTTTTTCATCCGCCATCTCCTTTTCTTCTCTTAGCTCTTTAATTAATCTCTTTACTCACCTCACTTTTTTTCTAAATTATTTTCTTTCTCTTTTACATCTTTCTCGTCTCTTTCCCTCTCCCTCTGCCCTTCCTCCTCCTCTGATTATTTACTTTTATCATCTTTGTCTTTTGTCCACTCTTCCTCCATTTCTTCTTTCTCACCTTTTTTCATTCCATTGTCTCCTCTTTCTCTGCGTCTTTTCGCATCAAGCATCACTCATTACCTCCGCCAACGAAGTTGGAGGGGTTATGTTTTCACCCCGATATGTCTGTCTGTCTGTCTGTCGGTCTGTTTGTTAGTGTACAGGATTTCTCAAAAAGTTACCAATAGATTTGGACCAAACTCAGTATACCAAGTCTATTTGGTATAAGGAAGAACTGATTTAATTTTGCATGAAATCTATAGACAACTGTTGCCATGACAACCAATTGATGAAATATTCGGCCGGAGGTATGCGCTCATACTGAGTGCATATATATATATATATATATATATATATATATATATATATATATATATATATATATATATATATCACAACTGTTGCCATAGCAACCAATTGATGAAATATTCGGGCGGAGGTATGCGCTCTACTGAGTGCCCCCCCTCCCTAGTTCATCTTGTTTTCCCTTCCTTTTTAAGGTTAAACTCTGATGTTTTAAAACGATTTGCCGTTATCGTTATTATATTAACACAAAACATTGAACAACTACTGAACACTTTCCTGTAGTTCCTGATGTTTTACCACCGGTTGTGTGGCGGCTCCAGTGGTAGGTGTGGTAGTGGTGGTGGTGGTGGTGTATGTGGTGTCAGTATGTATGGCAGCAATAGTGGCTGTGGTGTCAGTGGTGTCAGTATGTATGGCAGCAATAGCGACTGTGGTGGTGGTGGTGGTTGTGGTGGTAATGGCATCAGCATCTATGCATCAGCGTATGTGGTGGTAATTGAGCTTCCGGCAGAATGGTAAACATTTTGTTGTTCTATATTTCCTCCCTGATGTGCCAGGAGTATACTAATGATAACAGGGCATCGTTAGGGGAGATGGTTAACTCTATGCAACTTGTTCCTGTGATAATAACTAATCCCGTCCCCCCCAATCACGTATGGATTTAATTAGATAAATGGCTCATAACTTTGCTCGCTAGTGTAATGTCAAGCTTCGTCACAGGATATTTGTAGATTATATCAACTTTCATATGAGGTAATTATATGTCCTGTGTACGGAAAATACAGGTACAAGCGTAGTGATTATATGCCGCTTAGTTTAAATAACCGATGACCACTATCTCATGAAATCGTTCCATGAGGGCAAGGCGTAGATGGGTATTTAGGATGGAAAATATAGAATCTGCCCTTCAATATATGTGTGTTAGACATGAAACACCCTAGTACAGCAAGGCACATCCATTACAGGCTCAGGTGTTACGTAGTGTTGCTTGGGTATATACATTGCATGCATCGATGTGTCTGTGAAGTTCTTATTAGGTGGTAAAGGTACGCCCACTCGCACGCCAGCATTGTCTGTTTGCTGTGAAGTTCTTTACGTTCAGTGTTATTGATTGTGGGTTTCTAAACATAAAGTTATCATTGACAGGAAGCACATATGAAATCCACACTACTTTAAAGAGTCTAATAACCATGGGGTGAAGGATAGGATTATAAAAAAAAGCCTTAAAGACCACAACCTGCAAATGCCATTCACCTGACTGCTTCTGAATCACGTACAGAACCAGTGTCAGTGTATTCACAGTCACACTGGTAAGAGAGGCAATACAGATTGAACAGAGTGACAGGTTTGCGTGACAAGTCTTCCCACCAGCGCCAAACCCTGCCCTCGTCCCTCTCCTCCCGGGAACCTGAACCACAGTAGCTGCCTTGCTATCGATCGCCTGTGTTTATTTATCGTCCTGCGCACGTCGCCTAGTGGCCCTGACATGTCGTGACACGTTACCACTAATACTGCTGACATGCTAACATTCCTCCACACATCTCATCAACGATTAGGTAAACAGACTAAGTATCAAACAAGACGAGAACACAGATCCAACTGCACAGCCAATTGTTAACCGTAATTTAAAAACCGTAATATGTACATTGTACATGACAAGTGTTAATCGTACATGCTCATTAACCTATAGCTCATAAGACAAAGAACACAATACACACACACGCACGAACATGCACACACACGTTTGAAGCACCAACACATTTTACACAAACGTTCAAATCATGTAAAACTATTATAACACAACCCTATGAAGCGCCCGCCGGCCAATCAGCGCTGGCGACGAGTCAAACGAGGAGGCTCCCCGCGCCTTGGCGATCCCCCAATGAGGAGACGAAGTCGCCTTCCAGTGTGATCCAACCCTCCTTGATCGTAACTGCAGCCATCAAGCTGATCATCGTCCAGGCCTGAGAGGCTTGTAAAACACGACCTGGACGCGTTATAAACACGTCTATGGCTGCCTGACCTGCGATCTTGGCACCCATCCACTCATCTCATCACACACACACACACACACACACACACACCACACACACACATTAGGTACTCCGTGGTGTAAGGGATAGCACGCTCGGTCCACAACCGAGAAGTCCCGGGTTCGATCCCCGGGCGGAGCGGAAACAAATGGGTTGTTTCCTTAAAACCTGAGCCCCTGTCCACCCAGCAGTGAATGGGTACCGGGTGTTAGCCGGGGTTTGTGACCTGCTCTCCGGGGTGCTGGCTTCGGCCAACACAAAGCACTAAGGATGAATGATATAAAAATGTTGATGTGGAGACAGGGCCACACGAGCATTGCTCTGGCCCTGTAAAATACAACAACTAGATGAATACATAAATACACACACTGTCCATCACAGGGAACAATACACAGGGAAGTGACGGTAAATTAGGCGGCGCAGTCAAGAAGTGGCGTGATGCCGTGAGGGTAATAAGGTGTTGACGCCTGGCAGGGTGGAGGGCAAGGAGGGCAGGAGAGTGACGAGCTGGTGGAGGACGTGGCTGATACATTCATCTCATGTGGAGTTGTGCTGACAATGCAAATCCTACTTTCAGCCTCGTTTTGGCTTTGTTTGTGAAATATATGATTTTAGTTTCACTGCATAATACTTTTTTTACGTACAAGTAAATCACGATGGCTTATACAGATATCAAAAGAGGCTCATCCCTTGAAAATATATATGAAACTGATATGAGTTGTGGATGTATTTACTGTGGAAAAACTATATTATAATAGAGGTATATACAGAGTCCTCAACACGTCACAGACTAATTAAGTCAGCTCGAAGTTTGAAGTGGTCGGGGAGCGACTGGCCTGCATCCCCTTGCGGCCCTAGTGAGGTAGGGCGATGAAAGACCTGCATAAGGGGGAAACCGGGGTGAGGGAGGGGAGGAGAGGGGAGGGGGGGGAAGGGAGCAATAACGGAGGTAGGGAAGAGACGCCACTGTCTTCTCTCAGCTTCTTTACGGCGTGCGGGAAGTTTGTTGCCTTGGGCGCCATCAGATCGCTCACACTTGTCACCAACCACACCATTCCTCACAGCCTTGCCTGTCGCTAGCCACTGCCTGTCGCTGGTCAGTGTCAGTCGCAATGCAACTGGCCACGGCGTCGTAAGCAGTTGGTTTCATGCAAGGGTGGCGTTGTGTGAGAGCTACCTTAGTCTTGGTCTCACGCCCTCCAATCCCCGAGTGGCGTCGCTTCACCAAACACAAAACAAAGCAAATCAAAACACCGTTGTCTTCAACGTGAAATTCCGCAAAAGGTGGCACAGAATGGAGAACAATAATTTTAATCTGATACGCCGTTGTTTCAAGGATGCTGAAATCTAATATACTATAGGAGTAGACGTGTGTCTATGTGTGTTTTGGGTAGCCGAAACTGTAAATTCAATTTTGATGAGAGTAGGCTCAAAAAATCGCAAATAAATTGTAGGTGGTAAGTGGTTTACTTCCATGTCGATTGAATAATTTTGAAGGGGTGTTTCGGGCTAAAAACACTTTAGGAGTATTAGATTAAAGGAAAAACTCTGCGGTAACGTCTTGCCGCATTCCACAAACTCGGTAGACTCATGGACGTTTGTGTGCGTGTGTGAGTGTGTGTGTTGGAATCACACGGAACCAAAGGGTTGAAATCACACGGAACGTGGTCTACCCCGAGGCACTTTGACCAGTGACCAACGACAGCAACAACACGATTGGAGTTTGCAATCACATATTGTCTAATATATACTGCTACTACAAACATCAATATATGGGTCCGAAGGGCCCACAAACACTTGTATATACTATATTTTTAGTAGCTTTTATTCTCATACTCGCTGTGATTTCTTCAATATTTCGTGAATATTCTACACACCACTAGCCTCACTCTTCCCTCTTATCGTATGTAAAGACCATGATCAGCTTTACTATTTAGTGTCATGGTAAATCTTTTTCCACGTTTTGAATATATATTACTTTGCTTTATCAATTCAGAGAACTGCAATTTTATGTACTGTATGTATTTTCCCAATATTCAGGAAGCCAACAATTTTTGTTATGTATCAATAATTATAATGCTACATTTGCAGATATAAAACTATCATTCTATCAGCAATGATAAGACATATCCGACCTTTCTTTTATGGAATACAAAAATAGCGGCGTGCCTAGCAGACGTCCAAGCGCGCGCACACACACACACACACACCCACACACACACAACTCCGTAGTGTAAGGGCTAGCACGCTCGTCGGCTCACAACCGAGAAGTCCCGGGTTCGATCCCCGGGCGGAGCGAAGACAGACGGGCGGTCTTCTTAAAACCCGAGCCCCTGTCCACCCAGCAGTGAATGGGTACCGGGTGTTAGCCGGGGGTTTGTGACCTGCCTACCGGGATGGTGGCTTCGGCCAACACTAAGGATGAATGAGAAAAATATTTGTTGATATGGAGACGGGGCCATACGAGCGTTGCTCTGGCCCTGTAAAATACAACTAGATGAATACAACTAGATGAATACACACACACCACACACACACACACAC
The DNA here is from genome assembly GCA_016584305.1 of Chionoecetes opilio. Classification (NCBI taxonomy): domain Eukaryota; kingdom Metazoa; phylum Arthropoda; class Malacostraca; order Decapoda; family Majidae; genus Chionoecetes; species Chionoecetes opilio. The sequence continues at coordinate 88,392 of JACEEZ010002992.1, forward strand.
ACACACACACACACACACACACACACACACACACACACACACACACACACATACACACACACACACACACCGCGCGATGGTCAAGTTGATAGCGTGCTGACCTGCTATTCTGTGGTAGCCGGTTCGAATCGTCGCTGCTCCCGGGGATTTTTCACTGACAAATTTGGGCGGTTACTCTTCTCCTTGAGCAAGGGGATGGGGGTGTGTGGTGTGTGAGGTCCCAGCATTACCCAAAGATCGGTAATAATGAGCTCCAAGCTCGCACCGGGAGGGTGAAACTGGCGATCACGAGCCAGCTCGCGGGGACAAGACCATGGGTGAATGACAACACACACACACACACACACACACACACACGCACACACACACACGTCATATATATATATTAGTCTTCCACAGCATTTACTGTATCAAATTTTAATACAACTTATAAAACTTCCTTTTTTTAGCTGACCAGAAACAAACAACCTACAAATCGTTCGTCAAAAACGTGAAAACTTCCCATTGATGTTACAACAAGAATGAAAAAGTAACACTTACACTAAAGGCAACAACTCTATTTTTTTTGTCAATATTTTTCCCCTGCATTGTCTCTTTCAAATAGAATAGAAATCAACTTGCGGCAATACAGATTACTAGCTGGAGAAGAAAATCACTACAATTGCAATTTTACTTGTACTTCCAAGTGTATTGTGCCGCGGCGAGCTATATTTCTCAACCCACCGTCCCTCTCTCTCTCTCTCTCTCTCTCTCTCTCTCTCTCTCTCTCTCTCTCTCTCTCTCTCTCTCTCTCTCTCTCTCTCTCTCTCTCTCTCTCTCTCTCTCTCTCTCTCTCTCTCTCTCTCTCTCTCTCTCTCTCTCTCTCTCTCTCTTTTTATTTTTTTTTATTTTTTTTATTTAAACTGTTAGTACATTTGGTGTTATGAGAGCTAAAGCTGTAGGTTTTATACTAGAGCTATCTATAGCTACATATAATATAAAACATACATTTTATATATAATAATAATCTAGGCCATCAACCAGCTGTTCACCCCCCGCTTAAAGTCTTGTAGCGCGGCGTGGTGGTGGAGGTCGGTTTGGTGAACTAACTGGTTCCACAGACGGCCGTAGCGGGGTAAGAAGGAACGTAGGTGGTGCTCTGTCCTGGAGAAGGGCACAGTCACTTGCTCCTGTCTGTGTGGATCGACACGGGTGGAGTGAAGGGGCGGCGGGGGCCTGGGGAGCTAGATGGCTGCCAGGTGGGGCGTGTGTAGATTTAGTGCCTTGTGCATGACACATAAACCTGCCACATCCCTGCGCTCCTGGAGGGGTTGGAAGGAGTCAGGCACGTGGTGGGGACGTTTGTCGTTAACCAGTCGCTGGTCTCTTCTCTGGACGTGGTCTAGTGCGGCCAGGTAAGAGGGCGGGCAGGAAGACCATGCTAGGGGAGAGTATTCCATTAGGGGACGTACCTGAGCCTTGTACAGGACCTCAAACCCCTTGGCATCCAGAAGGTGGGAGATGCGCCGGACACAGCTGAGTCTCCAGGCCGAGCTCTTAGCCACTCTCCTGGCATGACCGGTGAAGGGCAGTTCCGCGTCAAACTCCACCCCAAGGATGGGGATGGATCTCTGAAGCGGGAGTGATCTGCCCTCAAGCTGTATATACGGTGCAGGCAGGTTGGCGATGTCTTGCCTGCGGGAAATAAGCGGAGCCTGGGTTTTGTCCGGGGCCAGGCTGACCTACCATCGACTACTCCAGGTGACGATGTTGTCCAATGCAGGTTGATGTGGCACACCGTGTGCTGCCAGTCACGTCTGTCGCAGGGGAAGGCAAGGGTGAAGTCGTCAGCGTAGGCCTTGGCCTCAGGAATGAGCTGGAGAATGTCATTGTAGTAGACATTCCACAGAAGAGGCCCGAGTACGCTGCCCTGCGGGACGCTGGCGTGGATGGGTTGCTGGCTGGAAGTGTGGCCGTTGATCACCACTCGTAAGGTCCTGTCTTGGAGGTAGTCCTGGATGAGCTGCAGCAGGGCGCCGCGCACTCCCAGGTTCCTCAGCTTGGCAGCGAGACCTCGGTGCCACGCCCTGTCAAAGGCTCCGGCGATGTCCAAAGCCACGACAAAGGTGTCCATTCCTCTATCCAGCGAGTGGTTCCAGGAAGCAGACTGAAGGAGAAGCAGGTCTGCAGCTGACCTTCCCTGCCTGAAACCAAATTGCTTGGAGTTGAGGAAATGGTGGGCGTCCAAGAAGGTGTTGATCTTGGCGGTGATGAGGGACTCCAGGATTTCCCCAACAGTGGTGAGGAGGTCTCTCTCTCTCTCTCTCTCTCTCTCTCTCTCTCTCTCTCTCTCTCTCTCTCTCTCTCTCTCTCTCTCTCTCTCTCTCTCTCTCTCTCTCATATATATATAATTCACCACATAACCCCGCATTTCAAAACAAGATAAAAAATACCCACCTCCACCTTGTTCTCTGGCGGCATAAAATCAATGTTTATACCAGTAAACACGTGAGGAGCCAGGTAATTGTCACAAACACTCACAGGTCGCGCGTTTCTTTCAACACATGAAAGACTAAACAGGCAACGTACAATTATAACTCATATAAAAACTATTACTAATGACCACAATCATCGACAAGCATGGTATCGTATCGCATCGTGTGTATGGAAAAAGAGAGAGAGAGAGAGAGAGAGAGAGAGAGAGAGAGAGAGAGAGAGAGAGAGAGAGAGAGAGAGAGAGAGAGAGAGAGAGAGAGAGAGAGAGAGAGAGAGAGAGAGAGAGAGAGAGAGAGAGAGAGAAAAAAAAACCATATCCAGATAATTGCGATAGAGATAGAAGTCAGCATACAAAGACAAATAGTTAACATGAGTACAAAAGGACAGCGATAAACCGCATCTAATCTTCAGCCCCTCGGGCCGCCGCCCACCACCCTGCAACCCTGAGTCTGCTTAGTTTGGTACCCACGAGGGACGCCACTAATCGCATTTTAACTCCACACAAGAGGACGCAGCATTACTTCCACTGCAACGCTCCATCTCTCTCTCTCTCTCTCTCTCTCTCTCTCTCTCTCTCTCTCTCTCTCTCTCTCTCTCTCTCTCTCTCTACACACACACACACACACACAACACACACACATATACACACACACACACACACACACACACCATACCTCTACTCCTTCTCATTATATTAGTACAAAATAAAGGGTAGCTACACAAGACACCCAAAAAATACATCCATGGACTCCTCACACCGCAACTTCCCTATAATTACAACCTCATAATAATCATAATCGGTTAAACTCACTCACCTCCTTTTCTTTACGGCACCATGAGGACACGTGTCAACCTATTTCTTTTTTTATTACCATTCCTTCCCTCTCTTCCCTGGAAAGCGCGAGACACGGTAAAAACTTGATCCTACGTGATTGTGTCATTTCCCCAGGGTTTGATGTGAGAGTTAAGTTGATCCTCACACGGGAAGAAGAAGAAAAATAGATTAGGGCTTGTCAGATCATTTTTTGGTAAGTGAGCGTTGGGAATTTATACGCCTGTGAAGGACTTATAATGGGAAATCAGCCGCTTCTCAGGGACGCCAGAATCCACGTAGCGATGGAAGGTTTTCAAGGGGAGAATTAACGCTCCGTTGGGACATGGGGACAGTGTTGCTATGGGTTAATGGAGAGAGAGAGAAAATTGAGTGTTGCTAAAACAAAATGTGGCATTCTTAAAAGTGGTTATAACCGAATACTTTTCATTAAAAAAATGATCGAACGTTGCTTTTGTGCCGTTTTGTTTTTTATTTGCTGGCGTTTTTCTCTTTAAACTTCTTCGCCATTATTATGTTGAGAGAGAGAGAGAGAGAGAGAGAGAGAGAGAGAGAGAGAGAGAGAGAGAGAGAGAGAGAGAGAGAGAGAGAGAGAGCGAGAGCGAGAGCGAGAGCGAGAGCGAGAGCGAGAGCGAGAGCGCGAGAGCGAGAGCGAGAGCGAGAGCGAGAGAGAGAGAGAGAGACAAAAAAAAATGTATGTTAAAGAAACACCACTCACAGTATCACTTTATTCATTTATTTACCAAGATTGAGATGGAATGTTAGCGTATTTCTTATTTATCTTCTTATTTACGCTGTTCCTTTCTTTTAGTTACATTCTGTGCCGTATATCAAGCAATGGTGTGACTGTACTGAAACACCCACCTCGTAACCTAGAAACATGGAAAAGACCATTTCCTCGTAATCTAGAAAGAAAAGAGGCGAACTCTCAAAGGAAGACAAGTCTCCCCCAAGAAAACAACGCTTCAGATCTAAATGGCTGAAGGCAAGTCACTTAGCGTGTTCATGTAGCAACTTCAGGTTCATGGAACCACCTTAATTGTCTCCGTGCAATTATATACAATATTGTAGAATGATGAACAGGTTGTACACCATTTCGCCATTTCCTTCATACTACAATATTGTACAATGATGAACAGTGGGTACACCATTATTACCATTTCCTTCACTGTATAGTATATTCACATGGTACTAGTAAGTGAAGAATATTAGAACATAAGAACATAAGAAAATAAGGAAGCTACAAGAGGCCGCGAGGCCTACACATGGTAGTTCCTGTCACCTAACACTACCTACATCCACTTTTCATCCCCATCCATGAACCTATCCAGCTCCCCTTTAAAGCTCCCCAATGACTCAGCACTAACTACCTGTCTACTGAGACCATTCCATTCATTCACCACCCTATTTGTGAACCAGTTTTTCCCTATTTCCTCTCTAAATCTACGCTTTTCCAGCTTGAATCCGTTACTTCTTGTTCTACCCTGGTTAAAAGCCGTAAGAACTTTTCCTACCTCTCCTTTATTAAATCCCTTTATCCACTTAAAAACTTCTATCAAACGCCCCTTACTCTGCGTCTCTCGAGTGAGTGTAATTTTAATAACTTCAATCTCCTCTCATAACTAAAGTTACGCATCCCTTGTATCATCTTGGTCATCCTTCTCTGCACTTTTTCTAACAACACTATATTCATCCTGTAATATGGAGACCAAAACTGAACTGCATAGTCTAGGTGAGGCCTGACTAGAGCCAGATAAAGCTTTAGAATAACTTCCGCACTTCTACTTTTAACACTTCTGGTAATGAATCCTAATACTCTATTAGCTCTATTTCTGGCCTCAATACATTGTTTCCTAGGTCGGAGGTCTGGGCTCACCCTCACTCTAAGATCTTTTTCACCTTCTGATCTTTTCAGCGATACATTGCTTATGGTGTATCTATTACCAGGGTTTTTTCTACCAACATTCATAACGCTACATTTATCAATATTAAATTCCATCTGCCATCTGACTGCCCACTCGTTAAGTTTATCTAAGTCTCCCTGCAATATGTTTACATCAGACTGTGATCCAATAATCCTACCTAACTTAGTATCATCAGCAAACTTGCTGATATCACTGCTAATCCCACTATCCAAGTCGTTGATGTAAATCAAAAATAGTAATGGGCCCAAAACAGACCCTTGTGGAACTCCACTTGTCACCAGTCCCCATTCAGATTTGGAACCATTAATTGTAACTCTTTGTTGCCTATTACTTAGCCAAGCTCTGATCCAATGAAGAACCTTCCCATCTATACCATGAGCCCTAACCTTATTTAAGAGTCGCTCGTGTGGTACTTTGTCAAATGCCTTACTAAAGTCCAGATATATTATATCATAATCCTTATCATTATCTGCCGTCTCATAAACTTTCCTATAAAAACTCAATAAATTGGTGAGACATGACCTACCCTTGGTGAATCCATGTTGTGAATCATTGATCAAACTATGTTTATCTAAGTGCTCTCTAATATTAGGCAAGGTCAATGTTTAACTCGTTATGTAATATACATTTTCTGATCATCATTAATCTGGTCCCTAAAGTTGCACTTTATACAAAACGTGTTATGTGCATTTCTTGTTTTAACATTTTTTTTATTTCATGTAGGGACAGGCGCGGGGATATTGGCACTGTACGTAGGGACACGTTAGGGACTTTTCATGGTTTCTGTAGAGATATTTGGACCAAATATGAGTGTTTGAGTTGGTAACACTGCGCGCGCTGCGCTATCAAACCTTCAGTCCAGAGTTGCCAGATTTGGGGATTTGTCCCTATATTTGGGGATTTCGGGGCACTGATGGGGACATGGGGACATTCACTCTCGATTTGGGGACTTTTGAGGTTTTTTGAAAAAAACATGTATTTTATCACTTAAAATAATATTATTAATATGAAGGTTAAAAGAAAACATGAGGTTAAACCGACAGCAAGGAAGAAGTAATTTGAGCTTCATTGATCCCAAAGAAGTAAGTCAAGAAATGTGGTCTCCATTGGTCCATTGGCTAGTGTATTTCCTGGAATTGTAGGTCCTGACAAAATAAATCACCTAGACAAAGAATGGAGAGTACTAAGAAACACCGATCTTGCTGATTCAGAAATCAATGATGTTGAAGGCTTCTGGGAGACAGTTAGAGAAATAAAGAGTGGTGATGAAACCCCCATGTTTCCAAATTTGTCAAGTTTTGTTTCTGGGCTATTGCGTCTTCCTCATTCTAGTGCCACAGCAGAAAGGATATTTTCATCTGTAAACAATTTAAAAACAAAACTAAGAAACAAACTCTCAACCAGAGAACTCTATAGTTGGACTTCTGCATTCAAAGCGGTATTTGAAAGGCCGGGAATGTTTCAATTTTGCTGTAAATGATAAACTAGTCAACATGATGACTTCAGATATCTACAAATACCATGAACATGATGATTCGAGTGATGATAATATTTAGTATGCAAATGTGTTATTCTATTCTTTCTTTCTGGTTTAGTACAGTATGCCCATAATATTAGTTGGATTATTTAAGTTCCCCAAGAGGCTAAGAGCATTAATTTTTTTCATTTATTTCTGTATCATATTTCTAAGCAATTTAAGGAAACATACCATCCCCATCAGCCTTAAGTAGAAAATTTTATTAAATGTATTTTTTATTAAATGCTCACGAGGCTGTATCCTATTACTGCCTTTTTTTGTGTTTGCAGTCCTTGTGATGATTATAATAAAAAAGTGAATTATGCTACTTCATGTGTAATGTAATATATTATGTAAAACAAAGTATGAATTAATATCATTAAATCAACATTAAAATCAACATAGCAATTTAATTTACATGTGGAGTAGCTATGTAGCATATATTTCAGCATTTTTATAACAAGTATGGAAATATATGAAATGGGGATTTCTGGGGATTTTTCCCCGAATATATAGGGATCTTTAGACCAGGCTGTCTGGCAACCCTGCTTCAGTCTTCCACGAGCCGTAGGTGGGAGAGCACCCTCGCTCGGTGTTCACCTCGCTATGCAGTAAACATTCCCACCCGTGGAAAGTTTTGCTGCTGGTGTTTCACGAGTATCTGCCAGCACCTCTGCCCTTGTTAAGAGTCGCAACACAGACTATCGTAGGCCCATTACATGAGGGGGCCACTTAGAGGGGTACTCGAAAGGTCTGTGGAGAGGGGCCGCAGGGACTCTGATAGCCGTGGTTTAGTCCCGAGAGGGGCAGCGTCAGGGCTGGTACGACGCCGTTTAGACGGCGGCCAGTTTAGCCCTCCTGACGTTGTAGGATAGTTGCTGGACGAGTTTACCGTCCCCCGTCAGGTAGCTATGTTGCTGGGTTTGTGGCAGTCTGTTTTTGTTAGGTTTTTATTTAGCTTTTATTTCTGCCTTTGCTCTTTCTGCGTTATTTTCTGAGTCATGCCCCACTCTAACGGCATGGCCAAGTTGCACTCTCCTCGCCCTTCGTCAGGAGGGGAACTATCGCCCAGTGATAGATCAGTGAAGCATGCATCGAACCATCCTCGCAAGACAAAAGACAATCTGTTGCTTCACACCGCCTCTCTCCTGACGTCACCGCCGCTCCTACTCCTGCCCCTCACCCTGGCAAGACCCCTGCTCGCCCTACCTCCTCCAAGAAAGCTGCTGCTACCCGTGCTTCCACTTCTGCTGCTTCGACAAATGCTGATTGCCCTGAAACTTTCAAGGATAATACTATTGCCTCTGCTTTGAACCACCCTCGCAGATCGAAACACCTCCACCAACATGTCGCCTCCTCCTTGGCCGCATTACAACCCGCGTCACCGTTCCCGCACTCCAGCACCCAGACCCCGCAACGAAGCTCCCACTCTTTCCATTTCCGTGGACCAATTCCGGATGTACGTAAAGGAGGTGGCACTCGGCACTGCCACCTCCGTGGCCACGTCAACGTTATAATATAGCCTCGTTTAACTCGCCATGTAAAATACTTTTTCTGATCATCATTAATCTGGTCCCTAAAGTTGCACTTTTAAAGTTGCACATAAAAAAAAGTTATGTGCATTTCTTGTTTTAACTTTTCTTTATTTCATGTAGGGACAGGCGCGGAGATATTGGCATTGTACGTAGGGACACGTAGGGACTTTTCATGGTTTCTGTCGGGATATTATGACCAAAAATGAGTGAGTTGGCAACACTGGTGAAGGGGTTAATGCGCATCAGTATTAGGTATCAACATAATACCGGTATTGCCTATACCGGTTTTCGGGAATAGTACCGATAAGTCCTCACACCGGTATCAGTTAAGATACCGGTATAGTTCGGTTTTTCCCAAATACCGGTATTACCGGTACCGGTATTTAACATTTTCATGCCCGTTTTTTTGAGTCTATTCTCAGACATTTCTTAAACCCTTACAGCGTCGACACCCTAAGATGAAAATGATTTAGAGAGTTTTCGGTGGCGTCGCCCATTTGTTTTGGATAAATAGTTAGTAGTTAATAGTAATAGTTACTAGTTAGTAGTTGGTTAGTATTAATAAATAGTTACCTATAAGTAAGGAAAATATAAATAATTTTATTCAAATCTTTAAACATTATTTTTGGGCCTCCATCCTTCCCTGGTGCACTTCCCGGTGACAAATCGACATATCAGAGAGAGAGAGAGATGTTTATTCGTCCTCAGTTACCAGTATAAATATAGAGCAAATTCTATATATTCTTAGAATATATAGATCTTGGTATAGAGGACACGGCCAGATAAAGCCCGTCAAGAACTAGGCATCACCGTCACTGGCGTGTCACTTCATCATGTAAGTGGTTTTCGTGTTTTATTGCGGTGCTGGATACTTTTCTACCATCTCTGGAGGTAGAGATACTAGTACGTCCAACCTTCCTGCTAGTATGTGGGCCGCTATAAGAATGTCTTTTGGATGAACTGTGGCCCATATAGGGGGTGCAATATTGGAGGTACTAGTATCTCTACCTCCAGAGATGGTAGAGATACATACTAGTATTCGGTAAATTTGATAGGTAAAAAGTATTTTTTGAAATTTGGTATTGGGTACTGACTAATGAGTGAAGCTTAATCTAAAAATGTGTATATTATCGGGTAGTTCAACATGCTTCACAATACACATAGATTGTACTGAAATATGAGAAGCAACAGAGCAGCACTGGTAAACCGGAGTCGTATTTTCAGCAGGTGTCCTGTAGCACACTGAATTGTGCTACATTCCCTGGTGACAATATCATCTTTGCTAATGCTGAGAAATGTAGCACAATTCAGTGTGCTACAGGACACTTGCTGAAAATACGACTCCGGTTTACCAGTGGTGCTCTCTTGGCCTCTCATATTTCAGTACAATCTATGTGTATTAACAGTTGAACTACCCGATAATATTCAAATTTTAAAATAAAGCTTCACTCATTAGTCAGTACCCAATATAAGATTTCAAAAAATACTTGTAGTCCGGTGGCTGGGCCGGGGGACCTTGCAATGTTTGGCAACAATAATTTTTTTACTTTTTTCGATATATATTAGTGTCTAGATAAAATTTAGGGTGGGTGGCCACTTGTCACCGGCTTGGCTTTTTCAGAATCCAAGATTGCCGCCAAGATGACCGCCATATATAATCAACATATAAATTAGGCTGTAACTCCTGTTCTAAGTACAGGAAAAGGATGAAATTGGTGTCTAAATATATGTTTTAGAGACCAAGGAAGTGAATTATGATGTTATTGTATCGTTTGGCGGCAATATTAATGGCATAAATCCAATATGACCGCCAAAATACCTGTAAAAATGCCAAAATCACACTAAAACTAATATAATCTGTTGTACATGCAGTTGAATTATAGAGTGTCTGTATATATATATGTGCTTTGTAAAGCATATAATATGATTCTGAAGTCATGCGCCAGTTTACAAGCAATATTGATTATGATAGCAAACAAAATATAAGAAAACAAATCTATTTAAACACATGCCCTTTATATTTCTGTCCGTAATCATGCCAAATCTTTACTTCAACTTACCAAAAACTCTGTGGAAATTATCCATAAACCACCCTCTCATAATTGGTAGAGTGGTGGTTTTGTTTCCCCTCCCCCCCTTGTGAGTGAAGTATTTTCCGCTCGTGATAGGGGTGTATATCAATCAATCATTGGGGGCATACGCCGGGGGGCGCGCCGCCTCGCCCACCCTACGACGCCACTCCCGGGGGTCACCACGCGCGAGTGCCCATGCAGGCTCCTTTCCCATACCAAGCAGCTCTCGACAAGAAACATCAACTTGCCCCAGCCACGAGCCTTGTGGGCACCCCCTTGGCCTCCTCCACGCCGGATTGTCTCTTACAGATACAACCCGATGGGAAGGATCAGTTTCAGGGTAGCGTGCCACATGCCCATATAGCCGAAGTTGGCGCTGACGGACTATGCAGGTAATAGGCCTCGATTCAGTCTCACGGTGCAATCGCTGATTTGACACGTAATCATCCCAGCGATACCACATGATTCTGCGAAGACACTTATTACCAAAGGCATTGATTCGTCTCTTCAAGTCACTATTTAGTGTCCATGTCTCACAACCATAGAGTAAGACAGGGATCACAAGCGACTTGAAGATCCGGATCTTTGTCCTCCTGCACAGGTACCGACAACGCCAAATACTCCCGCTGAGCGAGTCTATAACACCGTGGGCTATGCCAATCCGTCGTAAGGCTTCTTGACGTGACCCGCCGTCATTATGGACTGTGCTACCAAGGTATGTAAAACTTTCCAAGATCTCAATGTCCTCGCCACACGCATGAACAGACTGTACTGCTTCATCTAGTAAGTCTCCAAACACCTGGACCTTGGTCTTGAGCCAGGAGACCTCAAGTCCCAAAGGCTTTGCCTCCTCGTGCAGCGCCTCGAGAGCCATCACCAGGACCTCCAGCGACTCAGCAAAGATTACTGCATCATCGGCAAAAACAAGATCAGTGATCTTGGTGTTGCCGACGGATGCTCCACAATCACTTTGATCTCCAACCTTGTCCAATACCCAGTCCATACAAGCGTTGAAAAGTGATGGGGCAAGGACGCACCCTTGCCTCACTCCTGTATTCACAGGAAAGAAGCTGGATACACCTGCCCCACACTTCACAGCACTCTCAGTCCCAGAATACAGACCAGTTATCAAACCAATAGTCCTTGCAGGAATCCCTCGAAGTCGCAGAAGATCCCAGAGTGACTCACGATGCACTGAGTCAAGTTCAGACTCAAACGCCTTCTTGAGATCAACATAGGCTGCAAGCATCCCCTGTCGAAACTCACGTCGGCGTTCCACCAGGACACGAAGCGCTAGGATACGGTCCGTTGTTGACTTACCAGGCGTGAACCCAGACTGCTGAGGTCTCTGATGCTTCACCAGATGACTGCGAATTCGTGTCAGCAATAGATGGGCAAGCACCTTGCCTGGTACGCTGAGCAGTGTAATACCGAGGTAATTGTTGCAGTCCCGACGGTCCCCTTTCCCTTTCCAGATAGGGACGACCAACCCCCTTTTCCAGTCAGGAGGAATGGTACCTGATTGCCACACGGCAGTCAGGACAGCATGCAACCCGCGGATCATGGCCTCACCCCCAGCTTTGAGGAGCTCCGCACTGATATTACAAACACCAGCTGCCTTTCCACCCTTCAACTTTGCTACAGCCTCTCTGACTTCGTCAAGAGAGGGTGCGGTTTCGTCAATGGGAGGATCGGCATCCACTGCCTGTAACCCAGTGGTGTGAAGCTGCTCAGTTGGAGGGTCCACCGTGAACAACTGCCCAAAGTACTCAGCCCAACGAGCCATCTGCTCATCAATGTATCTAGCCTCCTTTTAAAGTCCTCTAATGACTCCGCACTAACTACTTGTCTACTGAGTCCATTCCAATAATTTACCAAACTACCACCCTATTTGTGAATCAACTTTTCCCTATTTTTTTTTATCTACGCTTTTCCAGCTTGAATCCGTAACTTCTTGTTCTACCCTGGTTACTAGCTGTAATAACTTTTCCTACCTCTCCTTTTTATATCTCTTTATCCACCTAAAAGCTTCTATCAGATCGCCCCTTACTATGCGTCTCTCGTCTATTCTAATGTGAAGAGTTATCTGTCATACATTAGTGTTTCTATCGTGCTGAGAGCTTAAATGCTAAGTTGCAAATATATGTATTTTCTATCAAGTTAGTCAGAATAAATTAGCTAAACCAAAAAATATTGATNCTCTCTCATTGCTCCAAATCAACCATCATGGGATTACGCGTGCTGCGGTGCGCGACAAGCCGTGGCATTTCTGGACCGGACGGAGCCAAGTTCGCTTCAGAACAAGAGGAAGCGGACACTAAGATGATATATCATCTCTCCATGCTCGACAAAGATGTGGAGGCAACCGTAGTTTCTCCGGACACTGACGTCCTCGTCCTCCTCCTCCGACACTTCCCCAAGATACCTCCCAACACGTGCCTCCAGCTTGGCAAGACGACTTTCAACGTTCAGCTCATCCACGATGAACTGGGCTCTCACGCGGATGTGATCACGTCCTTCCATGCTCTGACTGGTTGCGACACCACTTGCGCCCTCTTCGGGAAAAGGCAAGTTGCAAGCTTGGCCTGTGTTCCAGGCGGCCGACCAGGCAACCCTCGACGCTTTGGGTACACTCCGAAGCCCTGGTCCGCTGACGCAAGAGAGCCTGGACGTGCTGTGCCGATTCGTGAGCAGAATTTACGGATATACCTGCTCTCTGCCGCAGGCGAGGTGGACGGCACTAAAGAAGAAGAAGGTTGGAGCAGCACTGGCCCCTCCGACAGTCAACGCCACCACCCAGCACATTATGCGAGCCCAGCTACAGGCCATCGTCTGGGAGGGGGCTGTGAAGAAGGAGTTGGTGACCCTCGACCCGACCAAGTACGACTACGGACCAAACCTGGCGCCTATCCCTTCCACCTGCCTCCCGCCCCACAAAGTATCATGGATGGATGCAGTGCGGATGCAAGACGAACTGCTCGACCAATCGCTGCCGCTGTCAACGCCTGCGACTCCTTGTTCGGAGCTTTGCGATTGCTCCCCCGAGATGTGCATCAACGACGAGGAAGATGGGCATGAGGACGTCGATGGCGTAGACGACTAGATATTCGATTTTTTCAACTTGTGAACGCTCGCTATCGCAAGTAAGGGTTTTTTTTTGTGTTCTAATTGTTATTTTCCAAAAATACGCGGAGGAGACTCGGTTTCGTTTTTTGAAATTTTGTGTTCTGGATTAATACTCGGGTCACTTCGGGCGGAAAAAAGGCTTTCGCTTCACCTTAGGTGAAGGAAGTATTTTGAGGGTCTTATCCTAAGCATTTTTCAGTTGAAATACCCTGTTCTACGCAATAATTGTACCCACCCTTGCACAAATTCGTTAATTAAATGTGTCCTAAGAACAATTGTTTGTTATTTTACTTTTTTTACTAATCAAAATTTAGTTTTTAATTATTAAGAACTCAGGCTTTAAGGCCAAAATTATTCCTTTTATATTTTTCCCAATTTTTTTCCACTTATCTCTAATTTCCATTATAGATCAGTAATCCGAACAGATACAACCACGGAGTACTCAATAACATTTTATGCACTCTTAATAAGCTTCAATTTGAGTCCAAAACGAGGTCTCTACGACGTCTGGTTCTCATTCTGCAATTTGTAATTGCCAATTTTATTGCCAAATTGCCAAATTGCAAATTGCGCGAAAACTTACCGCTAACGAGTGACCCAACTACGATTTTCGGATTCAGCGGCACAAAATGCTTAGGATAAGACCCTCAAAATACTTCCTTCACCTAAGGTGAAGCGAAAGCCTTTTTTCCGCCCTAAGTGACCCGACTAATAGGATAAATTAATATTCCCAGTGGTAAACATTGCACTTAAATAATTAGCACCTTAATTTGGAGCGCGGTCATTGGTTGTCGCCCATAAATACTAGCCACTAAGATTTCTGTACGTGGCTATAGGTAGGGTGGCGATCGCTGCCGACCGCATACAGGGAGAATCAGTACACCCAGACCCTCCGTGAGGATAACATCAATCTAATATACGTGCTTGCTTGTCTACAAGTACAAGTTCACTACCAGCCCTCACCGAGTTAACATCTCTTATTAATGAGATTATGTACATACGTTAATTTTGTACATATATAGTGTTAAATCATAGGACTGTGTTAAAATACAACACACTGATAACAATCCGCCGCGTCAAGTTACTGGTGTGATAACCACTTGACGCCGACCACGATTACGCCTCCACCTCCGCTCTTGTCATTCACGGGCGGCATCGATCCCGGCGACCACATCGGATCACAAGATCATTGCAGTATTGATCAAAACCTACAGCCATAATTCAACCCACTATCCACCGATAAGTATCCTAGTTAGTTGATTAGCTGGGATGATGTGTCGGGTGATAGCCATGGGTTTGATTGAATAGGTAAGAAACTCAGATTAAATATGTATGTGATATAAATTCCCACAAACTCTTTCATTCATAGAAAATGTCAATCTTTCTGAATCAAATTCCTCTCGTGACTTCTGGCATCTAGCTAATAACATCTCTAACAATTTTTCTTCTTCATCTTTCCCTCCTATGCTTCACCCAGATGGCTCCACAGCTGTCTCATCTACTTCTAAAGCTGAACTCTTCGCTCAAACCTTTGCTAAAAATTCCACTCTGGTTGATGAAGGGCTTGTTCCTCCTTCTCCTCTACCCTCTGACTATATTATGCCTGTCATTAAAATCCTTCGGAATTATGTTTTCTTTGCCCTTTCTGGCCTAGATCCTCGGAAGGCTTACGGTCCTGACGGAGTCCCTCCTATTGTTCTCAAAAACTGTACTTCTGTGCTTGCGCCTTGCCTGGTCAAACTTTTCCGTCTTGTCTATCTACTTCCACCTTCCTTCTTGCTGGAAGTTTGCTCACATCCAACCTGTTCCTAAGAAGGGTGACCGTTCTAATCCTTCAAACTACCGTCCTACAGCCTTTGACTTCCTGCCTTTCTAAGTTTTTGAATCTATACTTAATAAGAAGATTCTTTAAGTATCTATCTGCTCACAATCTTCTATCTGATCGCAGTACGGTTTCCGTAAAGGGCGATCTACTGGCGATCTTCTAGCTTTCCTAACTGAATCTTGGTCATCCTCCTTTGGGGTTTTCGGTGAAACTTTTGCGTTGCCCTTGACATATCAAAAGCTTTTGATAGAGTCGGGCACAAATCTTTAATTTCCAAACTACCCTCATTCGGTTTCTATCCTTCTCTCTGTCCTTCATCTTAATTTTCCTTTCAAACCGTTCTATTGCAGCTACTGTAGACGGACATTGTTCTTCCTCCTAAATCTATCAATAGTGGTGTTCCATATTTCTGGGGAATAGTGGGTTTCTGTCCTATCACCCACTCTCTTTATTATTCATTAATAATCTTTAAGTCTAACTCAAAGCCCTATCCACTAGGGTGGAGCGTATATTCACGTTTTTGGATTTTGCTATGGGGTAGTGCGGAAAAGGTGTGAATGAGCATAAAATTAACGTGTGCAAAATTTTAGAACTCTACAACAATATCTTCTCCCTCCCCCCACCGCACTAAAAATGAGAAAATTGGGAAAAGGTTCCCCGGCGTCAGCTTTACCACACGTTTACATTTTAAAATTTCAATGTTTTTGGGTTAGTGTGCAAATAAATGTGAATAAAATGCACTACAAAAAATATTATAATACTTATTCTTCTGTGAGAACATCTTCTGTCTCCCAATACTGTGAAATTTAAGAAAAATGCTGTAAATACCGGAATTTTATATAAATAATTGACACTGCATTACCCGTCACTTTCTATACTACAGGCTGAAATGCACAATACTACAAATCACACCATGCACAAGCATGAAAAGCCCTGTAAACTTCATCACTCATTCATACAATTTGCCGAGAGATGCAAGTAACAGGGCTACCGCGCGTGACTCATTGCATCATTGACACTGATGCAATGATCACGCGGCGGTAGCTCCGCTACACTGTAGCTGGAGAGAGACTGATTCAGTGTCTCTCCAGCTACATTTGTTGGAGGGGACGTATGTGTGGCGGCGCTGGGGCGCGTTGTCGATTGTTGTCACTCAGCGTTGTTTATCACGAGATCTCCTTGTTTGGGTAAAAATCATTTAAAGTTTTTGTGTTAGGAGTTCATAAACTATTTTTTCATTACATAAAATTCTTATCAAAATGACTATATATTATATAAGGACAGCAGCATGGCTGACTTCCAAGTTTTAAACCCGTAGTAATGCCTGTGTTGTTTTTCGGCCATCCAAGTAAACATCAAGGTCTGAATCTTCCCACTCATCAAGATGTCATGAAACACTATCTGTTTGTTAGGCAAGAACTGAAGACTTCAAACTCGGAGCCTACTTTTAGCGATATAAGCGACTGCGTTGTTCATCACGTTAAGAGCATCTGGGAAAAAGCATCAATTCCTACAGTATCTCGGAAACGAATATGGGACATGTTAAAAAGTTATCATGCAAAATTATAAAATTGAAGAGACTTTGAATCAAGAAAGAGTGAGAAGAATATGCAACGATTGAAGGATTTTCAAGCACAAGCTCAAAAGTTACTTGATGTAAGCACTTGCAAATGTCAAGATTTGAATTTATGTTCATGCTCTTATAAAAAAAAAGTACCAGCTGCAGAAAGGGCGTTCCTAATAGACCAGAGAAGTACAAGGAAGATGGTAATTGGTCAAATTGATGCTTGTTCAACAGTTAAAATAAAAAAGAAACACCAGAGAAAACTCTCTGACTTCTTGCGGCTTCGCCATTTGAACAAATGCCATCCACTAGTAAGGAAAACCCGTTGATATTTCAGAGGAGTCAGATATGCCAAAGGAAAATACTGACATCCACAGAAGACAGTTCGACAGTAAACAGTGCGTCAGAGTATGAGCCCCAGTGCAAGTACAGTACAAAGAATTGAGAATAGCAGGAAAAGCAGAAAGTGTCCCTTGACTCCATGGCAATAATGTCAGACAAAATGGCGTGTCTGACAGATCGGCTGCAACACTGGCTTCTGCAGTCTTTGAGGGAGCTGGACTTGTGAATATCAGTGATTCATCTTGTAATCGACAGAAGTAAAGTAAGGGAGCCAGGGAAAAAGGGCTAGGGCGCAATTTGATGACGGTGAATCAATAGGACCACTGGAAAGCATTTACTTTGATGGCAGAAAGGACACTACAAAAATCGGAGGAATAGTTGAGGAAAACAATTGTTAGGTGCACACAAGAAAACATGTTACATTAATACAAGAGCCAGGATCATTTACCGTGGCCACATAGTGCCGATTTCAGGATCTGCTCGGTGTATTTCCGCTCAATACTTGATTACCTGCAAATTTACATGAGATTGATACCAGCCACATCATAGCAGTGGGATGCGATGGAACAGCGGTTAATACAGGCCACAGAGGAGGTTTTTTAAGGTTGCTAAAGAAAAACTTGAAAGCCACTCCCTTGGTTTGTTTGCTTGTTACATGCAAATGAGCTACCTCTTCGTCATCTGATAAATCATATCGATGGTCAGACATCAGGACCGTCTACTTTCACTGGTCCTATTGGCAGAAGGCTTAACGACTGTGAAAATTTGCCTGTAGTAGAATTCACCCCAATTCCTAGTGAACCTATTGAATGTTGATTTATCAGATTTGAGCACTGATCAAGCATATATGCTACAGATATTAGAGCTGTAGCATCAGGTGAATGCTCGATCCAACTAGCCAAAATGAAACCAGGGAAAATGCACCATCTAAGATGGTTAACGACGGCAAATCGCATCCTCCGCCTGTACATTGCAGAAAGAAAAGCCCCTCAGATGGATTGTTAGTGCTCGTCAAAAACATTATGAATGTTTATGTGCCAGTTTGGTTCAATATCAAAATGTATCCATCAGCAATTTATGGAGCGAAACATGTGTTCTCATTGATTTCAAAGTCCCGTTTGTTGACAGACACAACTTAATTACAGTGAACCGTGTTATCAAAACAATGCCTACTTTGCACACCCCGAAATGTTCTTCTAGCGATGATACATGATGACTCAGCAAATATTCGAGAACTTGGATAAGGCGTATCCTGAAAGCTAGAGACACTCAAGCGAAACCAAAAGCTGTAAGGATATTTCGACCGCCAAAACTGCTTCTTCAAGCTAGTGAATATCATCTAATGATTGATTGACTGGCAAAATGCTGAATTGACAGAGCCACCTGCTACAAAAATGATACCAACAGAAGACATAGCAGCCTACATCAGATCCAGCAGAAACCATGTTGCTCTTACAACATTCCCCTGTCCACACGCAAGCAGTCGAAAGACATATCAAGTTTTGTGACAGATGCTTCGATTTCCGTTGTGGGCGCAGCAAACCCGTGATGGTTACATCAGGAACAGAAAAAGGAAGAAAAATACTACCCACATTTGAAACAAAGAAAGAGTATACTCTTAGTTAAATACATATTACAACGGAAGGGAGGATGGGTGGGTAGGGCGGAACTCGCCGTACAGCCACCTCCTCGTGGTGAGTTCTGGATTATGTATCTTTTCAATTTTATGAAATGATACATAAAATGAGAGCTGTACAATGTTTGTTCTCAAATTTTCTTACACAGAAAAGATCACACAATCAAGTGTAAGCGATTTTTGCAAGTATTGAGCAAATATGAAAAACATGCAATTTTATCGCCAATTTCAGTATTTTTATAGTGTTTAAGTTCACTTGGGGAGACAGAAGATGTTCTCCCCAGAAGAATAAGTATTTAATATTTTTTGTAGTGCATTTATTCACATTTATTTTTCAAACTACCCAAAAAAAATTGCAATTTAATATGTAAACGTGTGGGAACGCTGACGCAGGGGAACTTTTTTCCCATTTTCCCCCCATTTTTCAGTGCGGTGGGGAGGCAGAAGATATTGTTGTAGAGTTCTAAAATTTTGCACACGTTTAATTTTGATGCCATTCACACCTTTTCCGCACTAAAACCCCCTAGCAAATCCAAAAAACGTGAATAAAACGCTCCACCCTACTATCCACTCCTACGCTGATGATTCTACCCTGCATTTTCAACGTCGTTTTATTAGACGTCCAAATCAAAAGGAACCAAGTGATTCACGGAGAGATGCCACCGAGCCCCCTAACTTCTGATCTTCTATAATTTCTGATTGGGGCAAAGCAAACCTTGTTTTGTTCAATGCCCTCAAAAAACCCATTTCTTCACCTATCTACTCGACAAAACCTTCCAGATAACTATCCCCTCTTCTTCAATGACACTCAACTGTCTCCTACAATGAACATTCTAGGACTATCCTTTACTAAAAATCTGAACTGGAAATCTCACATCTCATCTCTTGCTAAAACAGCTTCTAAGAAGTTAGGTGTCCTGTGGCGTCTGCGTCCTTTTTTTTCTCCCTCCCAATCGCTTGCTCTCTACAGGGGCCTTATCCGCCCATGTATGGAGTATGTCTCACATGTTTGGGGAGGATCCCTCATACAGCTCTCCTAAACAGGGTTGAGTCAAAGCTTTGTGGGCTCATCAACTCCTCTCCTCTGACTGACTGGTCTTCAATCTTTAAATCACCGCCGCTATGTTGCTTCTCTTTCTCTCCACTACCATTATTTTCATGCTCACTGCTCTTCTGAACTTGCGAACTGCATGCCTCCCCCCCCTCCCGCGGCCTTGCTGCACAAGACTTTCTACTCATTCTCACCCCTGTTTTATCCATCTTCCTAATGCATGAGTTAATCAGTATCTTTTCTCTTTCATCCCTTTCAAAGGTAAACTCTGGAACTCTCTTCCTGTTTCTATTTTTCCACTTTCCTTGACTTACATCTTTTTCAAAAGAAAAGTAAAAAGACCCTCCCGACTAAATTGGCTACCCCCCTTTTTTATTTTATTTCTTACTTTTCTTTTTAGGGACTGGCAATAAACGGGTTTTTTTTTTTGTTTTCCCCCATTTTTGGTTTTTG
>JACEEZ010002993.1:0-12500 GCA_016584305.1 Chionoecetes opilio
CCTATAGTCATCTCGTACGCCATCGAAATTCAAACAGGTACACAATCTTTTTTTCTTAAGGGGAATAATGATGGTCTTATATCAGGCATTTCAGGTAAAACCACACACACACACACACACACACACACACCACACACACACACACACACCCACCCACCCACCCACCCACCCACCCGCCGCCCGCCCGCCCGCCCGCCGCGCCGCGCACACACACCACACACACACACACACACACACACACACACACACACACACACACACACACACACACACACACACACACACACACACACACACACACACACACCGTCCCGATGGTCCAGATTAGAGTACCTATATTATATACTTACATATAGATACCCTAGTCCAGATGATAGCGCGCTGGCCTGCTATTCTGTGCTAGCCGGTTCGAATCCTCACTGCTCACGAGGATTTTTCACTGACAAATTCGGGCGGTTACTGTCCCCCTTGAACAAGGGGATGGGTGTGTGTGTGTGGTGTGTGAGGTCCCAGCATTACCCAAAGATCGGTAATAATGAGCTGCAAGCTCGCACCGGGAGGGTGGAACTGGCGATCGCGAGCCAGCTCGCGTGGACAAGACCATGGGTGAATAACACACACACATGGTTCATAATGTCAGTGCTGGCTTTGAAGGAGGAGGTGGAGGAATACAATGAAGAAGAAGAAGAGAATCTGGAGGAGGAGGAGGAGGAGGAATACAATGAGGGAGAATAAGAGAATCTGGAGGAGGAGAGAGGAGAAAGGGTATTGAAAGGCCGTCACCAGAAGCACACTGTGAGGGCACTTCCAGAGGCTTTTTCCAATCACCACCACCACCACCACTGCCACCACTATAGCCATTCACCACCACCACTGCCATCACCACCATTGCCACCACTATAGCCATTCACCACCACCACCACCAGTCACCACCACCAGCACTGTCACCACCAACGTTGTCACCACCAGTCACCACCACCACCACCACTGCCATCACCAGTCACCACCACCACCACCACCACTATCACCACCAGTCACCACCACCACTGTCACCACCAGTCACCACCACCACCACTGCCACCACCACCACCACCACCACCACCACCACTGTCACCACCACCACTGTCACCACCACCACTGTCACCACCACCACGCCACCACCACCACCACCACCACCACCACTGTCACCACCAGTCACCACCACCACCACTGTCATCACCATTGCATCGTGTGTGCGTCTCTCTGTCTGTGTGTGGTGTGTGTGTGTGTGTGTGTGTGTGTGTGGTGGTGTGTGTGTGTGTGTGTGTGTGTGTGTGTGTGTGTGTGTGTGTGTGCAGGTAGACAGCTGGTGCACAGGAGGTGTGTGCGCTTATTGCTTCAGGCTCTGTGTTGAGGCTTGTTTACAGGTCGCCTCCCATCTCCCTTGCCTTCACGCTGAGCATCAAAACATAAACGTTGCCAGAAAAACCATCACTGTCTTGAAACTCGCATCCCAACGCCTTATTTCCCCCTTACAACGCACGTCAAACACCACCACATGCCTAACACACCTCGTAAAGTCAAAAGAAAACCATAAAGAACCGTGATTATACATATGAGGATCAGTTAATGGTAGACAAGTGGTTTATGGTAGACATAATTGCAGAATCCGGATTAGGAAGGCGACTCCCTGTGAACGCCGCGCGGAGACAGACGCCAGTGTTTACATTTCTCAGTGCTCACACGAGGAGGAAGTGTTGACGTTTGGACACGGATTTATGGGTTAGTTAAGGCTGTGTGAGGGTTGTGATGACGGCTGGCTGGTGCTTCATGTGCTTAGCGACCTCGTGATGGCTTAGAACAGAGGTAGAAGGCTAGGAAAATGTGTGGAAGAGGAAAATTATGTCTTTGTAAAATTGTTGCCATGATGCTGTGGTCAATTTTCGGTTTTTGTCTTTAGTAACTATTAAATGTCTCTTATTTCTTCACAGTGTCCCCTTTAATACCCCTTAATTCTCTTCCTTTCATTACGGGGAAGAGATTATGTACATGGTGGTCGCAAAAGCACAAACAAGCTTATTATTATTATTCGCATTCACGTAACCAGATTATCTCCTAAATCTCTTCCGCGTTGCCATTTTTCACCTGCTGTGAGGGTTTGCTGCTGCTCTTCCGCGGTAGTGAATCTTCGCGGTAAGAATGCTTATCGTTGCTAAGTAGTGTTCGGTGTACTGATCTCTTGCTTTATTATTTTATCTCAGTCACCGCTACGAAATTCATGAGGCTCCCTGCGGTCACTACAGGGCGGCGTCGGGAGGGTGTTACGCTGTAAAAAAAAATTGCCACTCAATTTTTTTGGCACTCAAAAAGTTTTGGCACTCAAATTTTTTTGGCATTCAAATGTTTTGGGCACTATCAAATTTTGGCACTCCAAAAATGTTGGCACTCAAATTTTTGGTACTCATAATTTTGTGGCACTCAACATTTTTTGACACTCTAAAATGTTTGGCACTCAACATTTTTTGACTTAGTAAAAAAATGTAACTTTTGTTTTCTTTTGTATAACTACAGTAGTATGTGTACTAACATACACGGAATAGCTATACGTTACTTCATCCTGTGTTGCTTTATCTATGTAGTATGCTGTGTAAAAATATTTAAAAGAATGGTAGCTATATCTTTTCATAAATAATTTTTTCCCTCTCTTCCCTTTGCTGGCAGCACTCTGGTAAAGATAAGAAAAAGTTTGCAGGAAGAAATATGTTACTTTTCTGGGAGTTTTCATAATACACCTTTTCACTCTCAAATTAGAACAACAGAACTTCAAAATAAAACAAATGAATTTCAAAATATAGCGGATGAATTTTTTCTTTTAATTAGAAATTCAATTATTTTAATTTGAAGTTCAGTTATTTTAATTTGAAGTTAAGTTATTTTAATTTAAACTTCAGTTGTTTTATTTTAAACTTCAGTTGTTTTGATTTAAACTTCAGTTGTTTTAATTTGAAGCTCAGTTGTTTTAATTTGAACTTCAGTTGTTTTAATTTGAACTTCAGTTGTTTTAATTTGAAGTTCAGTTGTTTTAATTTGAACTTCAGTTGTTTTAATTTGAAGCTCAGTTGTTTTAATTTGAACTTCAGTTGTTTTAATTTGAAGTTCAGTTGTTTTAATTTGAAGTTCATTTGTTTTAATTTGAAGTTCAGTTGTTTTAATTTGAAGTTCAGTTGTTTTAATTTGAAGTTCAGTTGTTTTAATTTGAAGTTCAATTGTTTTAATTTGAAGTTCAGTTGTTTTAATTTGAAGTTCAGTTGTTTTAATTTGAAGTTCAGTTGTTTTAATTTGAAGTTCAGTTGTTTTAATTTGAAGTTCAATTGTTTTAATTTGAAGTTCAGTTGTTTTAATTTGAAGTTCAGTTGTTTTAATTTGAAGTTCAATTGTTTTAATTTGAAGTTCAGTTGTTTTAATTTGAAGTTCAGTTGTTTTAATTTGAAGTTCAGTTATTTTTATTTGAAGTTCAGTTGTTTTAATTTGAAGTTCAGTTGTTTTAATTTGAAGTTCAGTTATTTTTATTTGAAGTTCAGTTATTTTAATTTAAACTTCAGTTGTTTTAGTTTAAACTTCAGTTGTTTTAATTTGAAGTTCAGTTGTTTTAATTTGAAGTTCAGTTGTTTCAATTTGAAGTTCAGTTGTTTTAATTTGAGAGTGACAAGGTGTAGACTATTGCAAGATAAATAATACAGCAATTTTTTTTTCTATCTATCGAAGAAAATTTATTTACCTAACTAATCTATTCAGTTTCATGGTATGTTTGTATTGATTTAGTTATATGTATTCAAGAGTAAGGAAGGTTTTATAACAACTAGAGGATGTGTATTAATGCGAACTACATAATTGTGAGGGGAAAGAAAGTATCGTCATGTAAGAACGACTAGAATGGCACGTTAACTATGCATGACCCGCGATAATGAGGTCAACAGGGGAAAGAAAAGTTACGGCAACCAAGAGGATGTCGTTGTGAAATTTTCTTAATAGACGTGAAGTCAAAATTCTTAAAAACATAAAAAACGTGGGAAGAATATTAATTTTCATAGAAGCGTGAAATTTCTTGCGTGTCATCAGTTAACGAAGATGTGTTGAGGCGGGTGATCTAAGGAAGACTGATGAAGTGGCTGTCGTGTTGCTTGAAAATAATATGAGGTTAGACTCAAGATGTATTATTTATAGTCACAGCATTATTACATTACAACGCCTTTACACTATCATACAGGCTAGTAGTAGTAGTAGTAGTAGTAGTAGTAGTAGTAGTAGTAGTAGTAGTGTGGAAGTAGTAGTAGTAGTAGTAGTAGTAATAGTAGTAGCAGTAGTAGTAGTAGTAGTAGTAGTAGTAGTAGTAATAGTAGTAGCAGCAGTAGTAGTAGTAGTAGTAGTAGTAGTAGTAGTAGCAGTAGTAGTAGTAGTAATAGTAGTGTGGAAGTAGTAGTAGTAGTAGTAGTAGTAGTGGTGTGGAAGTAGTAGTAGTAGTAGTAGTAGTAATAGTAGTAGTAGTAGTAGTGGTAGTAGTAGTAGTAGTGGTAGTAGTAGTAGTAGTAGTAGTAATAGTAGTAGTTCGTGTGCATCAGACACGATGAGGTGAGAGATTTGACGGCCAGCATGCTCAGGGAGGTATGCCGCGACGTCACCACCGAACCAACCCTCCTCCCCCTGAATGGCGAACACGTGCAGTACAGGACGGCCAACACCACAAACGATGCCCGAGTGGACGTAAGTGCTCGTGGTTTCTGGACCAGAGGACAGAGAGCGTTCATGGACATCAGAATCTTCGATCCAATGGCCGCCTGCTACCAGAGGATCCCACTGGAAGCTGCTCACCAAAAGAATGAACGGGAAAAAATCAGGAGTTATGGAGATAGGATCCGAAATGTAGACCACGGCACCTTCACACCCCTGGTTTTCACTACGTCAGGCGGGATGGGCCCCAAGGCCAAGTGCTTCTATTCAAGACTAGCAGATGTAATGGCAGAAAAGAAGCACCAGCCAAGGAGCCACGTTGTCGCCTGGATGAGGTGCCGTCTCTCCTTCTCCCTGCTCCGGTCTGCCCTCTTATGTCTCAGGGGTACTAGATACTCCACCCCCACAACCATCGATTTAGACGGCCTGAACTACCAGGCCACTGTAGTGGAGAGCGGCATATTAGTGTAGATGACGGAGAGAGGAGAGTAAGTAGTGGATAAGTAGTAGTAGCCTATGGTTGGATGCCACAGTCAGTAGCGATCAGAGTTGGGGCTACTGGCCTCCAGTTAATGGAGTCCGCAAATAAACAATCGGTGGAGGTATCTTGTAGTAGTAATAGTAGTAGTAGTAGTAGTAGTAGTAGTAGTAGTAGTAGTAGTAGCAGTAGTAGTAGTAGTAGTAATAGTGGTGTGGAAGTAGTAGTAGTAGTAATAGTAGTAGTAGTAGTGTGGAAGTACATAAGAACATAAGAAAGTAAGGAAGCTACAAGAGGCCGTGAGACCTACACGAGGTAGTTCCTGTTACCTAACTCTACCTATATCCACCTCTCTTCCCCATTCATGAATTTATCCAGACTCCTTTTAAAGACCCCAATAGACTCCGCATTGACCACCTGACGACTTAGTCCATTCCAATCATTCACCACCCTATTTGTGAACCAGTTTCTCCCAATTTCCTTTTTAAATCTACGCTTTTCCAGCTTGAATCCGTTACTTCTCGTTCTACCCTGCTTACTAACCTTAAGAACTGTTCCTACATCGCCTATATTAAGTAGGCCGCAGATGTATATATGTGGTTAGAATAATGAGCGGCCTTGTAGTCTAGTGGTGTATTAGACTCACGATGTATACAATGTTGAAATATTTAACAGTTTCATTGCAGTAGTGTATGAGTAAGCTGAAGATCTATATACAGTGTTACCGTAGACTATAGTAGTGGTGGTGTATTCGGATGTAGATGCGTATACAATGTTGAAATATATACACTGCAATACAGTTTGGTCTTAGTGTCTTTTTCTAATATTTGTTTGTTTTTATTTTTAGCAGGTGTTGTGCAGAGTTTTGCATCGCGTGAAACCTGAAAGCAATAAAGTGACTGGTGAAGAGGCAAGTGAGGAGGCAACGCGCGTCCGGAGTCCTGTGAGTGTTCCTTTGGTGTTCCTTGTGTTCCTAATGACGGGTTAAATGATCATTATTATCATTGTAGCATTGTTTTTTCTTCTCATTTATTTTTATCTTTAGTTTTTTTGTTATTATTTTATAGGTTCTATCTTATTTATTGTTTACGCTGGTGTTATTTTTGTTTTTATTGATATAGAGCAGCGGTTCTTAATCTGGGGGGCGTGGGTAATTACCTAGGGGGGCGTGAGCCAAGAGAGAAAAAGGAAGAACTGTCAAGTATTAAACATGAAGATCGCTCGCGAGGGTGAGCGAACAAAGTCGCTACAGATAAGAAACTACATTACGGGCGATACAGTTTACTCTGCACTGTTATGAGAGGGAGCTGGACTTTCTTGCCTGATTCAGTAAAGATTTGTTGACAGTGTTGAGAAATGGCGACGCTAGCAGAGGCGCCAGGTGTTGGGCGGCACACTAAAGCTGATAAATACCCCAAAGTTATCCTTATGGATCCAGGACGCGGGAATTCCATGTTCGTGTATTATACTAGGATTCGTGTGGCTTTCCGTATTAAATGTGGCGATGGTCCGCAGCGAAACGGCGACGTTATATCAGGACAAGGAAACATTCAAACAAACTAACTTATTATTATTATTATTATTATTATTATTATTATTATTATTATTATTATCATTAAATATATTATTATTATTATTGTTGTTTTCTGTCGTTATTATTATTCGTATTCTTATTAGTATTGTTATTCTTATGATCATAATTATCAATATAGTTATTAATATTGTTATCGTTATTATCATTATCGTTGCTTTTGTTGTCAAGGAGTTTAAGAGTGAATATCTTGAACACTTCAGAGTAAAAGTCTATATATATCAATAAAACTAGATTATCAGTTATTAGATTATCAGAAACTGGTAAACTCTGGACGTCTCTTCCTGTTTCTATTTTTCCACCTTCCTACGAATTAAATCGTTTCAAGAGAGGAGTGACAAGACACCTCCCGAACTAACTTGTGCCACCCCTCTTTCTTTATTCTCTTACTCTCTTCTTTATAGGCACTGCCAACTAAGCGGCCTTTTTGTTACCCCTTTTTTTTTTTTTGCCCTTGGCCAGTCCTTTGTGATGTAAAAAATAAAATGTATTAATAGTTGTTACCATAAATGACGACAAACATACAAAGTAACACAATGCGTCATATCCTCGTGTTAATTTATCATGAGCCTTGGTACTAGAAAAGGGGTCTTAGTTTATCATGAGCCTTGGTACTAGAAAAGGGGACTTAGTTTATCATGAGGCCTGGTACTAGGGAAGGGGACTTAGTTTATCATGAGGCCTGGTACTAGAAAAGGGGACTTAGTCTATCATGAGGCTTGGTACTAGGGAAGGGGACTTAGTTTATCATGAGGCCTGGTACTAGAAAAGGGTACTTAGTTTATCATGAGGCTTGGTACTAGAAAAGGGGACTTAGTTTATCATGAGGCCTGGTACTAGAAAAGGGGACTTAGTTTATCATGAGGCTTGGTACTAGAAAAGGGGACTTAGTTTATCATGAGGCCTGGTACTAGAAAAGGGGACTTAGTCTATCATGAGGCTTGGTACTAGAAAAGGGGACTTAATTTATCATGAGGCTTGGTACTAGAAAAGGGGACTTAGTTTATCATGAGTCTTGGTACTAGGGGAGGGGACTTAGTTTATCAAGAGGCCTGGTACTAGGGGAGGGGAAGAAGGGGAAGAAGGGTGAAGGGGGACCTGGCGTTGTTTCCCTTGGTCACCCTGTCGCGTCCACTTCTCCCTGACGAGGCCCTGTGTTGTGAAGCCTCGGACAAACAACAACTTTGTCCCATTTCTCTGTAAGCTTTAGCGAGGCACACCTTTAATCATTTCCCGGCATCCACGTGTGTGTCTATAGGGACATGAAAGGTAATGACGCAAGACACACACACACACACACACACACACACCACACACACACACACACACAACACACACACACACACACACACACACACACACCACACACACACACACACACACACACACACACACACACACACACACACACACACACACACACACACACACACACACACGTTTAGATAATATGAGCTTCTAGGAAATCTGGTGCCATTATATTTTATGCTGTATGATATATTTTTTTTTTTTTCTTTTAGTTCTTTTTTTACACTTTTTCATGACCTCTTTTTCTCACTTTAATGAAGAAGAAAATGAATAACAAAAGGTGTCTTGACGCGCGTGCACTCAATTAAGGCTTCGTCGAAAGAGTAGATATAATTTGGTGACGTATTTCAGAGAGTTTGTCCTGCCTTGTCTTACGTTAATTAGTGATATATATTATGCTTCTGTGTGTGTGTGTGTTTCTGTGTTTATGTGTGTCTTTATGTGTGTGTGTATGTCTGTGTGTGTGTGTTTGACTGTGTGTGTGTGTGTGTGTGATTGTGTGTGTGTGTTGTGTGTGTGTGTGTGTGTGTGTGTGTGTGTGTGTGTGTGTGCGTGTGTGTGTGTGTGTTTCTGGGTGTATGTGTGATTGTGTGTGTGATTGTGTGTGTGTGTGTGTGTGTGACGTGTGTGTGTGTGTGTTTGTGTCTTTGTGTGTGTGTGGTGTGTGTGTGTGTAATGTGTGTTGTGTGTGTGTGTGTGTGTGTGTGTGTGTGTGTGTGTGTGTGTGTGTGTTTTCTGGGTGTATGTGTGATTGTGTGTGTGTGTGTGCTGTGTGTGACGTGTGTGTGTGTGTGTGTGTTTGTGTGTGTGTGTGTGTGTGTGTGTGTGTGTGTGTGTGTGTGTGTGTGTGTGTGTGTGTGTGTGTGTGTGTGTGTGTGTGTGTGTGTGTGTATGTGTGTGAACTCTTTATCAAACATGTGCCGAACTGAGGTCCAAAATATACTTTTTTCCAGGTTTTCCAGGCCTATATTGCTGACTATATAAATACGAGGAAAAAAAGCTTCTAGGTAATAATATGAAATGACCCCCTCCCTCCATCCCTTCCTCTCTCATTCTCTATTATTTATGATATGCAATTTATTTTTATCACGAACAATAATGGACAAACATAAAACTGGAAAATATTAAACCGTAAAGAGATCATTTTGGTTTAATCATCTATGTATAATTTACACTTCCCATTTAATACCAATAAAATCGTATAATCGCCTATGTATAATTCAATGCAATGGGTTTTTATCACGAACAGTAGTGGACATCAACAGAAAACAGGAAATTATCAGTCCGTATAGAGATAATAGAATCGTGTAATCGCCTATGTATAATTCACGCTTCCTATGTAATTCACCAAGAAATTCGTATAAACGCCTATATATAATTCACGCTTATGTAATTCACCAAAAAATTCGTATAATCGCATATATATTATTCACACTTCCTATGTAATTCACCAAGAAATTCGTATAATCGCCTATGTATAATTCACGCTTCTTATATAATGTAGGCTCCACCTCTTTCATGAATCTTTGTAGGCTCCACCTCTTTCATGAATCTTTGTAGGCTCCACCTCTTTCGTGAATCTTTGTAGGCTCCACCTCTTTCATGAATCTTTGTAGGCTCCACCTCTTTCATGACTCTTTGTAGGCTCCACCTCTTTCATGAATCTTTGTAGGCTCCACCTCTTTCATGACTCTTTGTAGGCTCCACCTCTTTCATGAATCTTTGTAAGCTCCACCTCTTTCATGAATCTTTGTAGGCTCCACCTCTTTCATGAATCTTTGTAGGCTCCACCTCTTTCATGACTCTTTGTAGGCTCCACCTCTTTCGTGAATCTTTGTAGGCTCCACCTCTTTCATGAATCTTTGTAGGCCTCCACCTCTTTCATGACTCTTTGTAGGCTCCACCTCTTTCATGAATCTTTGTAGGCTCCACCTCTTTCATGACTCTTTGTAGGCTCCACCTCTTTCATGAATCTTGTAGCTCCACCTCTTCATGAATCTTTGTAAGCTCCACCTCTTTCATGACTCTTTGTAGGCTCCACCTCTTTCATGACTCTTTGTAGGCTCCACCTCTTTCATGAATCTTTGTAGGCTCCACCTCTTTCATGAATCTTTGTAAGCTCCACCTCTTTCATGAATCTTTGTAGGCTCCACCTCTTTCATGAATCTTTGTAAGCTCCACCTCTTTCATGACTCTTTGTAGGCTCCACCTCTTTCATGACTCTTTGTAGGCTCCACCTCTTTCATGAATCTTTGTAGGCTCCACCTCTTTAATATGTACTAATTAGACATTATTAAAGAGTATTGAAAGAGGTGGAGCCTACAATAATTCACCAAAGATCAAAATCCCTAAAAATAACATCAAGGAGATCACGCGTTTGCAGGTCTGAGAAAGAATCCCTTGAGGCGAGAGGCGTTCCGGTGATGCGTGTGGCGTGTGAAGTCTGGTCTGATTAGTGCTTGGCTTGGCGCTAAAGAGTCACACACCCGGGAACCTAGCGTGTCTGAGTGTGATGACGAGAGAGAGAGAGAGAGAGAGAGAGAGAGAGATAAGAGAGAGAGAGAGAGAGAGAGAGAGAGAGAGAGAGAGATAGAAGAAGAGAGAAGAGATGTTTAAGCTAGGAAAAATCTTACATATTTCCTGTAAATCAAATATTGTTTTCAATAGTCTAGTGATAGTCCTGACTGTAACTTATAGAATTCATCAAGAGAGAGAGAGAGATGGGGAGAAGAGAGAGAGAGAGGGGAAAAGGGAAAGAGAGAGAGGAGAACGTAATAACCTACCTTACAAACCGAACACGTATAACATTTATCGTTCCAAAACACCTGAAGCTTCTTCAAAACTCGACGCCTATGTAAATTTCATTTTAACGGATATTTATATATAGATAGTTTCTTTTTTATTACTTTTTTAGCAAGAGTAGATAGATAGTTTTTTTTTTTTTTAACAAGAGTAGATAGATAGTTTCTTTTTTATTATTTTTTTAGCAAGAGTAGATAGATAGCTTTTTTTTTTTTTTTTTTTAAACAAGAGTAGATTATGTTTACTATAACTAACTATATCGCCTGTTTATGTCCAGTCTATTTTGTTTTTATATTATATACCTTGTGTTTATTTATTATTTTCTCTATGTGTTTTCCCTCTCTCTCCACACCTTGGCCCAAAAAACGTTTGCTTGTAAAGGGCTGTTTGCAACCCCATAGCCTGTTACAATCATCATAAAATATTGTAAAATGGCAAACATAATAAAGTGTTAAAGTGTTATATAGTTTCTTTTTGATTAATTTCCAACACGATTGCAGTGAAGGTAACTTGCGCCTCCCTTGTGACTGGGAGTAACGACGCGGCGTTAGTTATTGCGTGGATATATTGTATGTGTGGTGGTTCCTCTTCCGGCTTAGGAGTGAAGCTAAGGCTGGATTAAGTGTGCTAGTATATCATGAAGACAGGTGGAGAGTGCGACTTAGTTTATGAATAGGCTTGGCAGACTGGGATAGGAGAAGAGGGGGACAAAGGGAAGGGGGGCCTGTGTATAATAAGTTTGTTTACTGGGGTGGAAGAGGGACTTAGTTTATCATGAGGAAGGAAGGGGTGAGACAGGGACTTAGTTTATCATGAGGAAGGGGTGGGACAGGGACTTAGTTTATCATGAGGAAGGGGGGAGAGAGGGACTTAGTTTATCATGAGGAAGGGGTGAGACAGGGACTTAGTTTATCATGATGAAGGGGAGAGACAGGGACTTAGTTTATCATGAGGAAGGGGGGAGACAGGGACTTAGTTTATCATGAGGAAGGGGAGACAGGGACTTAGTTTATCATGAGGAAGGGGTGAGACAGGGACTTAGTTATCATGAGGAAGGGGAGACAGGGACTTAGTTTATCATGAGGAAGGGGGGAGACAGGGACTTAGTTTATCATGAGGAAGGGTGGGGAGACAGGGACTTAGTTTATCATGAGGAAGGGGGGAGAAGGGACTTAGTTTATCATGAGGAAGGGGTGAGAAGGGGACTTAGTTTATCATGAGGAAGGGGTGAGACAGGGACTTAGTTTTATCATGAGGAAGGGGGAGACAGGGACTTAGTTTTCATGAGGAAGGGGAGACAGGGACTTAGTTTATCATGAGGAAGGGGGGAGACAGGGACTTAGTTTATCATGAGGAAGGGGTGAGACAGGGACTTAGTTTTATCATGGGAAGGGGGGAGAGCAGGGACTTAGTTTATCATGAGGAAGGGGGAGACAGGGACTTAGTTTATCATGAGGAAGGGGGGAGACAGGGACTTAGTTTATCATGAGGAAGGGGGAGACAGGGACTTAGTTTATCATGAGGAAGGGCGGAGACAGGGACTTAGTTTATCATGAGGAAGGGGTGAGACAGGGACTTAGTTTATCATGAGGAAGGGGGGAGACCAGGACTTAG
>JACEEZ010002993.1:17500-20000 GCA_016584305.1 Chionoecetes opilio
CACAGTTTCTCTGTTTTTTAATCGTTGGACTCACGCCCCCCTAAAGGTAATTACCCACGCCCCCTATAATTACCCACGCCCCCCCTAGGTATACCACGCCCCCCAAGATTAGAACCGCTGCTCTATATCAATAAAACAAAATAACACCAGCGTAAACATAAATAGAGATAGAACCTATAAAATAATACAAAAAAACTAAGATAAAAATAAATGGAGAAAAAAACAATGCTATAAAAAAAAAAAAAAAAAAAAAAAAAAAAAAAAAAAGAAAAAAAAAGGTTAATGATCATTTAACCCGTCATTAGCACACCAGGACACCCAAGGAACACTCACAGGACTCCGGGACGCGCGTTGCCTCCTCACTTGCTCTTCACCAGTCACTTTATGCTTTCGGTTCACGCGATGCAAAACTCTGTCACAACCCTGCATAAAAATAAAAAAAACAATATTGAAAAGACACTAGAACCAAACGGTATTGCAGTGGTATATAGTTTCAACTTGTATAGCATCTACATCCGAATACACCACCACTACTATATTCTACAGCAACACTGTATATAGATCTTCAGCTTACTCATACCACTACTGCATGAGCTGTTAATATTTCAACATTTGTATCCTCGTGTGAGTCTAATACACAAGCTATACTACAAGGCCGCTCATTATTCTACGTCACATAATACATCTGCGCCTACTTTATATAGGCGATGTAGTGAACATTCTTAGGTTAGTAAGGCAGGGTAGAACGAGAATACGGATTCAACTGAAAAGCGTAGATTTAAAAAGGAAATTGGGATAAACTGGTTCACAAATAGGTGGTGAATGATTGGAAATGACTACGTACGTCAGGTGGTCAATGCGGGTACTATTGGGTTCTTTCAAAGGAGCTGGATAATTCATGGATGGGAAGAGAGGTGGATATAGGTAGAGTTAGGTAACAGGAACTACCTCGTGTAGGTCTCACGGCCTCTGTAGCTTCTTACGTTTTTGTTCTTTATGTTTCTTATGTACTTCCACAACTACTAACTACTACTACTACTACTACTACTACTACTACACTACTACTACTACTACTTCACACCACTACTACTACTACTACTACTGCTACTACTACTACTACTACAACTATACTACTACTACTCCACAGCTACTACTACTCCTAACTACTGCTATTACTACACTACTAACTACTACTACGACTACTACTTCCACACTACTACTACTACTACTCTAACTACTAACTACTACTACTACTACTACTACTACTACTACTACTATCCTGTATGATAGTGTAAAGGCGTTGTAATGTAATCATTGCTTGTGACTATAATAATACATCTTGAGTCTAACCTCATAATTATTTTTCAAGCAACACGACAGCCCTTCATCAGTCTTCCTTAATCACCCGCCTCAACACAATCTTCGTTAACTGATGACACGCAAGACATTTCACTCTTCTTGAAAATTAATATTCTTCCCACGTTTTTTATGTTTTTCAGAATTTTGACGTTCACGTCTATTAAGAAAATTTCACAACGACATCCTCTTGGTTTGCCGTAACTTTCTTTAAAAAGTGTTGACCTCCATTATCGCGGGTCATGCATATTATGCCATTCTAGTCGTTCTTACTGA
The DNA here is from genome assembly GCA_016584305.1 of Chionoecetes opilio. Taxonomy (NCBI): domain Eukaryota; kingdom Metazoa; phylum Arthropoda; class Malacostraca; order Decapoda; family Majidae; genus Chionoecetes; species Chionoecetes opilio. The sequence continues at coordinate 19,133 of JACEEZ010002993.1, forward strand.
CGATACTTTCTTTCCCCTCACATTATGTTAGTTCGCATCATAACATCCCTCTAGTGTTATAAACCTTCCTCTCTTGAATACATATACTAAATCAATACAAACATACCATGAACTGAATCAATTAGTTAGGTAATACATTTTCTCGATAGATGAAAAAAAAATTGCTGTATTTTTATCTTCAATAGTCTACACTTGTCCTCTCAAATTAAACAACTGAACTTCAATTAAAACAACTTGAGTTTAAATAAACACTGAACTCAAATTGGAACAACTTAACTTCAATTAAACAACTGACTCAAATTAAAAAAACTGAACTTCAATTAAACAACTGAACTTCAAATTAAAACAACGAACTTCAAATTAAAACAACTGAACTTCAAATTAAAACAACTGAACTTCAAATTAAAACATGAACTTCAAATTAAAACAACTGAACTTCAAATTACACAACTGAAGTTTTAAATTAAAATAACTGAACTATCAATAAAAATAACTGAACTTCAAATTAAACAACTGAAACTTCAAATTAACAATTGGGAAAAAAACGTCAAATAAAAATAACTGAACTTCATATTAAAACTGAACTTCAATTAAACAACTGAAGTTCAAATTAAAACAACTGAACTCAAATTAAAACAACTGAAGTTTAAATCAAAACAATGAAGTTTAACTAAAAACAACTGAAGTGTTAAATAAAATAAACTCAACTTCAAATAAAATACTAACTTCAATTAAACACTGCACTTCAAATTAAAACAACTGAACTTCAAATAAAAATAACTGAACTTCAAATTAAACAACTGAACTTCAATTAAAACAACTGAACTTCAAATTAAACAACTGAAAGTTCAAATTTAAACTGAGTTAA
>JACEEZ010002993.1:27500-30000 GCA_016584305.1 Chionoecetes opilio
CCAACCACCACCACCCACCCCCCCCACCACCACTACCACTACCACCACCAATCTGCAAAAAGTTTAATGTATTTTCCAGCTGTCATGTTAATAGTATACGTACCAGCCAGCTACTGAGAAGGGATGAAGAAAATGGAGGACAAGAGAGGAAGGAGGGATGGAAGGTAGAGAGAGACAGGAGGAATGGATGAAAGGGAGGAGGGAGGGATGGATGAGAGAGGAGGGAGGGACAGATAAAGGATAAGAAGAAAGACTGGGAAGAGAAGGATGGATAAGCAATGTAATAAGAAGCTTTTAGATGCGTTGATGTAAAGTTAATGTGATTGTATGATTGAAGACACACACAGATAGACAGACAGATAGACAGACAGACAGACAGACAGACACAAACAGATAGACAGACAGACAGACAGAGACACAAACAGATAGACAGACAGACAGACACAGACACATACAGACAGACAGATAGATAGATAGACACAAACAGATAGACAGACAGACAGATAGACAGAAACAGATAGACAGACACAGACACATACAGACAGACAGATAGAGACACAGACAGATAGACAGACAGATAGACAGCAGAGACACAAACAGATAGACAGACACAGACACATACAGACAGACAGATAGACAGACAGATAGACAGCAGAGACACAAACAGATAGACAGACACAGACACATACAGACAGACAGATAGACAGATAGACACAAACAGATACAGACACAGACACATACAGATAGACAGATAGAGACACAGACATATAGATAGATAGATAAATAGATAAACAGACCGAAAGACAGATAGACATATTTAATATAACTCAAATAAAAATATATATATGTAATACCTATAATTAAAGAATAAATAATGAAAATAAGTGGGAAAGGAAAAGATGATAGGAATAATAATAAGCTAACCCTGTATTAGAATGTAAATAAAAGACAAAAGTATAGAAAAACAGCCTATTATTATATTCGGAAAAGACGGAAAAAATATAACTAATGAACACAAAAAATAAAGTGGGGTACGAAAAGATGATAGGAATAATAATCATCTAACCCTGTATTAAAATGTAAATATAAGTTTTTAAAAGTAGGTCTATAAAATTAGTCTTATACGTATAGATCCGTTTCAATCAGTATCCGGCCTGTGTTCACGTACCAGAAGATCAAATTAAAAAAATAAAAATATCATCAAACGACCTAGGAATAAAAAATAAAAAAAACGATGCAAGCAATAGAAGAAAAAACCCCGAACCGATACAAATTGATATAGCGAAAATAAAGATGCTGAAAATATGGATTACTCTCGAATATCCCAAAAGAAATAAAAAAAAAAAAAAACAGTTTACGTTGCAATATTTCCGATCTGCACTATGGGAATGCTTTACTGTACCATGTGCGCGGTATCAACGACAAATCTCTCTCTCTCTCTCTCTCTCTCTCCTCTCTCTCTCTCTCTCTCTCTCTCTCTCTCTCTCTCTCATACACACACAGACAGAGTGAGAGAGATGGAGAGAGATAATCAACGACAATCTCTCTCACTCTCTCAAATACACACACCCAAACAGAGAGAGAGAGAGAGAGAGAGAGAGAGAGAGAGAGAGAGAGAGAGAGAGAGAGAGAGAGAGAGAGAGAGAAAGAGAGAGAGAGAGAGAGAGTACGACAATCTCTGCACCTAAAGAGTTTCAAACCGTGTAAGGACAAAACATGTAAACAAATGAACGTGGCGCCATGCAAAACCCGCTCATCGGAATCCCAGGACTAAAGCTGAGTTTACGCCGCGTGACAAAGGTTTATCTCTTCTAACTTTAGCCACGGGTCCAATTTTTTCGTCCTCTTTTGTTTTCACTCTCTCTCTCTCGCGCTCTCAGGCATCTCTCTCTCTCTCTCTCTCTCTCTCCTCTCTCGCTCTATCTCTCTCTGTGTATGTGTGGTGTGTAATTTAGAGAGAGAGAGAGAGAGAGAGAGAGGAGAGAAGAGAGAGAGAGAGAGAGAGAGAGTAGAGAGAGAGAGAGAGAGAGAGAGAGAGAGAGAGAGAGAGAGAGAGAGAGAGAGAGAGGACAAACAAGGAAGACAGGACACATCATTTGTTTGGTTGTTATTTTTGGTTCGATGAAAGACAAATCACAGAGGCAGTAAAACCCACGTGAATCCACTCCATCGTTAGGAGGAGGACTGAGGAGGAGTAAGAGGAGAAGGAGAGGAGGAGGAGAGGAGGAGGAGGAGGAGGAGGAGAGAGAGGAGGAGGAGGAGAGGAGGAGGAGGAGGAGAGGAGGAGGAGAGGAGGAGGAAGGAGGAAGGAGGAGGAGGAGGATCATTGCCACGGTGCTCTCTCTGTGTCCCTGCCTGGAAAATCTGCCACCAACACTATTACTCCAAATACACGAGTTTACATTTATTCGTTTTTCTTACTATTTCATATTTTCTTCTTTTCTTGTGTTGTCTTTATTTCGCCAGATTCCATTTTCTTCTTCTTCTTCTTCTTTTTCTT
>JACEEZ010002993.1:35000-65000 GCA_016584305.1 Chionoecetes opilio
GGAGGAGGAGGAGGAGGAGGAGGAGGAGAAAGAGGAAGAGGAGAAGTTTCTTTTTTGCTTGCATGTTAATGTGGTTGTCATTGGAAGTGTCTGTCATACATTGGACACTTCACAGCTCTCTCTCTCTCTCTCTCTCTCTCTCTCTCTCTCTCTCTCTCTCTCTCTCTCTCTCTCTCTCTCTCCTCTCTCTCTCTCTCTCTCTCTCTCTCTCATTATTCATCTCTGTCCATTCACTATTTCTCACTATTTCTGTTCCGCACTCATGTTTCCTTTCATATTTAATCCAATAACAAAAATTTATATTCCTCGAAGTACGAATTTCAGCCAAAAAAAACCCAGCCAGGCAAAGTGTTTACTCATGGACATTCGGTAAAAATTTAAACGCACACACTTACTGAAAAGAAAAAGAAAAATATGAAAAACTAGGATTAACGAGACAGGCCATTACAGAAGCAAAAAAATGGAGTGAATACACGAGCATTAAATGTTAGGGTCTTATATCTTTAGTGAAATATTTATGCGTTAGGTAGGATAGGCGTGTTAATACCTTCAATGTATTTTTTTTCATCTTGTAAACTGACTACTTTTTTTCAGTTTGTAAACCTACTAGCTTGTAATTTTTTTTCATCTTGTAAACCAACTAGTCTTTCTACATCTTGTAAGCTTTTTTTTTTTTTCTTCATCTTGTAAACATACGACACATTTTTTTCATCTTGTAAACCTACTAGTAATTTGTGTTCATCTTGTAAACCTACAAGTAATTTTTTTCATCTTGTAAACCTACAAGTAATTTCTTTCATCTTGTAAACCTACAAGTAATTTTTTTCATCTTGTAAACCTACAAGTAATTTCTTTCATCTTGTAAACCTACAAGTAATTTCTTTCATCTTGTAAACCTACAAGTAATTTCTTTCATCTTGTAAACCTACTAGTAATTTCTTTCATCTTGTAAACCTACAAGTAATTTCTTTCATCTTGTAAACCTACTAGTAATTTCTTTCATCTTGTAAACCTACTAGTAATTTCTTTCATCTTGTAAACCTACTAGTAATTTCTTTCATCTTGTAAACCTACTAGTAATTTCTTTCATCTTGTAAACCTACAAGTAATTTCTTTCATCTTGTAAACCTACAAGTAATTTCTTTCATCTTGTAAACCTACAAGTAATTTCTTTCATCTTGTAAACCTACAAGTAATTTCTTTCATCTTGTAAACCTACAAGTAATTTCTTTCATCTTGTAAACCTACTAGTAATTTCTTTCATCTTGTAAACCTACTAGTAATTTCTTTCATCTTGTAAACCTACTAGTAATTTCTTTCATCTTGTAAACCTACTAGTAATTTCTTTCATCTTGTAAACCTACTAGTAATTTCTTTCATCTTGTAAACCTACTAGTAATTTCTTTCATCTTGTAAACCTACTAGTAATTTCTTTCATCTTGTAAACCTACAAGCAATTTCTTTCATCTTGTAAACCTACAAGCAATTTCTTTCATCTTGTAAACCTACTAGTAATTTCTTTCATCTTGTAAACCTACTAGTAATTTCTTTCATCTTGTAAACCTACTAGTTATTTTTTTCGTCTTATAGTATATTTTTTTTTTTTTATCTTGTAATGTGAAGAGTAGCATGGATTCTCCTTTGACTCCTATAACAAGGCAGACAGGTGATTAGTTCTACAGGTGAACTGAGACACCCAATTAGGTCGAAATTTTTTAGATTTTCCTGTTTTGTGTGCCTCTATCTGTCTTTTGTATTTAATTTTTTCTTATGTCTAGTTGTCTGTCTTAATATCTGTCTGCCTGTGTGTCTGTGTGAATGCTAATCTGACTGTCTGTGTCTGTGTATATATATTTTTATGTCTGTCTGTCTGTATGTATGTTTGTCTCTCTCTCTCTCTCTCTCTCTCTCTCTCTCTCTCTCTCTCTCTCTCTCTCTCTCTCTCTCCTCTCTCTCTCTCTCCAATGTACTATCCTCTACTCTCGTTTTACTTTCCATTTTATCGCCACGACCAAACACGAATTCCTCACTTTTTCATGTTGCTAAATTTCATCGTGTGGTCGACGGTCGTGTCCCGCGGCGAGAGTTTTATGCCCCATCACTCTCCCCTTGGCGTCATCTGGCCTGTACTCGTCTCTTCTTTATCACCCACTCACTCACTCACTCGCTTTATCACTCTCTCTCACTCACTCACTCTTTTTCACTCTGTATTACTCAAACTGTTTATCTCTCTCTCTCTCTCTCCTCTCCTCTCTCTCTCTCTCCTCTCTCTCTCTCTCTCTCCTCTCTCTCTCTCTTCTCTCTCTCTCTCTCTCTTCTCTCATCTCTCTCTCTCTCTCTCTCTCTCTCTCTCTCTCTCTCTCTCTCTCTCTTCCTCTCCTACTCTCTCTCTTTCACTCTCTATCCTCTCATCTCCTCCACTCTCTCATCTCTTTTCTCCTCCTCCTTCTTATCACTCTCTATCACTCACTCAGTCACTCACTTTATCACTCTCACTCACTCTCTTTATCACACTCACTCACTCACTCGCTTTATCACTCACTCACTCTCTTCATCACTCTCTCTAACTCACTAACTCACACTCTCTTTATCTCTCTCACTCACTCACTCTCTCACTCACTCAATCACTCACTCACTATCTTTATCACTCAATCACACTCTCTTCTACTTTTCTCCATCTCTTTCTCCCGAACGACATCTTTTCATCCTCAACAACGCTCAATTTTCACTTTTTTCGTTCATGTTTCACACTGTTCTTATTTTTTTCGTTCATTTCACAACCTGTTTCTTATTTTTTCGTTCATTTCACAACCTGTTTCTTATTTTTTCGTTCATTTCACAACCTGTTTCTTATTTTTTCGTTCATTTCACAACCTGTTTCTTATTTTTTCGTTCATTTCACAACCTGTTTCTTATTTTTTCGTTCATTTCAACACTGTTCTATTTTTCGTTCATTTCACGACCTGTCCCTTATTTTTTCGTTCATTTCACAACCTGTTTCTTATTTTTTCGTTCATTTCACAACCTGTTTCTTATTTTTTCGTTCATATCTTATAACTTCTTTCCATTTCGCCAAAGAACGTTCAATTTCAAGTTTTGTTTTCATTCTTTCGTATGTTTTGGAGCCATTGTTTATTTCACAGCCTCTGATTCTTATTCTTTTGTTTTGGTTTTGATTGCTATATAGCCTCGTTCTATTTACGTTTAGTTGGTTCGGTAATTTTCTTATCCTTCTATTAATCTTCATAGTCTTTCAGCCACTTATTTCCTCAAAACAACCCTTCTTTATCATCTTTCTATTACAAAAAAACGTTCTTTAACATCTGAATATAAAAAAAACGTTCTTCAACAACTTGCTACTAAAAAAACGGTCTTTAATATCTTTCTATTAAAAAAACGTTCTTAAAAATCTTAAAAAAAAATACCGTTCTTTAACATCTTAATATAAAAAAAACGTTCTTCAACAACTTGCTATTAAAAAAACGGTCTTTAATATCTTTATATTAAAAAAACGTTCTTAAAAAAAATACCGTTCTTTAACATCTTAATATAAAAAAACCTTCTCTAACAACTTAATATACAAAAAACGTTCTTTAATAACTTTATATTAAAAAAACGTTCTTAAAAATCTTTAAAAAAATACCGTTCTTTAACATCTTAATATAAAAAAAACGTTCTTTAACAACTTTCTATTAAAAAAACGTTATTTAAAATCTTTCTATTAAAAAAAAGGCACTTTAACATTCTTCTATTTTATGGTTTTTTCTGGTTTTCTCAGTCCACTTCTCTTCTCAATATCCAAGAGTGGACCACCGAGTTTCTGCTTTATCAACCCTTTCCTTTCCCTCTCTCAATATCCGTATCTTCTAAGTGTCTTCCGGTTCTTCTTTATCACAGTTTCCCTTCCCTCCCTTCACTGTTTCCTTGACGTTATATTCGTGCCATGATACAGTTCCTTTATTCTGTTTGTTATTTCCATCGTATCTCTTCTTCCTATTCTCCACAATCGCGCACGTGTGTGTGTGTGTGTGTGTGTGTGTGTGTGTGTGTGTGTGTGTGTGTGTGTGTGTGTGTGTGTGTGTGTGTGTGTGTGTGTGTGTGTATTCATCTAGTTGTTGTTGTATTTTACAGGGCCAGAGCAACGCTCGTATGGCCCCGTCTCCATATCAACATTTATTTTTCTCATTCATCTTTTTAGTGTTGGCCGAAGCCACCACCCCGGGAGGCGGGTCACAAACCCCCTGCTAACACCCGGTACCCATTCACTGCTGGGTGGACAGGGGCTCGGGTTTTAAGAAGACCGCCCGTCTGTCTTCGCTCCGCCCGGGGATCGAACCCGGGACTTCTCGGTTGTGAGCCGAGCGTGCTAACCCTTACACTACGAAGTTCCCCCTTACACTACGGAGTTCCCACACACGGAGTGAGTGTGTGTGTGTGTGTGTGTGTGTTGTGTGTGTGTGTGTGTGTGTGTGTGTGTGTGTGTGTGTGTGTGTGTGTGTGTGTGTGTGTGTTTCATGACAAGCCAAACTAATTTTTTACTATTATTTTTTCCCCCTAAGAAAGTCTTGTTTATGGTTGACGCCACTACGCATTATTATTATCTTATCGTATTCGTAGTCTATAGTTTGTTTTGCATTTCTATTCTTTATCATTCGTGTTCTAGTAGTCTAGTCTAAGCTAAAAATTAAAAGAAATTATCTAACTTCCTGATTGTTTTTACCTCTTGTTGTGCCTTTCCTCGGGCGACTACACAGCCAGAGAGAATTTTTTTTTATGTTTCAACAGTTTCAACACTTTCATTAATTTTCACTTTCTTATCAACCTTTAAGGCAAGTCTATCAAGATCAACGAGAAAAAGAGGCAAAAATTATGTTGCTCTCAAATTATAAATGATATCACAAACAATGTATTCCCGTTATTAAACAATTCTTATGAATATATAATTTTTCTTTCCTACAGACAAACGATGACTTAACAACAGACACACACACAAACATCACAACTATCACATTCATCACTTCCTCATTCACACCAAAGATCATATATATATAGATTTCAAGCTATTATCACTATATATATATATGTATAGTCGGACCAGCTTAAACAGGCATCTGGGTGGGGCAGCTCAGAAATGCGCTATTGCCACACATTGAAAATAATTGAGCTTTTAACTTTTGTAATATTTGTAAAAGACATCACAAAAGAGATATACAGTACACGTATTGATACAATTTTAACGTAAGTAATATCCAATATAAAATAACAGGAAACTTAATTGACAGTTGACAACACTGCCAGTTTTTAAGCCGGTCTGACTACACTTACTACTACTACTACTACTACTACTACTTCCTTCCTACTACTTTATACTCTACTTTCCATTACTATGACCTCAAACCTCCCTCCCCTCTTCCAGGCCACCACCCTTGGAGAGGCTGTTCATTTACTCATCACATTTTTTCTGTTAATTTACTCATCACATTTTTTCTGTTAATTTACTCATCACATTTTTTCTGTTAATTTACTCATCACATTTTTTCTGTTAATTTACTCATCACATTTTTTCTGTTAATTTACTCATCACATTTTTTATGTTAATTTACTCATCATATCTTTTTCCGTCCCGCCCCCAGGCCCGGTCTGCCCGCGGACCTTTGACGGGTGGGCGTGCTGGAACGACACGCCCGCCACCACCCGCGCCTTCGTAGCCTGTCCCGAGTTCATCCACGGCTTCGACCCCGCCCGTGAGTATGTGTGTGTGTGTGTGTGTGTGTGTGTGTGTGTGTGTGTGTGTGTGTGTGTGTGTGTGTGTGTGTGTGTGTGTGTGTGTGTGTGTGTGTGTGTGTGTGTGAATCCAATAATGATAATGTTGATAATGATAACAATGATTAGATCGGCAGCAAGAACAACAACAAAACAGCAACAAAAACAACAACAAACGGAACAAGAGAAATAACGAAATATCGAAAAGTACGTTATTGCTCAACCTCCTGCCTAAAAAAAACCCATTACGAAACAAGACAATGCAATCTCTCTCTCTCTCTCTCTCTCTCTCTCTCTCTCTCTCTCTCTCTCTCTCTCTCTCTCTCTCTCTCTCTCTCTCTCCTCTCCTCTCTCTCTCTCTCTCTCTCTCTCTCTCTCTGTCGCTCTCTCTCTCTCTCCCACAAATACCATAATCTCCAAAACTACCTGGGTACAAGCTGATATTTTTTCCATATCCATCAATTTCTCATCTTCCCTCTTTCCTTTCCTTCCTTCCTTCATATTTCACCTTCCTTTATTCCTTCCTACTTCCCCTTCCTTCCTTCATTCATATTTCCCTTCCTTCCTACCTCCCTTTCCTTCCTTCTTTCATACTTCCCCTTCCTTCCTTTCTTTATACTTTCTATTACTTCCTTCCTACTTTCCCTTTCTTCCTTCCTACTTCTACTTCCTCTTCCTTCCTACTTCCCTTCCTTCATTCCTCCATACTTCCCCTTCCTTCCTACTTCCCTTTCCTTCATATTTCCCTTCCTTTCTTCCTTCCTACTCTCCCTTCCCCTCAGATCTCTCAATACTCCTAGAGGTAAAATGCCCACCTGCTCCCGTAATGAACCACTAACTGAAGGGTGTCCGGGGTGGAAGGGATGTACGATAATTATGATAGCTGTACGATACTATTTTCTTCCTCTTGCTAATAGATAGATAGATGGTAGAAGAGATAGATAGATAGATGGATGGATGGAGAGATAGATAGATAGTTGAATGGATGGAGAGATAGATAGATGGATGGATGGAGAGATAGATAGATAGTTGAATGGATGGAGAGATAGATAGATGGATGGATGGAGAGATAGATAGATAGTTGAATGGATGTAGAGATAGATAGATGGATGGATGGAGATCGAGATAGATAGTTGAATGGATGGAGAGACATGGATAAATAGATGGATGGAAAGATGCATACATAGATAGACAGTGATGGTAGATTAACTAGTAGACAGATAGATATGTAGATAGACAGATGTGGAGATCGCTAATAGATAGACAGATGGATGAAGGAGATATAAAGATAGACAGAAGGATGAAAAGATGTATATATTGATAGATAGTTAAGTGAATAGGCTAGTAGACAGATAGATATGCAGATAGACAGATGTGGAGATCGCTAATAGATAGACAGATGGATGGCGATATATAGATAGATAGATGTATGAAAGATGTATATATTGATAGATAGTTAAGTGGAATAGGGTAGTAGACAGATAGATATGCAGATAGACAGATAGATCACAAGATAAGAGACACATCAACAACTATAATGCAAGTAGATCAGATAGATAAAGATAAAATAGATATAGTCTGATCAAATACAATATTTTTTATTGATAGACTTGAGTTTGTTTTTATTCATTCTTATTCATTTGTTGCCCTTTAACTACTCTTTTTTATGGAGGAAGTTTCATTTTCTATAGATCAAAATATAAAGTGGGAGAGGGAGAGGGGGGTATGTGAAGAGTTAGCGTGGGAGGGAAGGATGATGGGGGGGAGGGATGATGGGGGAGAGGGATGACGGGGGAGGGAAGGAATGTAGAAGGAAATGGAAGGAAGGAAGAAGGAAAGGGAAGGAAGGAAGAAGGAAAAGGCAGGAAGAAAGGAAAGGAAGGCAGGGAAGAAGGAAAGGGAAGGCAGGAAGGAGGAAAGGGAAGGCAGGGAAGTAGGAAAGGAGGAAAGGAAGGAAGGAAGGAGGAGAAAAGGGAAGGAAAGAAAGAGAAGGAAAGGGAAGGAAGGAAGAAGGAAAGGAAGGAAGGAAGAAGGAAAGGAAGGCAGGGAAGGAGGAAAGGGAAGGCAGGGAAGGAGGAAAGGAAGGAAAGGGAAAGGGAAGGGAAAAGGAAGGAAGAGAAGGAAAGGAAGGAAGGGAAGAAGGAAAAAGGAAGGAAGGAAAGGAAGGAAGGAAGAGGAAAGGGAAGGAAGGAAGAAGGAAATGAAAGGAAGGAAGAAGGGAAAAGGAAGGAAGGAAGTAGGAAAAAGGAAGGAAAGGAAAGAAGGAAAAGGGAAGGAAGGAAGAGGAAAGGAAGGAAGGAAGAAGGAAAGGAAGGAAGGAAGAAGGAAAGGAAGGAAGGAAGAAGGAAAGGGGAAGGGAAAGGGAAGGGAAAGGGAAGAAGGAAGGAAGGAAGAAGGAAGAAGGGGAAGGAAAGGGAAGAAGGAAAGGAAGGAAGGAAGAAGGAAAGGAAGGCGGGGAAAAAGGGAAGGAAAAGGGAAAGGAAGGGGAAGAAGGAAAGGGAAGGAAGGAAGTAGGAAAGGGAAGGAAGGAAGAAGGAAAGGAAGGAAGGAAAGGAAGGAAGGAAGTAGGAAAGGGAAGGGATGATGTGGGAGAGGGAGGGATGATGGGGGGGAGATGACGGGAGGGGGATGACGGGGGGGGGGGGATAGGGGGGGGAGGGATGACGGGGGGGGATAATGGAGGGGGGTGGGGAGGGGATGGTTGATGGAGTGAATGTGTGGGTGAAGGAAGGATTGGACGAAGCAAATTGGGTGGTTTTATAAGGTATATTTTTAAAGGTATAAATAAAACTCAATGATGAATGATTGTGTGTGTGTGTGTGTGTGTGTGTGTGTGTGTGTGTGTGTGTGGTGTGTGTGTGTGTGTGTGTGTGTGTGTGTGTCTCTCTCTCTCTCTCTCTCTCTCTCTCTCTCTCTCTCTCTCTCTCTCTCTCTCTCTCTCTCTCTCTCTCTCTCCTAAGTATTTCGTATTTTTCTCCCTTCCCATATTTTCTGATTTCTCTTCTCTCATGGGTCCAATTTCTCTCATTTACCTCATCATCTTTCCTTCCCACGCGCAATTTTCCCTCTCCTTTCCTCTCACCCACCCTCCCTCCCTCTCTCCCTCTCTCCTTCCCTTCCTCCCTTTCCTTATAGGTTCAAATAGCTCCTAATACCTCCACTACTTCTCTTCACCCACAAGGCTTAAGATCTCTGAGTGACCCTCTCCTCGTGGCTTACCTCTTTCCTTCCTCACATATCTTCCTTCTTCCTTCCTTCCCTTTCCTACTTCCTTCCTTCCCTTTCCTACTTCCTTCCTTCCCTTTCCTTCTTCCTTCCTTCCCTTTCCTACTTTCTTCCCTTCCCTTCCCTCCTTCCCTGCCTTCCCTTTCCTGCTTCCTTTCCTTCCCTTTCCTTCTTCCTTCCTTCCCTTTCCCTCCTTCCCTTTCCTCCTTCCCTGCCTTCCTTTCCTATTTCCCCTGCCTTCTCTTTCCTTTCTTCCTTCCTTCCCATTCCTCCTTTCCTTCCTTCCCTTTCCTTCTTTCCTCCTTCCCTTTCCTACTTCCTTCCTTCCCTTTCCTTTTCCCTGCCTTCCCTTTCCTCCTTTCCTTCCTTCCCTTTCCTCCTTCCTTCCTTCCCTTTCCTTCTTCCTTCCTTCCCTGTCTTCCTCTTTTGGGAATTTCTTCAGTAATCTTCTTCTTTATGCAGTGTCATTGTTGGTAAAAACCCCTCTTCGTTTAAGGTAATTGAATATTTTTTGCATACAGTTCACCGAAATGATGCGAACATACTTTGGTCACTCGTTTATTTCTAAGTAGCTTTTCTTCTCTCCTTTTTTTTACTTTATATTCTATAGTCTATTTTTTTTAACAAGGCAAAAAATTAATTCTATCTGAAGGTCTCGTGCTTAAAAGTATGCCTCTGTTTACCCGTTACTATGGTTAACTATGATAAAAAAAACAGCTGAAATTTAGAAGAAGCGTAGTATTCCCTTCTCCTGGCATCAAATATCAGTGAGTAAGCAGCAAGGAGGCAGGATTTTTTGCCTTGTTTAAAAAAATAGACTATAGGTGTATGTTTTATTTTCTCGTGTCACTAATTTCATCATCACGACCCTCCAGAATGTGCAGGGCCAAACACCTGAGCCCTCAAAATAAAAAAATAAAAAATTAGCCTACAGGCGCTATAGGCTCCAACGTCAAATAAAAAAAAAAAAAAATAATAATTACCTCATATACTTACGATTGTATATACTGACTTACATATACGATTACAGATATACTACTTATATATATACGATTACAGATATACTACTTACATATACGATTCATATATACTTTAATACCCCTCCCCCCTAAAAAAAAACCTCAATATTATCACGTTTGCAGGAAAATAGAAAAGACAGAAAGAAAAAGAGAAAGTGACAGAAACATTCCTCCATAAATATATCCAAAGCTCCCCCACAGGTCACAGATATCACCAAAATGAATAAATAAATAAATACTCAATATTAACATGTTGGGAGGAAATAGAATACACATTGGCACGAACAGTGACAGATACATTTGTTGATGAAGATTTCCAAAGCTCAGCCTCCGGGTAGCGCCAACCTTTCCTTGCTGCCCTGCTACCATGACAACAACACCGCCACAGGCAACACTCTCACCTGCAAAGAAAAAACAAAACAAGGGTATTAACAACACAGTAAATACATAGAGTAAACAAACAAAATAACAACAAAGTAAATACATATAGAGTAAACAAACAAATAACAACACAGTAAATACATATAGTAAACAAACAAAATAACAACAAAGTAAAGAGACAGAGTAAACAAACAAAATAACAACAAAGTAAATACATAGAGTAAACAAAAAAAATAACAACACAGTAAATACATAGAGTAAACAAACAAAATAACAACAAAGTAAAGAGACAGAGTAAGCAAACAAATAACAACAAAGTAAATAGAGACAGAGTAAACAAACAAAATAACAACAAAGTAAAGAGACAGAGTAAACAAACAAAATAACAACAAAGTAAACAAACAAAATAACAACAAAGTAAAGAGACAGAGTAAACAAACAAAATAACAACAAAGTAAACAAACAAAATAACAACAAAGAAAAAGAACGAGTAAACAAACAAATAAACAAAGTAACAAACAAAATAAAAAACAAAAATAAAGAACAGATAAACAACAAAATAAAACAAATAAAAGAACAATAACAAAAAAATAACAAAAAGTAAACAACAAATTTAAAAAAAAGTAAAGAACAAAGTAAAAAAACAAAATAACAACAAATAATAAGACAGAGTAAACAACAAAATAACACAAGTAAATAGAGACGAGTAACAAACAAATAAAACAAGTAAAGAGACAGAGTAAACAAACAAATAACAACAAAGTAAACAAACAAAATAACAATAAAGTAAAGAGACAGAGTAAACAAACAAAATAACAACAAAGTAAACAAACAAAATAACAACAAAGTAAACAAACAAATAACAACAAAGTAAATACATAGAGTAAACAAACAAAATAAAGTAAGCCAGGAAAAAAAACGAACTATATAATCCTTTCTCTAGTTCCATATTCTCCTTCATACTAAAAAATAAAAAATAAACCATAAACAAAACAAAAAAACGAACTAATTAAACCAAAAAAAATAAAAGAAACCGAACTATAAACCAAAAATTAAACAAAAAAACGAACTATAAACCAAAAATTAAACTAAAAAACGAACTATAAACCAAATTAAACAAAAATACGAACTATAAACCAAAAACTAAACTAAAAAACGAACTAACTATATTAAGGCCGTTAAGATTAGAGCAGGGTGAGGTCTTAAATACGGATGAGGATATGTGTACAAATTTAAATGATTATTTCTTAAGTTTTTTTTACTCAGGAGGATACACAGGCAATACCTGAAAGTGAACAGATGTTCAAAGGAAGCGATGAGGAGAAACTCAAAGTATTGTGATAACCCATGGAAATGGGGGAAGAGGGTATGGTAAAATAGAATTTTAAATCGCCAGGGCCAGATGAAGTGTATCCCAGGGTATTAAAAAATGCAAAGGTTGTTAAATGGTCGTTAGTGCACATTTTTAAGAAATGATTGAGATAGGCGATGTGCCGTTCTGTGGAGAGGGAAATGTTCCCCATTTTAAGGAAAGGGGGACGAGGGACCAAAGTCAAATTATCGACCCGTAAGTCCCCCCAACTCGTGGGGGGGTAAATTATTTGGGAAACTATTATTGCAAAAAAAATTTGAGACATTAGTAACATGTTTGATCAATATTCACAAAATGGGTTCACCAAGGTAATCAGTCTCACCAATTTTTTTATTTTTTTTTAGGAAAATTTATGAGAGCGATAATGTGAGGGTTATGATTAATTACCCGGACTTTAGTAAGGGTTTGACAAAATACCCACGAGCGACTCTTAAATAAGGTTTAAAGGGTCATGGAATAGATGGGGGAAGGTTCTTCGTTGGGATCAAACTTGGCTAAGTGTAGGGAACAAGGTTACAATTAAAAGGTTCCAAATCGAATGGGGGACAGGTGACAGTGGAGTTCCCCAAGGGTCTTTTTGGGGCCATTACTATTTTTTTTTTTACATCACGACTTTGGGTAGTGGGGTTAACAGTGATATCAGCAAGTTTGCTGATGATACTAAGGTAGGTAGGATTATTGGATCACAGTCTGATGTAAACATAGTGCAGGGAGACTTAGATAAACTTAATGAGTGGGCAGTCAGATGGCAGATGGAATTTAATATTGATAAGTGCAGCGTTATGAATGTAGGTAGAAAAAACCCTGGTAATAGATACACCATACGCAATGTATCGCTGATAAGATCAGAAGGTGAAACAGATCTTGGAGTGAGGGTGAGCCCAGACCTCCGACCTAGGAAACAATGTATTGAGGCGAGAAATAGAGCTAATAGAGTGTTAGGATTCATTACCAGAAGTGTTACAAGTAGAAGTGCGAAAGTTATTCTGAAGCTTTATCTGGCTCTAGTCAGACCTCACCTAGACTATGCGGTTCAGTTTTGGTCTCCATATTACAGGATAGATATAGCCTTGTTAGAATCAGTGCAGAGAAGGATGACCAAAATGATTCAAGGGATGCGTAACTTTAGCTATGAGAAGAGATTGAAGCTATTAAAGTTACAAAAACTCGAGAGACGTAGAGTAAGGGGCGATCTAATATAAGTTTTTAAGTGGATAAAGGGATTTAATAAAGGAGAGGTAGGAAAAGTTCTTACGGCTATTAACCAGGGTAGAACAAGAAGTAACGGATTCAAGCTGGAAAAGCGTAGATTTAAAAAAGATAGGGAGAAACTGGTTCACAAATAGGGTGGTAAATGATTGGAATGGACTCAGTAGACAGGTAGTTAGTGCGGAGTCATTAGGGAGTTTTAAAGAGGGGCTGGATAGGTTCATGGATGGGGATGAAAGGTGGATGTAGGTAGTGTTATGTGACAAGAATTACCTCGTGTAGGTCTCACGGCCTCTTGTAGCTTCCTTATTTTCTTATGTTCTTATTTTCTTATATATAATCCTTTCTCATACTTAAAATATCTGAAGGAGTATATGGAACTGGAGAAAGGATCATATGGTTAGTTTGTTTTTAGTTTAGTTAGCTAGTTTTTATATTTAGTTTTTGGTTATTTTTTTGTAGGTTTTTGTTTAGTGAGTTAGTTTTTGATACATGATAATTGATATTGATAGTAAATAGGGATAGAGTAAACAACAAATAAAGTAAGCAAGGAAAAGTATGAAGGAAAATAATATGGAGTTAGCAAAAGGATGTATATCATAAAAAGTAAATAAACCCTCGTAGATCCCGTTACAAATGCGTCACAACCACTGCCATCATCATCATCATCATCATCAGCCGCAGTGTTATGGCCGCCGCTCCCCTGTCAGTGTTTGCAACGGTGCCTGGAAATACCACGCAGTAATCCTGGCCGCGGGCGTGTGGGCGGCGGATGCGGGGTTGTGATGAGAGAGAAGAGAGGAGAGAGAGAGGAGAGAGAGGAGAGAGAGAGAGAGAGAGAGAGGGGAGGAGAGAGAGAGAAAGAGGGGAGAGAGAGAGAGAGAAAGAAGAGAGAGAGAGAGAGAGAAGAGGGGGAGAGAGAGAGAGAGAGAGAGAGAGATAGAAAAAAAAAATGGGGAAAAAAAAGGGGGAGGGATAGTGTGAAAAAAAAAGTGAGAAGAGAGAGAGAGGGGGAAAGGGGGGAGGAGGAGAAGAGAGAGAGAGAGAGAGAGAGAAAAGGGAGAGAGAGAGAGAGAGAAGAAAAGAGAGAGAGAGAGAGGGGGAGGAAGAGAGAGGAGAGAAGAGAGAGAGAACAAAAAAGGGGAAAAAAAAGGGGGGAGAGGGATATGAGAAAAAAAAGTGAGGAGAAGAGAGAGAGAAGAAGAAAAGAGAGAGAGAGAGAGGGGAAGAGAGAGAGAGAAGGAGGAGAGAGAGAGAGGAGGGGGGGGGGGGATCGGGTAACACGGCAACACTACGGCATGAGAGGTGGAGCGCAGCCTGGCTAGTGGAGGGACGTTCAAGAATACTCACAACACTTGAATGCAACAATACAACAAAGGAACCAACACTATACAAAAAAAATAGTAATAATAAAAGCTTCATCACAATAACAATACAAAGAAGTAACAAACCCTAAAAAAAAAGTCATCACAATACAATGAAGTTACTAAAAAAAAAAAAAAAAAAAAAAAAAAAAAAAAAAAAAGTTTCTTTGCAATAATAAATACAACGAGAAGACAAAAAAAAAAAAAAAAAAAAAAAAAAGATATCTATCACAATAACAGAACAGCGAAGTAAACGACACTAATAATAATAATAATAATAATAATAAATAAACAAATACAAATCACAAATAAAACAGACACAAAATAAATAACAATGAAAAAAAATCTCCATCACAATAGCAATAAAAAAAAAAAAAAAAAGGAAGAAAAAAAAAAAAGAAGAAGAAATAACCGACACTACCGACGCCTCATAGAAAAAAAAAAAATAAAATAATAAAAAATTAACAAATTCAACTCATTTTGATAGATAATTATTTCCTCTGAACAATTAAAAGACGTTGATAATTATAATGAATAAGTGGTCACCATGCTTCAGTAACAACACAACGGTGACTATTGACGGGTTTTAATGAATGAATTTCGAAAAACATCATTTAACTCAATTTTCGTAGATCATTATTTTCTTTTAACATTGGAAGGACGTAAGTCAAAATCTGATCATGTGTCGATAACAATGCAGCAAATTAACGGTGACGAAATTCAACGTCATTAAAAAAAACCCATTATTTAGTTTATTTTCATGGATAATAATTTTTTTTATTTATGGAAGGACGTGAGTTATAAATGAGTAAAAATCTAAATCATGTTTCGATAACAATACAAAGAATATACCGAATACACTCTACCAATACCTCATTAATGTCCAGAAACATCATGTAACTCAATTTTCATAGATAATTATTTCCTTTTAACATTGGAAGGACGTTGGTAATAAATGTTAATGACGCTTCGAGAACAATACATTAGCCGCGACTATTGCGAGCTTATCGAAAGACATCACTCAACTCATCTGTTTGTAAAGAATAATTTCCTTTGATCAAACAAGGGAAATTTACACTACGACTCATTACGCTAAAATATCGCTACAAGGAAGTAAACGTGACTACACTGATGTTATATTGATTCATTTCGAAATGCATAACTGAACTCATCTGTGCATAGAGAATTGTTTCCTTCATTGTGAAATTCTACGTCGTGAAAAGAAAAAAACAGAGAGAGAGAGAGAGAGAGAGAGAGAGAGAGAGAGAGAGAGAGAGAGAGAGAGAGAGAGAGAGAGAGAGAGAGAGAGAGAGAGAGAGAGAGAGAGAGAGAGAGAGAGAGAGAGAGATACAAAGCGAACGCATCAGGGAAGGCGGTGGCCGAGGGGTTAGTGTCTGGTAGTGGCAAGCTTAGTGTACCGAGTTCGAATCCCGCCAGGTCACAAAATCTTTCTGCACCGTCGAGTGGCCTAAGAACACCCACATGCTGTCCATTAACTCTACCTTCGATTGCGAGTGCATCGGAGGACACAGGGGGGCGGCATAAGCAAAATCAAAGGCGTCACTTTAAAAATCCTGCCTGCGCCACTACAGCCCTTAAGTGAACCTTCAAGGCCTAAAACAAAATGTATAATAAAATAAAACATAAAAGCGTTTAGTTAGGTTAGATAGTTTAGCTTTTTTGTTTAGTTTTTGGTCTAATTAGTTGTTCTTTTTAGTTAAGTTTTTTTGGGGGGGATCTAGTTAGTTAGTTTTTTTAGTTAAGTTAGTTTTTTTTTGTCTAGTTAGTTAGTTTTATTTAGTTCAGTTAGTTTTTTTTGTCTAGTTAGTTTTTTTTAGTTAAGTTAGTTTTTTTTGTCTAGTTAGTTAGTTTTTTTTAGTTAAGTTAGTTTTTTTTGTCTAGTTAGTTAGTTTTTTTTTTTTAAGTTAGTTTTTTTTGTCTATTTTAGTTTTTTTTTTTATTTAAATTAGTTTTTTTTTGTCCATTATTAGTTTTTATAGTTAATTAGTTTTTTTTTTTATTTTATTATTTTTTTTATTTAAAGTTGTTTTTTTGTTTGTTAGTTAGTTTTTTTTATTTAAAGTAGTTTTTTTTTTTATTTTATTTAGTTTTTTTTTTTAAAGTTATTTTTTTTTTGTCTAGAAGTTAGTTTTTTTTCAGTTGCTAGTTTTTTTTTTTTTTTTTTTTTGTTGTTTTTTTTTATTTATGATTATTTTTTTTTTTTTTTTTTTTTTTGTCTTTTTTTTTTTTTTGTCTATTTTTTTTTTTTTTAGTTTGTTAGTTTTTTTTTTTTTTGTCTACTTATTTTTTTTTTTTTTTTTGGGTCTATTTAGTATGTTTTTTTTGTTTAAATTTAAATTTAGCAGCGAATTTTTTTTAATATGATAGTATGTAAAAAGGTTAATTAGAGTACGTCAGTTCCTCTTTAAATTTTTTTTGTAAGAAAATTCTTTCTTTCCGTTTTTTTCCCTCTCTTATCTATCTATCTAGCTAACTTTTATTTTCCGCCCATAAATTTTTAAACGGAATTTATGTCCTTTTTGAGCAAAAGTTAAAAAGTTTTAAATCAGCGCGACGGGGGAGTTTGTGGTGGTTTTGTTATTTTCCCCCCCCCCTTCTCTTTCTCTCTTTTCCCCCCCTTTTCTCTTTCCCCCTCCTCTCCTCTCTTTCCTTTTCCCCTCCTCCCTCTCTCTCTTTTCCCCCTATTTCATTTCTCTTTTTCATCTAGCTCACTCTTTTTTATCTCTTATTCCTTATAATTTTCTCTTTTTTTTTTTCCTCTCTCTCCTCTCTCTCTCTCTCCTCTCTCTCTTCTCTCTCTTCTCTTCTTCTCTCTCTCTTCCTCTCTCTCTCTTTTCTCTCTTTTCTCTCTCTCTCTCTCTCTCTCCCTCTCTCTCTCTCTCTCTTCTCTCTCTCTCTCTCTTTTCTCCTCTCTCTCTTCTCTCCTCCCCTCTTTCTCTTTTCTTCCCCCCTCCTTTTTTATCTCACTCTCTCTTTCCATCTCCCCTATTTCTCTCTCTATATTTTCTCCTCCTTTTTTCTTCTTCTCCTCCTCTCTCTCTCTCCCCTCTCTCTCTCTCTCTCTCTTTTCTCCTCTCTCTCCTCTCTCTCTCTCTCTCTCTCTCCCCTCTTCTCTCTCCTCTCTCTCTCAAGGAGGTAGGTAGCGGGGTTTGCCTGCCGGTGACTCAAATTTCCGTTGTCAGAAATCACGAAATAAAAAGAAATATGACCACCCTTTTCAGTCCATTTTTCCCTTTTTTTCTCTCTCTCTCTCTCTTTTCCCCTCTCTCTTCTCTCTCTTCCCCTCTCTCTCTCTCTCTCTCCCCTCTCTCTCTCTCTCTCCCTCTCTCTCCCCTCCCCTCCCCTCTCTTTTTCTCGTCCTCTCTTTCTCTCTCCTCTCTCTCTCCTCTCTCTCTTTTCTCTTCTCTCTCTCTCTCTCTCTCTCTTCTCTCTCTCTCTCTCTCTCTCTCCCCCCTCTGCGGAAACGAAGCTTAAACACAACACTATTTCAAAGGGTACACCCAAGAAATAAAAACGCTACTTCGAATCCCTACAAATGTGAATCCTTCAGCTTGAAAGAATGTTTTTATTTTCACTTTTTCTTCTTTTCCTCGAACGCTCTCACTCCCATCTTTCCTTCTCTAGTTTTTACTTTCTGTTTCTCTGTATTTCTGTCTCTGTCTGTCTGTCTGTTTGTCCGTCTCTCTGTGTCTGTATTTTTGTCTCGTCTGTCTGTCTGTTTATCCGTCTCTCTGTGTCTGTATTTCTGTCTCTGTCTGTCTGTCTGTTTGTCCGTCTCTCTGTGTCTGTATTTGTTTCTTCTCTCTGTCTGTATTTGTCTCTCTGTCTTCTCTCTCTCTCTCTCTCTCTCTCCTCTTTTTCTCCCCTCTCCCCTCTTCCCCCTCTTTTCCTCTCTCTCTCTAACATTCGTCAAGTAGGAAATGACGGCGCGGCTGATGCATAAAAAGAGAGAGGAGAGAGAGAGAGAGAGAGAGAGTAGAGAGAGAGAGAGAGAGAGAGAGAGTGAGGGGAGAGAAGTAATTCTTTCAGCGTTATCCTTCTCTTCTTCGCCTTCTGTCCTATCCACCTATCCAATCTTCGCATTCTGTCCTATCCACCTATCCATTCTTCGCCTTCTGTCCTATCCACCTATGCAATCTTCGCCTCCGTTTTTCTTATCTTATTTTACCTCCTTTTTCTCCTCCTCCTCCTCCTCCTCTCCTCCTCCTCCTCCCCCTCCTCTCTCCTCCTCGTAATTATCGCCCAATTATCCCAACGTCTGTGATTTTAAACTATTGAGAAAAATGTGCGGGATAAATGTGTCTTTTCTCGATGTAAATAATCAATACTAAACTCCACATGGATTTCGAAATAAAAGATCCGTTAAAACACTCCCCATTTTTTAATGTCATTTATTCAAACTGGGACGCTAAAATTCCCAGGATGTAAATACCTTGATTTTCAGAAAGTTTCGTCATTCCCCAAAGCGACTGTTGCCCAAGCAAGGGCCATGGCTTAGGAAGAAAATTTTTTCATGGGATTGGCGTTGGTTTTTCAATCGAAAAACAACGGTAGTAATAAATGGCGGGGGCATCTGAGTGGTTAGAGTTACAGTGGGGGTGCCTCAGGGCTGGGTCTTGGGTCCTACTTTTTTTCTGATATATATCAACGTCGGGACTCGGATTTTTGTACAAAAATATCAAAATTTTTTGCAGATGACCCCAAATTTTGGCGGAAAAAGCTTACTAAAAAAAGCGAACTCATACAAAGGATCTAAAAAAAACTATCAATTGGGTGAAAATGGCTTTTAAAATTCAATTCCGATAAATGTAAAGAAAGCATATAGGAAACGTAACCCAAAATAAAACCTAAAAAATCAAATAAATCGTTAACTAAGACAGCGGGAAAGGTTTTTAGGTTCTCATCGTAATGATCTAAAAAACCAGTCCGCATTGCCTAGCTGCCATAAAAAGGCAAATTGAGGGGGGCTTTATTAAACCAACTTTAAACAAAAAAACCCGAAAGTGATGAAAAATTTAAACACGTCCTTGGTTTTAGGCCATTTTTGGAATATGCCGTTAATTCTGGTCGCCTGTTTCGTAAAAGATAAACCCAAAATTTGGAAATCAAGGCAAAGAAGAGAAACCCAAAAACAAATTCCATCTCTGCGAAATTCTCTTAGAAGAAGCTGCGGAAAACTTAATATGTTTTTTTTTAAAAGGATCAAAACCCCGTGGGGACTTGAAAAAAACCTTTAAAGGGTCCTAAAAGGATTTGATGTCTTAACAAGAGAACCTATTCGAGCTTTCAAACCAAAAAGTAAAACAAAAAAAAAAAAAAAAATTTAAAAAAAAAAATAAAAGGGTCAACTTTGGCATCCCGATCTCCGTAAAGTTTTTTTCAATGTTAAGTCGTTGATCGATGGAACAAGTTCCGAAAAATTTTTTGTGGCCCCAGCACAATAATCATTCAAAACAGACTTGCGGGGGCCCCTGTAAAGAAAAAGGGGTTTGATATGCGAATTCGTTTTCTTTTGATCGATAGTTGTAGGGGTTAGTGGTATTTGTTTTTTAGTATATTTCATACCCTATTTTTTTTCTGCCTACGAATTCCATGTTGCTTTTTAGGCTGGTATATTTTCCCCAACTGTTTTCCTTACTGTAGTTAAGTTAGTGTATGTAGTTTCACAGTACCCTCGTATGGGCCAAAGGTCTCCGGTGTCTTGAAAAACCTATGTAACCTATTAATCCTCCTCCTCCTTTTTTCCTTCTTCTTGGGGGTTGTGGGGGTGGCGGTTGTTATGATAAGTTATATAATGGGGTTTGTACAGTTTTTGGGTAAAATGGAACTCCGTCTTATAGAGATTTTTCAAAATCTAAATTTGCCCTCCTCCCCTCCTCCTCCTTTTTTTTGTATCTAAAATAAAAATTTGGAGGGACACAAAATTTGGGGGAAAAAACCCATATACTATAAAAAATAGTTGAAAAAAGGATACTTTAGAAAAACTGTAACTCATACAACGGATCAAAAAACTATCGGTTGGAGCAATAAATGGCTATTTAAGTTTTTAATTTCGAAAAATGCCCAAGAAATACATTAGGTAATGAAACCCTCAAAATGACTACAGATGCAAAATAATCGTGTTGAAGTCAGCAGAAAAAAATTTGGGTGTCATTAGAAATGATCTTTAAAACCAGTACGCATTGCTTGGGCTGCCATAAAAAGGCAAAAATATGATTTTGGGCTTCATTAAAACCCTTTTGAACATAAAACACTTCTTCGAGAATTCTTCTTAATAATGAATAAAACGTTATACCGTCTTTGGGTTTAGGCGCCTTAAATTACTTTTCAGTTCGGGCCCGCCTTGTTTCGAAAGTCACCCAATTAAAATCATTCAAAGAAGAGAAAACCAAACTGTTCCCATCCCCGCGAAATTCAACTTATAAGATAGTTGCGAAAACTTAATTTTTTTCCTTTAAAAGGATGTAAATCCTGGGGATTTGATAGAAATTTTTAAGATTTTTAAAGATTCGAAAAATTAATCGGGAAACCCTATTCGACCTTTTCCTCACGTGAAAACAAGAAAAAAAACGGTAAAACACTGAATGGTCAGGGTGCTCACAGATCTCCGTGAAAATCTTTTTAAATGTCGAGTTGTTAATCGGTGGAACAAATTACCAGCTAATGTGTCTAACTAGTTAGAATTCCTAAAATTTGGCTCCCCCCGCTCCCTTTCGTCTCCCGAGCCCAGGAGGGGGGTCAACAGACCCCTGGCTTTTTTGGGCCAGTGCTCGCTGCTGGCCTTTGAGGGACTTGGGGGGGGTCGCCCTCCTCGAACCCACTATCCCCACTGTTCATTTCGGATGACTTCGATGCCTGAAAAATCAAAAAGTTCTTTTTCGGCCCTTGTCTACAAAGAACAAACGCCCGCTGAGTCACCGCCCCTGAGTGTAAAGGAGGCCGCACCGCCACCTCATGGCTGGGGTCGCTGGGCCCGCTCCCTTTAAACTGCTCTGGCTTGTTGCCGCCCCTCGCAGCTCCGTTTGTCTGGTCCAAGCGACACGCGCGGGCCTTTGGGGTGGTGTGGCGAGGTCTTCGGAAGGCTCACGGGAGGTTTGGGGCGGTTTTTTTTGGGTGTCAAAGAGGACGCATTGTACGGAGGACGGTTTTAGTACCTGCCGCCCCCCTCGCTGCCGCCGCTTGTCCTGGCCCCGGCGACGCGCGCGGCCGTTCGGGGGGTGGGGTTGCCTTGGGAAGTCTTGCCCGAGACAGACGAGTTCAGGCGGGGTTGGGTCTTGGTTTCGCGCTCGGTTCTTTAGGCGCAGTGACCTCGGGGGATGCGGGGGCCTTCGGACGGGGGAGGGGGTGCCTGCACCTGTGTAGAATCCCCCCCGTGGCCCGGCTCAAGGACCGGCGGTACGGGCTCCCGATGGCCCCACGCTGCACAAACCTGGCCCTGTCCCCCGGCCCTCTGCTCCCCGGGGGGCGCCGCGCCTGCCGGTTGCGTCCCGGCTAAGCGTGACGGCATCACGCCCCCCCAAAGGGGACACGCTGGGCCTTTCCCCTTTACGCCCTGCGCCACCTCCAAACTCCACCTCTCCTCCTGGGTCCCCCGCCTGTTTGCCTGGCCTTCCGCTAGCCCAGCCCAAAAAATCCCAGCCCCCGCCCGCCCAAGCCCCACCACAGGAGGGGTCCCTGACCAAATCCTCGTGGCGGTCTTTGGTGGTGCCGGAAGGGCCGAGTCTGCCCCTAGGCTCCTGTGGGAGAGCAGGCTCAGGGGGTTGAGGAGCTCTGGGGACCGTCATGAACCTCTTTAGCCTTCCCTTCAAAGGGGAAGGTCGATCCCCTTCCTTCTCTTTTTCTAACAGTCCCCTCACCACACGGTGGAGGCTGCCGGGGGGGAAAGGGGACAGTTCCTCGACACACTCTGTCTTCAAAGCCTCCTGGGCCTGCCTGTCCTGCCTGGCCTTCCGCAGCCCAGCCCCCAAAAAAGCCCAGGCCAGCCCAGCCCGCCCCACCTACAGGAGGGGGGCCCAAAGCGCGCCACAAACCCTTTTGGCGGGGCTTCGGGGGGCCCCTGGGGAAACATGAGCCATTTTCAAACGTTTTGGGGCCCACACGTCATCCTGCCGGCGGACGTTCCTCCCCCCTGCATCGTCCCCCTCCCACGCACTGTCAGACTCGTCCCTCGGCATTTGGGTCTATGAGTCTGAGTCTGGTCGCCTGAGCCGAGGATCTGGCCAGAACTCCATTCTTGGGGATCGAGCTCTTGGTGGTCCTTCCCCCCGCCTTCTCTTGGCATGTATCGGCATTTTTCCGTGGGGCGGGAGGGGGGGGTTTTTCTCCCCCGGCTGCTGGGGCAGGGGCGTCGCAGCCACGGCCAGCGCCGCCACGCCTGCCGTCAGGATCCCCAAAGGGCCTCCCAGGGGGGGGCCCGCCACGGCACTCATGGGGGCAAACACCCCTGAGGGGTTGGGGCTTCCTCTTCCTCCTCGGAACCCCCCAACACGCGTTGAAAGGCCTCGCTATGGTTTTCTTCAGAGGGAATCATTGGGGGAACCCCAGGTTCCTGCTGTGCCTCTTCATCTTTACCTCTACACTGAAAAAACCCAAAAAATGCAAGGGAAAAAATTTAAAAAATTTCCGCTTCTGCTTTGGGTCTAAAAAGGGGTTTTTATCTTCTTTTATCCAGCCTGGGTGTCTGGGTATGTAGCGGGGGGGTGTACCGGATTAAAGGTGCCGTTGGGCTGGAGGTTGACAGGTTTGGGGTTTATTTTGGTTTTAGGGAGGTATCTTTGCTACTTTCCTCAAATGGCGTTGATAAGGAAATTTTACCCCAAACACCCTCGGCAGGACTTCCTTTTTTCCTCTTTTCTTCCTTTTACTTGGTGGGCGGGGAGTGTTTTCCTCAATCTTCCTTAATATCTTTCTTATACTTTTTTTTCTTTATCCATCTTCCCCTTTTCATCGATCTTTTTTATTGCTCCCTTCCCCTTTCCTTTCTACTTCCAACCATTTACTGATCACATTCCATTTTTTTTTCACATTTTCAACCCCTCATTTCCCTTTTTTTTATCTTTTTTTTTTTTACCCAATAAGGAAGGGGAGAGGGGAAAAAGGGAGGAGAGGAGA
The DNA here is from genome assembly GCA_016584305.1 of Chionoecetes opilio. NCBI lineage: Eukaryota > Metazoa > Arthropoda > Malacostraca > Decapoda > Majidae > Chionoecetes > Chionoecetes opilio. Next base: position 58,466 of record JACEEZ010002993.1, read on the forward strand.
GCGGGAGAAAAGGGGGGGGAGAGAAGAAGGGGGAGAGGGGGGAGAGAAAGGAGAGGAAGAAAGGGGGAGAGAGAGGAGGGGGGGGGGGGAGGGAGAGGGGGAGAGAGAAAGGGGGGGAAAAGGCTTTTCGTTTTTTTTTTGCTTTTCCTTTTTGTGTTTTATTTTTTTGGTACTTTAAAAAGGGGGAATTTCCCCTCCCTTCCTCCTTCCTCCTCCCCTTTCCTCCTTCCTCCCTTTCCTCCCCTCTTTCCCCCCTCCTCCTTTTAAAATTTTGGTCTTTATTCTACCCCCTTCATTGTTTTGGGGGGTATTTTTTTATTTTTTCTTTTCCTTCATTCCCCCTTTAAAATTCCTTTTCCTCCTCTTTCTCTTTTTCCCCTTTTTTTAAAGTATTATGTTTTGATGATTGGGGACAAACCCCCCCTTTTGGGCCAATAGGTTTGGTGTGTTATTTAGTAACTTTATCCTCCCCCTTCCCCCTCTTCCTTTCCCCTCCTCCTCTTTCCTTCCCCTTTTTCCCTTCCTTTTTTTTTTGAAAAGGCAGCCAATTTTTCCTTGTTTTGGACCAAAAATTTTTGCTGTTCTGGCCTCTCTCTTCTCCTCTCTCTCTCTCTCTCTCTCTTCTCTCTCTCCCCTCTCTCTCTCTCCCCCTCCCCCTTCCCCTCTCCCCCCTCTTTTTCCTTCCTCTTTAAAACAAAACTTTTTTTCGCCCCTTTTTCCCCTTTTTTTTCCCCCCCCCCCCCCCCAAACCCCCCACCTGTTTTCCCCCTTTTGGGCTTTTTCCCCCCCTTTTTCCCTCTCCCCCATCATCATAAAACCCAAAAATTAAAAAAAGGGAAAAAAAAAAAAGGTTATAAGGGAAAAAAAAATTAATTTCCTGTTTTTTCTCCTATTAAGAAAAAACCCTGAACGGGGGGATGTTACAAAGGGGGAAAAGGAGAGAGGAAAGGAGGGGGGAGAGGAAAGAAGGGGAGGAAAGAAAAGAGAAGAGAGAGAGAGAGAAAGGGGGAGAGAGAGGAGAGAGAGAGAGAAGGGGAGGAAGAGAGAGAGAGAGAGAGAGGGGAGAGGAATAGTGAGAGAAAGAATTGTGTATTGTGTACCTTCAAAATTTAATGTTTGATGTCATTTCGAAGAGTAAACTATATTATTTGAGTCCACACACACACACACACACACCACACACACACACACACACACACACACACACACACGAACACACACACACACATTTTTTTCACCCCTCTTCAGAATTTTTGAAAACACAAGCTTCTAAAAATACTCTTTACTCAAACTCAAAAAAATGAAAGAGCTTTAAACCTTTATATAAAAATCAAAACCCTCCATTTTTTCCCTCAGATTAAATAGATAGATATTTTTAGATAGATAGATATTTTATTGTCCGCAAAAATGGATAAAAACAAATGACATGATATACCAAAATCACTCATGGGCCAGAAATTTTCTCTAATCATTAAGTAACAAAAGTGTCAAATGTCTATAAAAATGTCTATGGCAAATGTTGTGGCGCCTTAGTATAAACGTTGTGGCGCCTTAGTATAAACGTTGTGGCGCCTTAGTATAAACGTTGTGGCGCCTTAGTATAAACGTTGTGGCGCCTTAGATAAAAAGTTGTGGCGCCTTAGTAAAAAAACGTTTGTGGCGCCTTAGTATAAACGTTGTGGCGCCTTAGTATAAAAAAGTTGTGGCGCCTTAGTTAAAACGTTTTGGCGCCTTAGTATAAACGTTGTGGCGCCTTAGTATAAACGTTGTGGCGCCTTAGTATAAACGTTGTGGCGCCTTAGTATAAACGTTGTGGCGCCTTAGTATAAACGTTGTGGCGCCTTAGTATAAACGTTGTGGCGCCTTAGTATAAACGTTGTGGCGCCTTAGTATAAACGTTGTGGCGCCTTAGTATAAACGTTGTGGCGCCTTAGTATAAACGTTGTGGCGCCTTAGTATAAACGTTATGGCGCCTTAGCATAAAAAACGTTGTGGCGCCTTTAGTATAAACTTGTGGCGCCTTAGCATAAACGTTGTGGCGCCTTAGTATAAACGTTGTGGCGCCTTAGTATAAACGTTGTGGCGCCTTAGTATAAACGTTGTGGCGCTTTAGTATTATTCTAACATTAAAATTATACTTCCATGTAATCTATATGTAATTTCCTATCAGCTCAAGCTAAAGTTCAACAACACTATTACAAGCAAAAATTTAAAATACAAACAAGTTCATTGTTGTGTAAATTGCATTGCATTGCATAGTGTAAAAATGTATACGTATTGATCATAAATCATTTCCTGTATGTTTAAATGTGTATATGTCGAGGCAATTGAGAAATACATGCGCGTATATAAAAAATGCAAGCGAGGTAATTTCCATTCAAGGTCGGATGAAAGTTCAATTCCAGGAAAATGTAATGAAGTGTTCGGCTAAAATAAAAAGTCTGAGCAAATACAGATATTTCATAAGGATAAATTATGTTTTCTCTCTCTCTCTTCTCTCTCTCTCTCTCTCTCTCTCTTTCTTCTTCTCTTCTCTTCTCTCTTCTCCCTCTCTCCCCTTCCCCCATTTCACTCTCCCAAATTATCTCTTTACCCCCCCTTTATCTATCTCTCCTTCCCCATTTCACTCTCTCCCCTCTCTCTCTCTCTCCTCTCTCCCCTCTCTCTCTCCCCCCTCTCTTCTCTCTTTTCTCTCTCTCTCTCTCTCTCTCTCTCTCTCTCACTCCCTGGTAGATGTTCACCTTGATTCGCCTCCAAGAAAAGCCTTCCCGGGGCGTCCTTAACTAAGAGAATATTCTACGAGAGAGAGAGAGAGAGAGAGAGAGAGAGAGAGAGAGAGAGAGAGAGAGAGAGAGAGAGAGAGAGAGAGAGAGGAGAGAGAGAGAGAGAGAGAGAGAGAAGAGAGAGAGAGAGAGAGAGAGAGAGAGGAAAGAAAAAGAGTCTCTCGATGAGAGATAAGATAAGAGTCTCAATGTACAGCGCTCGTGGCGCTGGACATCGAAGGCGCCTTTGACCGGGTGTGGCATGAAGCTTTGGTCACAAAGCTCCTCGCCGCCGGCATAGACGGGGCACTCCTGCCTCTCCTCAGAGACTATCTGAGGGACAGACACCTGAGGGTGACTGTCAGTGGTCGGGAGTCCGAGGTACAGCCCATCAGAGCAGGTGTGCCTCAGGGAAGCTGAAGCTCAGGGTCACCTACGATCGTAGTTTGACCTTCAGAACCCACATCGAGCAGCTCACTAGAGTGGCCTCAGGGAAGCTGGCATCTCTGAGGAGGATGTCGTGGCTTCTCGACGGTAGGGGGCTAGAAATCCTCTACAAGACGCAGGTTCGCTCCTCCCTGGAGTACGCGTGCCTCGCGTGGGGCGGCGCGGCCAATAAACACCTCGCCTTCCTAGACAAGGTACAGGCCCGAGCGGTGAGGATCATCAAAGACAATAATGCCGGACAGGAGCCACATCTCACCACCCTCCAACACCAACGTGACGTGGCGGGACTCACCGTGGTGTTCAAGGTGCAGGTGAAGCGTGTGAGTCACCTTCAGGCGTTGTGGCAGCCATACCACCTGGCTCTGGTCACCACCCGTGCTATCGCTCTGGCAACTGGTGAGCTATTACAGCCCCGCTGCCGTACGTGGCACCAACAACGCCAGTTCACAAACACATATATCAGTTGGTGGAACACGCTAACATATTTTAACGGAGTGAGTGTCCAGGAATTCAAAGTGATGGTGAACAACTGGTTGCTGGGCAGAGCTGAGTGATAGTGATAAAGTGACTGTTATAAGGACCAGAGTAAGACTTTAAGATAGGGAGCATGAAGAATGTAACCTTTAGTCTGTCACTACTATGCTACAATGTAATGTTGAATGTAACTTCTCTGTAACTTTAATTTGTATAAATGAAAAAGAGAGCAGAAGAGAGAGACAGAGAGAGACAACAGAGAGAGAGAGAGAGAGAGAGAGAGAGGAGAGAGAGAGAGAGAGAGAGAGAGAGAGAGAGAGAGAAAGAGAGGAGAGAGAGAGAGAGAGAGAGAGAAAAAAAAAAGAGCGGAGAGAGAGAGAGAGAGAGAGAGAGAGAGAGAGAGAAGAGAGGACGAGAGAGAGAAGCAAGAGAGCTGAAGAGAGAGAGAAGAGAGAGAGAGAGAGAGAGGAGAGAGGCAGACTGTTATTGGAGAGGAGGAAAAGAAGCAGGAGGAGGCGAGGAGGAGGAGGAGGAGGAGGAGAGGAGGAGGAGAGGAGGAGGAGGACAAGAAAGCTAAAGGGAAGGTTGGATAGAACAGAAGGCGAAGATGAGAAGTGTGAAGCTCTCTCTCTCTCTCTCTCTCTCTCTCTCTCTCTCTCGTCTCTCTCTCTCCTCTCTCTCTCTCTCTCTCTCTCTCTCTCTCTTCTCTCTCCACACCCTCTCCTCCTCTCACACACACACCCACACCCACACCGCGTTGATTTAACAACACTGACGATTTTTTCAAACAAGCGAATGCCTGAAACAAACGTACACACACACACAAAACACACACACACACACACACACACTAAAGAAAACCACAAAAAAAAAAACACAGCAACTAAAAAAATAGAAAAACAGGAAGAATAAAAACAATCGTAAGCCAAAAATTAAAAAATATATAATTGAGGTTTTACGTTGTTTGCTTTTTGCAAATACTAAGAATACAGAAAAAGTTGAAGAAGAGAGAAAACCATCTGTTGTTTCAACTATCATCGATCTAGATGCTCACGTGAATATTCTATGCTTCAAACACTTTATTTTATTCTGTGCCCTGTGTTGTCGTCTATCATATCTATCACATTCACCTGTTTATCTATGTTCTTCATCATCTATCTGTCTATATTATGTCTATCATCTGTTTAGTATATCTATCTATCTCACCTGTTTATCTATCTATGTATCTATCATCTATCTTTATCTGTCTATCTTTATTTTATGTACTGTACCCAAATTTCCTATCATCTGTTCTTTTATGTCTATCATCTCATTCGTTTTTCTTATCTATCTATCTCACCTGTTTATCTATGTATCTATCATCTATCTATCTGTCTATCTTTATGTCTTCCATTGTCTTTGTCAATTCATCTCTCCGTTATCTACTTTTCTATCTATCTGTCTATCTATTGTCCCATCATCTTTTTCTTATATATCTATCATCACCTTTTCTATTAGTTGCCCTATCTATCTATCTTATCCTGTCCATCATCTCTTCTTCTTTTCTCTCATCTATCTTCTCTTCATCTCCTTCGTCTCTTTTTCTGTCCATCTCTCGTCTCTTCTCGTCTATTTCTCTATCTCTTCTCATCTCTCTCTATCTTTCTATTATGTTTGTCTGTGTATCTGTCTATCTATCTATTTTTCCTACCTATCTATCTATCTATCTATCTATTTCTCTCCATTTCTCTCTCCCCTCTCTCTCTCTCTCTCTCTCTCGCTCTCTCTCTCTCTCTCTCTCTCTCTCTCTCTCTCTCTCTCTCTCTCTCTCTCTCTCTCTCTCTCTCTCTCTCTTTCTATCTGTTTGTCTGTCTATCTGTCTATCTATCTATTATCCTACCTATCTATCTATCTATCTATCTCTCTCTCTCTCTCTATCTCTCTCTCTCTCTCTCTCTCTCTCTCTCTCTCTCTCTCTCTCTCTCTCTCTCTCTCTCTCTGCAGGTGCGAGTGAGGGGGGGTGAGGGTCGTGCTTCCCCTTTAAGATCAGGCGGACAATCAGCGTTGCTCGGTTATAGCAAGACTGGTAACCTCGGCCTGAGAGAAGGTCAAAGTGATCCCGAGGGTGACCTGACATGAGTGACGGGCGAGATCGAGCCGAGGGGGAGGGGTAAGGGAGAGGACACTAGAAATACATAGGAAGAACAGTAGGAGGAGGAAGAGGAGGAATAGGTAGAGGAGGAGTATGGGAATGAGGAGGAATACAGAATGGAAAGGAAGAAGGAGAGTAGGAAGGTAGGAAGAGTGAAAGAGGAAAAGGAGGAATGGAGGGGAGAAAGGAGGAGAAAGTGAGCGAGTAGGGGAAATATGAGGAGGATATACAGAGAGGAGAAGGAAGGGAGGAGGAGGGGAGGAGGAGGAGGAGAGGGGAAAGAGGGGGAAATGAGGAGGAGGAGGAGGAGGAGGAGGAGGAGGAGGAGGAGGGAAGGAGGAGGAGGTAAGGAGGAGAGGAAGGAGGAGGAGGGGTGGAGTAGGAGTAGGAAGAGGAAGGACAGGAAGAGGCTGAGGAAGGGAGGATAGAGGAAGAGGAGCAGGAGGAGGAGGGGAGAGAGGAGGAGGAGGAGGAAGAGGAAGTTAGGAGGAGGAGGAGGAGGAGGAGGAGGAGAGGAGGAGGAGGAGGAGGAGGAGATGGTTGCATGAAATATGAAAAACCAGGCAAGCTGATGTGGAGGAAACAGGAGAACAGAAAATGATAGAAAGGGAAGAAGAGAGAATTGAAAAGGTGATAAAGAAGGAAGAGGGAAGGAAGGAAAATATTACTAGATGATAAAGAATGCAAAAAATAAGTCAATAACGATGGAGAAGTGAAAATA
>JACEEZ010002993.1:70000-80000 GCA_016584305.1 Chionoecetes opilio
GAAGAGGGGAGAGAGAGGAGAGAGAGAGAAAGAGAGAGAGAGAGAGAAATACAGAAAGATTACAGACAGACAGACAGACAGATACAAACAAATAATGTGATGTAGTAGTATAGCAGTAGAACTTTCTCTTTAAGGTTAACTGACAAGGACTCTCTCTGACTCTCTCTCTCTCTCTCTCTCTCTCTCTCTCTCTCTCTCTCTCTCTCTCCCCTCTCTCTTTTCTCTCTCTCTCTCTCTTCTTAAACACAGTAGCCAACACCTTTCATCATCGGTACATTTGTATAATATTTTGACTCCCTTTCCCTTTCTCTTTAAGCTTGCAAAAAAAACTCCCTTCTTTTTCCCCCTTCCCCTTCTTTCCCACTCCCCTTTCCACCCTCTGAACACCCTTCCCTGTCCCCTTTCGACCCTTTCTTCCTCCCTTTCCCTACCCTTTTAATATCCTGTTTCTCCCTTTATGGTCACTCACTACTCACTCTCTTGTTAATAAAATCTCCTAAGGGATGCCACAAAAATCTAAGACTTTTCTGTATTTATATTTCAGTGCAAAATCTACTATTATTTCCCTTTGTATTCTTTGTTCTAATGTCTACTCCACTTGGTCCATGTCTGTGTCTGTCTGTCTGTCTGTCTGTTTACTTGACTGTCTGTTTCTGTCTGTTGTCGTTAATTGTCTTGTCTGCTTTTGTTGTATGTTTAATTTACTGTCTTTTTCTGTCTTCTTCTAGTTGTCCCTTTTTTATTTGTCTGTCTTCTGTGTCGTCTGTTGTCTACTTGCCGTTTTTGTCTGTCTGTTTATTTGTTGTCTGTTTTTTAATTGTCTTCTGTGTCTGTCTGTCGTCTGGCCCCCAAAATGTCCACTTTTTGTCTGTTTTTCCTTTCTGTCTGTCTGTTGTCTACTTGCTGTTTTTGTCGTCGTTATTGTCTGTCTGTGTCTGTTTGTCTGTCTACATGTCACATTCTGTCTTTGTTTACTTGTCTGTCTGTGTCTGTCTGTCCGTCTATTTGTCTGTTTATTTGTATGTCTGTCTGTGTCTGTCTGTCTGTCTACATGTCACATTCTGTCTTTCTGTTTACTCGTCTGTCTGTGTCTGTCTGTCTTTTATGTCTGTTTATTTTTCTTCTTTTCTGCCCCGTTGTCCCCCCACTTGCCTTTTTTTCTCCCCTTATTTATCCCTTTTGATTCTTGGGGGGGGGGGGGGGGAAGAGGGGGGGGAAAAGGGGGGGGGAAAAAAGGGGGGGGGGGGGAAAAAGGGGGGGGGAAAGGGTAGGGGGAAAAAAAGGGGGGGGAAAAAAAAAAGGGGGGGGAGGGGAGGGGGGGGTGGGAAAGGGGAGGGGGCTTCGGGTCTTTGCTATTGGCTTCTTCTGGGGTTTTTTTGTCTTGGTTTGGGGGTTTTTTCTTTTTTTCTTCGGGTTTAGTATTTTTCTTGGGTTTTTGTTTCTGTTTTTATGGTAATTTGGATGGTTGGGCTTATTTCTTGTTGTTTCTTTGTTTTTTATTAATGGGGTTTTTTTTCTTTTTTGTTGTGTTTGTTGTGTTTTTGGTTGTTTTGTTGTTTTTTTGGGGGTCTGTTGTTGGGGGGATTTTTTTTTCATTTCCCGTCTTTCCTGTTTTTTTGTTTGTTGTTTTTCTTTTTAACTTTTTGTTTTTTTTTACTTGGCTGTCTTTGGTCTGCCTGTTGTCTTCCCTTTTGCCCCTTTTTCTTTTTTTCTCCCTTCCACTTTTTTCCCCCGCCCCTTTTATTTCTTTGGGCGGAGGGAGGTTTTTGGAGGGGGAGGGGGAGGGGAAGGAGAGGAGGGAAAGGGGGGGGGAAGGAGGGGGTTAAGAAAAAAAAAAATAAGGAGAAAAAAAGAAAAGAAAGAGATAAAAGTCGCCCCCATTTGAAAGCTTTGCTAAAAAGGAACCAAAATGGGGCCCAAAAAAAGACAAAATCCCTTAATTTCTTTCAAGGGATTTTGTATTTTTTTTGCTGTTTTAGTTCAATTACTTATTTTGGTTGGTCGTTTTTTTTATTTTGTGTGTGTGTGGTGTTGTGTGTGTGTGGTGTGTTTTGTGTTTCTATTTCCTGATCTTTACGCGTGTTAATTTTTGTTGCATAATGTTATATAATCTATTAACTTCCGTATATCGTTCTTCTTGCTTTCCTCTTTCTCTATCTTTGTCTGTCTGTCTGTCTGTCTGTCTGTCTGTATTTATGTTTGTCCGTCTGCCTGTCTGTTTGTCTACTTTTCTGCCTGTCTGTCTGTTTACTTTTCTGTCTGTCTGTCTGTCTGTCTGTCTGTCTATGTCTGTCTGTCTACTTTTCTGCCTGTCTGTCTGTTTACTTTTCTGTCTGTCTGTCTGTCTGTCTATGTCTGTCTGTCTACTTTTCTGCCTGTTTGTCCGTCTATATGTTTGTCTATCTGTCTCTATCTGTCTGTCTACCTGGTTGTATCTCTCTCTCTCTCTCTCTCTCTCTCTCTCTCTCTCTCTCTCTCTCTCTCTCTCTCTCTCTCTCTCTCTCTCTCTCTCTCTCTCTCTCTCTCTCTCTCTCTCTCTCTCTCCCCTGCCTACCTGTCGCCTTGCCTTCCACAGTTCCAATATAAAACTAAACTATAAGGTAAGAACTCCATTTCCTTCACATAACGCACGTCATTATCTTACGAAATGACGTCATAAAAGTCGCCCTACGTTCGTTAAATGCCTCGTGACGTCACACAGGATACACACTGAAAAAGACGCAAATACAACGACAAAATCAACCTTAATTCCTCTTGTCATAAGGTCCATTTTGTAGCTTTTGTTGCTGATTTTACGTTCAATTTCACTCTATTTTCCGTGTTGGTGAACGCTATTATGTTTTATCTGATTTTTCTTTTATATGTTGTTGTTCTTGCCGTGTGTGTGTGTGTGTGTGTGTGTGTGTGGTGGGTGGGTGGTGGGTGGGTGGGTGCGGGGGGGGCGGCGGCGGGCGGGCGGGCGGGGCGGGCGGGCGGGGGGGGGCGGCGGGCGGGGGTGGTGTGGGCGGGTGGTGGGGGTGGGTGGGGGTGGTGGGGGTTGTGTGTGGTGGTGGGTGTGTGGTGTGTGTGTGGTGGGGGGTGTGTGTGTCGCCAGGTCACTTGTAATACAGGTAGATGGACAAGTATTAGACGTGTTGTTATTATGGTTCTCCTTTTGATTTACTTCCTCTCTTTGTTTTCTCTTTCGTCTTCTTAATATTTTTCTTCTCCTTTTTTTTCTTCTCGCTCTCTACTTCCTATTAATTTTCTTCGTTTTTTGGTTGTCTTTGGCCATTTTCTTCTTTTTTTTCTTCCCTTTCTTCTTCTTAATAGTTGTCTTTGCCCTTTTTTTATTCTCCTTCTCTGTCTCTCCCTTCGTCTTCCTCTACGCCTCTATTACCACCATTATTATTATCTGGTTCCTCCATCTCACCTTCTCTTTTTTCCTTTTTTCTATCTCCTTCTCTTTCTCCTTCCTTTCCTCCTCCACGTCTTCCTCATCCTCCATCATCTTCCTCCTCCTCCTTCTCCATCCTATTCCTCTCCCCTTCCTCCCATCACCTTCTTGCCCTATATATCCTCCACCTCCTCCTCCTCGTCTTCTTACTTCGCCTTCCTCTTCCTCTCATCCTTCTTTTCTCATCTTTTTGCCCTATATAATCCTCCTTCTCCTCCTCCTCCTTCTCCTCCTCCTCCTCCTCCTCCTCCTCCTCCTCCTCCTCCTCCTCCTCCTCCTCCTCCTCATCTCCTCCTCTTCCCTCTTCTCTTCTTCTTCTTCTTCTTCCTTCTCTCTCTCCTCTCCTCCTCCTCCTCCTGAACCATTACTCGCTAGGATGAATCAGAACACAACTTAACGAAAACGCATTTGTAAGAACCGAAAAATGATGAAAAAAGCGAATAAGCGAGAAGAGGAAATTAGTGCGGGAGAAAAGACTACAAAGAGAAGAAATAAATACAAAAATAATATACAAAGAAACAAGAAACTAATCAGAGGAAGACAAGAGGAAAAGAAAAGGAAAAATATAATAATGAAAGGAGAGGAAATGAGATTAAGAAAACGGGAAATGGAAATAATGAAAGAAGAGACAAACGAAACAAGAAGAAAACAAGAAGGAGAATTAACAACAAAGGAGGAAGAGAAAAATAAGGAGAGAAGAAGGAAAGGAAAAGGAGAAGAGTAAAAAGCAATGTGGAAGAGACAAAAAGTATGAAAGAAAGGCAGGACGGAAATGGAAAAAGCAAAATATGAAACATAAAAAAAGTTATACTCGGAAAAACTAGTGTGCTCTCTCTCTCTCTCTCTCTCTCTCTCTCTCTCCTCTCTCTCTCTCTCTCTCTCTCTCTCTCTCTCTCTCCACTCCACATCTCTCAATCACATTCTCTCTCTCCTCTCATCATCACTCACTCACCTCTCTTCTCTCTCTCTCTCTCTCTCTCTCTCTCTCTCTCTCTCTCTCTCTCTCTCTCTCTCTCTCTCTCTCTCTCTCTCTCTCTCTCTCTCTAACTCACCCTCACACATTCACTCACTCACACATTCTCTCTCTCTCTCTCTCTCTCTCTCTCTCTCTCTCTCTCTCTCTTTTCTATCTCACGTGTCTGTCTGTCTGTCTCTCTTCTGTCTCTGTACTATCAGCACATTATCAATAATACACTTCTCTCTCTCTTCTCTCTTCTGTATGTTCTTATCATTTCTTCTTCTTTTGCTTTATGTCTCTTTCCTTCATTCTTTTCGATCTAGTTATTTCTTATTTTTTCTTTATCATATACAATCACTATCAACATTCTAACTACATTCACTAACACTTACTTCACTATTATCCTCCCTTATACTCACAATTTCCTTCCTTCTCATCTTTCTTTCCTTTTCTCTTTTTTTCTCCCCATTCTTCTTTCTTCTTTCTCTCTCTCTCTCTCTCTCTCTCTCTCTCTCTGACAAGGGTGAAGCTGTTTTTCTATTCACGTGTCTGTCTGTCTGTCTTACTGTCTGTCTGGCTGTCTATCTGAAATTCAATAGATAACTTGGTTCGTTATTTGTCTTCTGTATGTTTTATCATTTAACATTCTATCTTTATGCTTTATGTCTTATTTCCTTCATTCATTTCGATCTAGTTATTATCTTATTTTTTGTACATATCAATCTATCAACATTCTATATAGTTATTCTATCTTAGGCCACTTACTTTGCTGTCTATTTTCCTCGTTATCATAATTTTCCTTCCTTCGTTAATCTTTTACTTTCCTATTTTCTCTTTTTTTGCACCCCATTTCTTTCATTTTTTGTTCTATTTCCTCTTGTGATCATTTTTTTTTCTTGCAGATCATTTTGTTCTTATTTCATCCATCTCATTATCTTTAACCAGACATTTTTCTTACACATTTTCGTCTTCCTTTAAATATCATTAAAAAAAATCCTCACCCATTTTTCCTCACCCATTGTGTATTTTCTGTACCCATTTTAGTACACACACACACACACACACACACAAGAGAAGATCTGTTTGTGTGGGACGATAGAAGCACAAGAGGTCATGAGAAGAAATTGAAAAGGACAACATGCAAGAGGGACAAAAAAAAATACAGCTTCCCGTATAGAAGCCTAGAAGCCTGGAACAACCTTGATGCAAAAGTGATTAATGCAAGAAGTATTCAGGACTTCAAAGGCAAGCTGGATAATAGTAGATTTGGAGACGGGACAGTACGAGCATGTCGCTTTTCCTGTATGTTACAACTAGGTAAATACAAGTAGGTAAATACACACATACACACACACACACACACACACACACACACACACACACACACACACACACACACACACACACACACACACACATGCACACACACATACACACTCACAAAAATGTACACACACACACATCAAAATACAAACGAACACAAACAAACACGAGACAGACAAATAGAAAGACAAGAGGTAAGAAAAACAAAGGAAAATGATAATAATAGCTATACACACACACCCCCCCACACACACACACACACACACACACACACACACACACACACACACACACACACACACACCTGTTTACACCTGTCATCACCACACACCTTTACATAACTCTCTACCTGTTATTTTTCCACCCCACTGCAGGCAAGCTGAAGTGTAAGCGCGTCACCATCCACAAGAACCTGTTCGCCAGCTTCATCATCAACAACACCATGTGGCTGGTGTGGTACAAGTGTGTGGTGGAGGACACAGACGTGCTCTTCAATAACAGTGTAAGTCAATGTACAGCTATTACTACTACTTACATGTGTTATCTTAGTGTACTTAAATGACTCTACTGCCTCTTCTTCTTTTTTATACTTTGTTCATCTTTTTGTTGCTTATCTATTTCTATGTGAGTATATATATCTTTTGTGTTTATCTGTTTCTATCTTATGAATTGTCTGTATCTCTCTCTATTTATCTTTATTGTAGCCTACGTTTATGACTCAGTGCCTGCTTATTTTTTACTACTGTTCTTGTTTTTGTAGTTTCTCTATTTATAAGTATGTATTTATCTGCTTTTATGTTTTAATTGTCTCTATCTATTATTTTCTACTGTTGCTGTTGGTCTTTTTTCGTAATTTTTGGTTTCGTTCTGTTGTTTCGTCTTTTTTGTTTACTTCTGTTCCTCATTTTTTGCCGTTTCTCTATTGGATGTATACTTTACATTTATCTGTCTCTCTGTCTTTTGAATTGTCTCTACCTCGATCTATTATTTTTCTCCTCTTGTTGATCTATTTTCATATTTTTTGTCGAGTGTCCGTTTTTTTCTTCAATTTTTTTATATGTCAGTCTTCGTTTTTTTCTTTTGTCCATCTATCCATTTTCTATATCTCTGTCTGTCTTCGCTTCTGTGCATCTACGTCTCTGTGTGTGTGTGTGTGTGTGTGTGTGTGTGTGTGTGTGTGTGTGTGTGTGTGTCTGTGTGTCTGTGTGTGTGTGTGTTCCTATTCTCACCATTATTTCTTTCCTACCGATTGACCTTTTCTTCCCTCTCTCCCTTCCTCTTCCTCTTCCTCTTACATTAAAGAGATAAGGAAAAGAAAGGAGAGAGGAAGGGGGGTAGGTGAGATACAAGAAACAGATGGAGAGGGGAGGGAGAGGGGAGGGAGAGGGGAGGGAGAGGGATAGGAGAGGGGAGGGTAGAGAAATGGGAGGGAGGGATAGGAGAGGGTAGGGAGGAGGAGGAGGAGAGGATAGGGAGGGTAGGGAGGGAAAGGAGGGAGGGAAGGGAGAGGAGAGGGGAGGGAGAGAGGAGGGAGAGGGGAGGGAGAGAGGGAGGGAGGTAACGAGGTGAGGCAAGGGAGGGAAAATAAAGCTGAAATGATGGCGCATGGGGAGAGAGAGAGAGAGAGAGAGAGAGAGAGAGAGAGAGAGAGAGAGAGAGAGAGAGAGAGAGAGAGAGAGAGGGAGGAGCGTGATGTGAAAGATTTACGGAGCAATGGAAGCATGAAGGAGAGAGAGAGAGAGAGAGAGAGAGAGAGGAGAGAGAGAGAGAGAGAGAGAGAGAGAGAGAGAGAGGAGAGAGAGAGAGAGAGAGAGAGAGAAGAGGAACTTTGAGCTACAAGATGGAGGGAGAAAAACGAGGACGTGAGGGAAATGGAAAAGGGAAAAAAATATAAAAAAAGTAAGATAAGGAATCAGATAAGGAAGGGTACGAAGGAAACAGGCGATAAAAACAGGGATAAAAATATACGATAAGACAGAAGTGGCTTTTTGTGGCTCTTTGTTGTGCCCTTGGTCAGTCCTTTGTGATGTAAAAAAAAAAAAAAAAAAAAAAAAAAAAAAAAAAAAAAAAAAAAAAAAAAAAAAAAAAAAAAAAAAAAAAAAAAAAAAAAAAAAAAAAAAAAAAAAAAAAAAACACCTCAATGAAAAAAAGGTCCAATACAGATGCCTGAAAATTGTGGATGGAACTTTATAATGAACTGAAAAATATGCCCATACCTTAAATAAAAACCAGAAAACAAGGCATACGAAGATATTAATGAAAAAATAGCCAAAGTAGTTCATGATGCCGAAAATTTGTGAATGGAAATCTATGATGAATTTTGTAATAGGTCAATAGTTTAACCCTGTGCGAGCCAGAACGTAATTATCATTGTAATTTGGGTGCCATTAGATGATTTTTTAGTGACTATAAGCAATGTTTTATAGCTATGACCTGTTTAGTATCCTTGTCCACTAACTAATTTGGTATATTCAGTCACTTTTCGTAATTTTATGGCTAACAACAGACGATTTTATATAGCAAAGGAAAGATCTGGGGGTGAAGGGGTTCAATAAATAAATAAACCAAAATAGTGACAGTATCTCAAATATAAGAGACATTATGGATCTTTATAGGAGTAAGACAAAAGAAGGTACAAAATTATGATATGTTTAAAACTTTCAACTTTCTAGATAAATAAATGGTACCGTAATCACCCTACTTACGATAAACACTTACACACTCCTAAGTCAAAATAACGACCTATAACTTAACACCTTTGCATCTAAATCCTTACGTTTTCTTTCTTATGCTACACAATAATACAACGTAACTTTCCTTCTTTTTAACCAGCATCACAAATCAATAAAATAACGTAACTTCCTATCTTTTTAACCAGCATCACAAATCATTTAAAATAACGTAACTTTCCTTCTTTTCACTAGCATCACAAATCAATAAAATAACGTAAATTTCCTTCTTTTTAACCAGCATCAAAAATCAATAAAATAACGTAACTTCCTATCTTTTCAACCAGCATCACAAATCAATAAAATAACGTAACTTTTTTTCTTTTTAACAGCATCACAAATCAATAAAATAACGTAACTTTTTTTCTTTTTAACCAGCATCAAAAATCAATAAAATAACATAACTCTTTATCTTTTTAACAGCATCACAAATCAATAAAATAACGTAAATTTCCTTCTTTTTAACCAGCATCACAAATCAATAAAATAGCGTAACTTTTTTTCTTTTTAACCAGCATCACAAATCAATAAAATAACGTAACTTCTATCTTTTCAACCAGCAATCACAAATCAATAAAATAACGTAACTTTCCTCTTTTCAACAGCATCACAAATCAATAAAATACGTAACTTCCTATCTTTTCAACCAGCATCACAAATCAATAAAATAGCGTAACTTTCCTTCTTTTCAACCAGCATCACAAATCAATAAAATAACGTAACTTTTTTTCTTTTTAACCAGCATCACAAATCAATAAAATAACGTAACTTCCTATCTTTTCAACCAGCATCACAAATCAATAAAATAACGTAACTTTCCTTCTTTTCAACCAGCATCACAAATCAATAAAATAACGTAACTTTCCTTCTTTTCAACCAGCATCACAAATCAATAAAATAACGTAACTCTTTTTCTTTTCAACCAGCATCACAAATCAATAAAATAACGTAACTTTTTTTCTTTTTAACCAGCATCACAAATCAATAAAATAACGTAACTTTCCTTCTTTTCAACCAGCATCACAAATCAATAAAATAGACGTAACTTTCCTTCTTTTCAACAGCATCACAAATCAATAAAATAACGTAACTTCCTATCTTTTCAACAGCATCACAAATCAATAAAATAACGTAACTTTCCTTCTTTTCAACCAGCATCACAAATCAATAAAATAACGTAACTTTCCTTCTTTTCAACAGCATCACAAATCAATAAAATAACGTAACTTTCCTTCTTTTCAACAGCATCACAAATCAATAAAATAACGTAACTTTCCTTCTTTTCAACAGCATCACAAATCAATAAAATAACGTAACTTCCTATCTTTTCAACAGCATCACAAATCAATAAAATAACGTAACTTTCCTTCTTTTCAACCAGCATCACAAATCAATAAAATAACGTAACTTTCTATCTTTTCAACCATCATAAAACACACAATACTGCAAACTATTATTAAACACGACTAGATTTACATGGAGTAGATTAGGTTTATAGATTAGTTTCCCTCCCTTTTCTTCCGGCCGCTATCCCGTTTTCGTTATAAAAGAAAA
>JACEEZ010002993.1:82500-90000 GCA_016584305.1 Chionoecetes opilio
GGAAAGAAAGGAAAAAGGAAGGAAAAAGAGAGGAAAAAAGAAGGAGGAAAGAAGGAAGGGAAAAAAGAATGTGAGTTGATATACACGATGGTACACTTTTAGGCAGACAAGGATAATGGACAAAAATATGATAAGCACAAAAAAAGTACATTAGTTTGGCCCTAAAAGTAAAGATGATTGTATTTCGGAAACGAGAAAATAATGTTAACTCCTTGAGGCCCAGACCGTGATTTCCATTGTAATTTGGGTACCATTAGATGATTTTTAGTGACTATAAGCAAAATTGTATAGATATAACCTGTTTAGTATCCTTGTCAATGTCCAATAGTTAATTTGGTATTTTAAGGTACTTTTCGTAATTTTATGGCTAACAACACGATTTTATATAGCAAAGGAAAGATCTGGGCGTGAAGGGGTTACGTAGTGTTTGTAAATGACTAAATGTGTTAGTGTTTACCTGACGATCAAGAACTACTAACTATACTAGAACTATACTACTAACTAGGTGAATGACTAACAATACCATCTGAGTAAAAGAAGGAAGGAAAATATGAAAGAAATTATGGGAAAAAAAGTGTAAGTTGATTATATAAGAATGTACTTTTAGGCACACAAGGATAATGGATTACAGTAGGATTAACACAAAAAAAAGGTATATTAGTTTCCCCCTGAAAATATAGTTTATTGAATTTTCGTAACAAAAAAATATTGTTTAGTGTTTGTCTAACGATATAAGAATGAGTATTATGTCCATGGATACATTTGAGGCTACATAATGCAAGGGTCAAATTACTCTTAACCCAAAAAAACACATACAATGGTTCTTTGCAATAGGAGAAGAGGGAACAAATGCCATACCTTGCTAGAAAAAATCCCAGAAATCTGAGTCAAATCTAATAAAGCTTTGTTAATATTGACTTTTATTTAGCGCTGAGGACTCGTGGCGTAAATAGACGTTAAAAGGGTCAAGTTGGTCAAGTTGGTGAGGTCAAGTTGGGTCAAAGTTGGGCAAGTTGGTGAGGTCAAGTTGGGTCAAAGTTGGTCAAGTTGGTGTTAAAGGGGTCAAGCATATATATTTCAAGCATTTCAAGGTACAATATTCACAGTATCACACACTCAGACACACACACATAGACACACACACACAGACACACACACACACACACAGACACACACAGACACACACACACACACACACACACACACACACACACGTTCCTGCCACCTTCAAAGATAAACGTACTGGAATCAACAAAAAGCAAAATGAGATATGTTTTTCTAATCTAAACAATAAAAAAAGATAAAACTCCTGCATTATGAAAAAAATAATAATCACGGCGATGAGAACACAGACCAAAACACTTTCTCCCTTTAATTTGGCGGCTTGATTAAAATCCTTCACTCGCTCCGTGTTGCAGTGGCTTTAATCTGACCTTGACTTCCTTCATAACTCCAAACTCATGAACACACTCATTTTTCAAACATCACTCTCCTTCTCCTTCCCTCTCGTTCTCCCTCTCCTTACTTCCCACCCACCCACCCTTCCTTCCTTCCACCCCTGCCTCCATCCCTCACTCCTTTCCTTCTTCCTTCCTTCCTTCCTTCCTTCCTTCCCCTCTCCTCTCTTACTTCCCTCCCCCACCCACCCTTCCTTCCACCCCTGCCTCCATATCTCACTCCCTTCCTTCCTTTCCTCCTTCCTTCCCTCCCTTTCCCTGCCTCTTCCCAAACCACCCTTCCTTCCTTCCCTCCCTTTCCTTCCCTCCCTCCCTCCCTTCCTTCCTTCCTTCCTTCCCTCCATCCCCCAAGCTTCCGATAAATCACCTTTTATCCCACTTCAAAGAGACGCTGACGTAATATCAGAAGCTGCAACAAAGCCTGGATGTCTTCACTCTCTCCTCCTTCACACACACACACACACACACACACACACACACACACACACACACACACACACACACACACAGTTATACAAATTCTAACCAAAAATGACATGAAGAACAGATGCAATCAATGGGTTTAAATTCTCTATCGCAAAAAGGCAAGTGAAGAGAGCAGCAACAAGATAGTCCTCCTCCTCCTCCTCCTCCTCCTCCTCCTCCTCCTCCTCCTCTCCTCCTCCTCCTCCTCCTCCTCCTCCTCCTCCTCCATCCATCATCTATCCTCCTTTACTTTTTTCTTTATTAACATTATATTTTTTTTTACCTTTAGCTTTAGTTGAGAATATGTCTCCTTCAATCTTTTTTTTTTTTTTCAATCAAGTTTTTCAATACTGTGCGTGGTTTTTTTTCTCACTTTTTATCCCACATGCCTGGGCCGGAGGGAGAGGTGGGTGGGGAGGAGCCTTCAATCTTGCTATTTGTTTATCTCTAACACGTAGAAACTATAGTGGTAGAAAGTAGTCAGTCACACAGGCAGCCTCGTTTGGCCAAGTAGGGTTGTTGCTGTCTGTTTTTCCTTTGTATTCCTTCGCTTTATCACCTTCCTCCTCCTCCTCCTCTCCTCCTCCTCCTCCCCTCCTCCTCCTCCTCCTCCTCCTCCTCTTCCTCCTCCTCCTCTTCTTCCTCCTCCTCCTCCTCCTCCTCCTCCTCCTCCTCCTCCTCCTGGTCAGTCACTTCACACAGTATCGGATATAAAACACGGGATTTCAATCTATCTATTGTATGGAAGCAATCTTTACTTTTATGTACACAAGCTGGTCTTTTCTGTTGTTTTTAATCACATACACACGCGCGGCAAAATGGAGCGGCACGTCGGGGCTAAACTTTCCCTCAAAAACACATAGGTGATTCTAGTCTATTTTTTTTATCGAGGTGAAAAATCCTGACCCCTTGCTGCTTACTGACTGATATTTGATGCCAGAAGGGAATACTACGCTTCTTCTTATTTCAGTTGTATTTTATCATAGTTAACCATATTATCAGGTAAACATTCTTATTTCAGTTGCATTTTATCATAGTTAACCAAATTATCAGGTAAACATATTCTTATTTCAGTTGCATTTTATCATAGTTAACCCTATTATCAGGTAAACATATTCTTATTTCAGTTGCATTTTATCATAGTTAACCCTATTATCAGGTAAACATATTCTTATTTCAGTTGCATTTTATCATAGTTAACCCTATTATCAGGTAATCATAGGCATAATTTTAAGCTTGAAACCTTAAGATAGAATGGAATTTTTGCCTCGTTAAAAATAATAGACTATAGATTTTCCTTTATTTCATTTTCATTCATTTTCTTTCACACTTACTTTCCTTTGGCACTCTTTTCATTTGGCTTCGTCAGATAATCTATTTTTCACGAAGTAATTTAAAAAAAAAAAAATTTACGATGCCTGATTTTTTGGAGTACTTAGTTACATCCATATAACACTTGGTACCAACATGTCATTTTATAAGACTTAGTTTCCTCCTTTATTTGTTAGATAACCTTACATCTTCCACCCCTTGAGTGAGTATGATCTTCCACCCCTTGAGTGAGTATGATCTTCCACCCCTTGAGTGAGTATGATCTTCCACCCCTTGAGTGAGTATGATCTTCCACCCCCTTTAGTTTAGTATTTATCTTCCCCCCCCCCCCCCCCCCCCGCCCCCCCCCTTTTAGGTTTTTGATTGGAAAAAATTTTTTTACTTTTTTGTTTAATAAATTTAATTTTTTTCGCACCCCCCCCCCAAAAATTTTTTACATTCATATGGTATGGTTTTTTGGGTACCCCCCGGTTTCCCAAATTCTCATTTTGGAAAAAATTTTTAATTTTTTCCCCCCCCAAAAAATCCCATTTTTTTCCCCCCTTGGGGTTCGAATTTAAAGCCCAAAGTTGTATTGTTCCCCCCGTGGGGGCCCCCGGGGTTTTTGACTAAACTTCCCCCCCCTCCCCCGTGCCCCGGTTTTTTTTAGCCTGGGGAAATTGCTGGGGGGACCTGGGGAAATTGCTGGGAGTTTGCCTGGGGAGGGTTTCTGGGGGGGGTAAGGGCCCGAGAGGTTTTTCCTTTTTCCCCCGGGGCCCCTTTCCCCCGCCTCGCTTCCATCACAGAGGGGTTTTTTTTTGAGACTTTGATTTTTTTAAAATTGGGGGGGGGGAGAGAAAAGAGAGGGGGAGAGAGAGGGGAGAGGGGAGGGGGGGAGAGAAGAAAGAGGGGAGAGGAAAGGGGTTGGGGGAGGGGGGGAGAGGGGGAGGGGGGAGAATAAAAGGGGGAGAGAGGGGGAAGGGGGAGAGAGGGGGGAGAGAGGGGGGGGAACCAAAAGCAACCCAAAAAAAAAACAAAAAAAGAGGGAGGAAAAGAAAAAAACACACACCCCAACAGAGAGGGGGAGGAAAAAAAAAAGAGGGGGGGAGGAGGGGGAGAAGGAGAGAGGGGAGAGAGGAGAGGGGAGAAAAAGAGAGAAGAGAGAGAGAGAGAGAGAAGAAGGGGGAGAAGGAGAGGGGAAAGAGGGAAAAGAGGAAGAAGGAAAAATTTGGGGAAAAGTGAGGGGAGAATCTAATTGCTTTTGGGTTTCCTCCTATTCTCCCTTCCCCTACAAAACTCTTTTTCTTTTTCTTTCTCCTCTTTTCTCTCTTTTTTTGCTCTCTTTCCCCTTTTTTCCCGGGGTTTGGCCAAAAAAAATTTCTTTTTCTCAAAAAGGTTTTTGGGAAATTGGGGGGGGAAGCAAAAATAAAAAAAGGGGGAAAAAGCTTGGGGGGGGGTTTTTGGGGGGGGGTGGGGGGGGGGAGGAGAGGGGGGAAGAGAAGAGAGAGAGAGGGGAAGAGTAAAAGGGGAGGAAGGGGAAAAGGGGGGGAAGGGGGGAGAGGGGAGAGAGGGGGGAGGGGGGAGGGCAAAAGGGGGAGGGGGAGGGGAGAGGGGAGAGAGAGAGAGAGAGAGAGAAGAAAAGAAGGGGGAGGGGAAATAAAAAAATTTTATAGACAGACACGGGAAAAAAAAGACAGGCCGGGTATAGAAAGAATGACCAAAATCCAGAGGGCAGGAGAAAAAAAAATTATTAAAAAGGAAAAAAATTCAAAAAAAAAGGGCAAGGGCGGGTAAAATTAAAAAAGATTTAAAAATGTGACGTAAGAAAAAAAAAGGGGGGAACAACAGCAGACAGGGAGGAAAAGCAAAACAGAAACAAAAGACAAAACAGACAAAGGGACAGGGAGGGCAGGAAAATACAGAAAAGAAAAAGGGAGACAGAAAAAGGCAGACAACAGACAGAACAGGGAGAAAAAGACCCCGAAAAGACAGGGAAAACGGGCAGACAGGAAAAGGGCAGCCCTACAGACAGGGGGAAAAGAAAAAGACAAAAACAGGCAGGGAAAAAGACAGATTAAGGGAGACAAGGGCAGACCCCGGGCAAAAAGACAGTAAACAGGGAAAAGGAACCCCGAAAAAGGGGCAGAAAAAGGGAGACAAGACAGACAAGGGCCAAATACAGGCCATTTAGACCCGGGAGGGCAAAACAAATAAAAATTAAAAGGGGGACAGGGAAAACAGACAGGGGGAAAAAGAAAAAAGAAAAATAAAAGGGAGACAGACAGAAAAGAACATTACCAAAAAATATACAGGGGGACAGACAAAAACAGACAGATGACAGGGGGAAAAACGAAGGGGGGAAAAGAAACAAAACAGGAATAAAACAGAACCAACCCGGGGGGCCAAAAAAATAAAAAAGGGAGACAGAAGAAAAGAAAAATAAAGGGGGGACAAAACAAAGGAAAAAAACAGACATACAAAACAGATAGACAGGGAAAAGGAAGATTAAGTAAAATCGGAGCATTTTAAAAAGATAACAGTGCCCCCAAAATTAAAACCCGATAAAAAATGTGGGGGACACCCAAAAAAAAAAGTGGAAGAAACAGGAAAACAAATTAAAAATCAAAAAAACATACACACCCCCCAAAATACAACAAAACCGGAACCCAAAAAAGACAAAAACAAAGGGGGACAAAAGAAAGAAATACAAACATACAAAAAAACAACCAAAAGACAGACAAAAAACCGACAGACCAGGGCCACAGAAAACAGACACACAACAACAGACATACAGAAAACAGGAAAAACACACATACATTTCATACATACAAAATACAGACAGAGAAAAGAAAACAGAAACCCGAAAACCAAAAAACGAAGAAAACAACAAACAAAACAGACATAAAAGACCCCAACCCGACAGACAGACACACAGGTAGACCAAAAATATAGGAAAAAGGGAAGTATAAAAACGTAAATAAAAAGTAAATATTAAAAAAAAATCGAATAATTTAAAAACGTTTCCAAGAGTTTTAAAATTTTTAAAAGGGGAACTTTTTGAATTCATGAAAACCCCAAAAAATTTCCCTTCCTTTTTTTTTTTAAAAGTATCCCTTGTTATTATTTTCTATTTTTTTACTTTTCCAATACTCTTACAAAAATTTCCAAAAAGGCTTTAAAAATTTTTTTTTCCCAAAAATAAAATTTTTAAAAAAAGACCCCCCCCACCTTGGGGGCTTTTAAAAAAAAAAAAGACCATTTAAAGGCAGAATTTCATTTAAAAATCAGCCCCCTTTTTCCCCGGGGAAAACCCCTTCCCAACCCCCCGCTCCAAAAACAATTTCCACCCCACCAAAAAAAATTACAGCCCAAACCAAAACCCAATTTTCCCAAAAAAAAAAATATTAAAAAATCCAAGCCCTTCCCCAAATACATTTATTCAAAAAAACGCGCGTTGAATAGAAAGGGAAAAGTCACCAGAATTTTTTTTCGTGATGGTCTTTTTTTTTTTTTTGGGCTCAACCCAAAAACAACAGAAAGGCCCCTCCCCCTTTTCTCCTTTTCTTCATCCTCTCTCTTTCCCCTTTTCTCTCCTCCCATCCCGGCCCCCCTTTCTTCCCTTCCTCTTGTTCTCTCTCTCCCCCCTTCTTCTCCCCTCTCCCACCTCCTCCTACTTCCCCTTTCTCTCCCCCTCTCTCCCCTCTCCTCACTCCCTCCCCTCCTCCCTCCCCCTTCCCTGAAACCCCTCCCCCCTCATTTTCCCCCTTCTGTCCTTTTCCCTCCCCCTTCCCTCTCTCCTCCTCCTCCTCCCTCTCTCCTTCCCCTCTCTCCCTCCCCTCTTTGCTTCTCTCTCTCCCCTCTCTCTTCCCCTTCCCCCTTTTCCCCTCCTTTTCTTCCCCTCTCTCTTTCTCTCTCCCCCCTCTTCCCCCCCTCTTCTTCCTTTTCCCCCTCTCTCTCTCTCTCCCCTCAATCAACCCACTTCCCCCCAAACCCCCTCCATAAACCCCAAGTTCTGTTTAAAACAACATTCCAAAAGCCCTTTTCCCCCCCCTCTCCCTTCCCTCTAATAAACCTTTTTCCCAACCCCCTTAAAACCCCTTCCCCCGTCCCCCCTTTTCCCCTTCCCCCCGCTCTCCTTCCCAATTCCACCCTTCCCCCCCCTTCCCCCCCAGGGCTCTCAATCCCCCCCTTTCCCCCTTCCCCCCAGGGTTTTATGCCAATTTTTGCACCCCCGTCCTTCACTACCCTTCCCCGCTCCAACTTTCTT
>JACEEZ010002993.1:100000-135000 GCA_016584305.1 Chionoecetes opilio
GTTTTCTTTCTCTATAGAGTAAACAATGGGTACCTATATTTTAGTTCACAAGAAATGTAAGTGTATATTTCCACAGTGTAAACATGAATATTATGACGTTAAAACAGCACGGAACTGAGCGCGCATGTAATATCAGGAGCAGTGGGAAATTTAGCTCCTCTTTACCGGCAAAAAAAAAAAATATATAATAATAATAATAATAAAAAATTTAACTTTACCACAACTTTAACAACAAAAAAACATGAATAAATATAAAGAATATAAATTTAATACCACTTTCCGATAATAAAAGAAAAGACAACTCTAAATCTACCTTCCCCTTACCGAGTACCAAGGTCAGACATTCATATATTCACGCAAATTGATTCTACGTCACTTTTAAGCGTCGAAAAGCGCAGGTCAATCCCACGAGGGTGTCATCTATCATTCTCACCTGTCACCCTCAGACCTGTCACCCCGTCACCTATCCCTCTCCCTGCCCTCTCACCTGTCACCCTCAGACCCGTGTAAGGCTGATCCACCTGTCCCCTGTTGATTGGGTGCCCCGTGTTTCCTCACCTCACGTCTTGCTGCTCGAGTTTGATTGATAGCCAAGATTTGTTTTTATCATGAGTCGAGGTTTCGTTACTCGTTCTTACGAGCGAGTGCTGCTCGCGAGTCCTCACTGGATACAGGATTTTTCTCACATATAAGCGGCCGACCCGACCGACCGTCACGCTTTTCAAGAGCTTATATCTTTGGAATCCCGCTTCCGATTGACAAGCGGTCTTCGCCATCTGATATGCCATGCGATGATCGCCATTCAATCCCTATTTGTGTTGACATGTTTTGTCTCACGTGAGGGGTCAGCAGGGTGCGTGGCGCGTGCCGCGTGAGGGGTGTCAGACAACGTTATCTTGCTATAGCTGAGAAACGGCAGTACCGACTAAGTTGAAATTTGGTGTGTGGTTTGAGACCACACACCTAGCAATGTCACACAGGTCAAACTCCGGGTGACAACCCGGTTTCTACGGGCTCGCTCGTCCCTCGCCGATTAAGGCGTCTTACTGGTCATAACTACCTAGTTATCAACACACACACACACACACACACACACACACACACACACACACACACAAACTTTCACACACACACACACACACATACACACACACACACACACACACACACACACACTAACTAACTAACTAAGCTGAAGTGGTTGAAGAACCACTGAAGTTAAGTCCAGAGGCCAGAGTCCTTAAGTGCAGACAAAGTTTCAGTTCTAAACTAGACAGGAGCAAAAGAGTGATAGCTAACAAGGCCTAACATTTCACCACATCAACTTTAGATATTAAACTACTAAATAACTACTTAAATGTAACTATTCGATTTTATATAGTTGTTGGATAAATAGAGCTATAATAACACTGGGGAACAAATTTTTGTTGAGTTAGGTCTGACACTTGTTATTAAGTAATTTTTGGGTGCTGAATCCAAAACTGATCTCAGTTTTTCTCTATCACGTCAAGTTTTTGAACTGTAGGATTTTCGTTTTCTTAAAAAATATGAAAAATACTGTACATAACAGTAACAGTGCTTATTTTATAAAAAGTTGCAAATGTTAACATACAATGAAAAATGAAAGAAATAGGCATGAATAGAATGTTTATTTAACATTATCATGTTTTTAGAAAGGATAAGGCTATAATTGTGTGCAGGTTAAGGTAAAAATTTACGTTTGTAGCTTTGTCTGGAGTGTTCAACTTGAGGACTATCGCGTTTGATGCTCCAACAATAGTCAGCCATCATATGCACATCCCATCTACCCTGGTAACGTTCTTCCATAACCTTCAAATCTTGGTGAAATCGTTCACCTTGCTCGTCGCTAGCAGCACCAAGATTTTCCGGAAAGTTGGCAAGATGGCTATGCAAAAAATGTACTTTAATACTCATGTTGCAACCAAGCGCTTTGTAGCTCTCCAATAGTTTCTGAACAATTTCTGTGTAATTTGCACGTGTATTTCCAAGAAAGTTCTTGACGACGTCTTTGAATGATAGCCAAGCATTCTTTTCAAGGTCTGACATAGTAGGCTACCGTTGAAATGTTCATCTTTGATGAGCTGTCGAATTTGTGGACCATCAAACACACCGGCCTTGATTTTTTCAATTGACAGTCCAGGAAATGCCAAGATGATGTACTTCAAACAGTCGCCATCAGTTTACAATGCTTTTACAAATTGTTTCATGAGACCTAGTTTTATGTGCAGAGGTGGGAATATTATTTTCTTCCTGTCAACAAGTGGCTCATGTACAATGTTAGGATCTCCAGGTTTAAGATCAGATCTCGGAGGCCAATTCGTCTGAACCCAATGCTTCTCTCGAGCTCTGCTATCCCACATACAGAGAAAGCAGGGATACTTTGTGTATCCACGTTGTTGACCAAGAAGGAAGGACACCATTTTAAGGTCAACACAGATGATCCAATTGTGTTTGTCATATTGCAATAACTCAATGACTCTCTTTACATCTCCATATTCTTCACGAAGACAGACCGAATGCCCAATAGGGACTGCGCCAAACAAATTGCCAAAACAAAAAAAGTTTTACTACAGCTCACAAGTGGAATTTTGCTTATCTGGAGGGTAAGCTGTGGAGAAAAAACTTGACGTGCTAGAAAAAAACTGACTACAGATTTGGAATCAGCATGCTAATTTTAGTCTAAATAAGCTCAAAAATCTAACTCAACAATTTTTTTTCTTTCAAATTGTTCCCCAGTGTAATAGATCCATTGGGCTAAGTATTGGATCATTGGATCATGTACTTCAAGAGATCCAGTATTAGGCTCTCCGTCAACTCCTTCATTAGAGCTTCACCCATGCCGGATGTCTGGACTTCTGTGTCCACCTCTCAATCTTTCTTGAACTCACCTTTATTTTAGTGACGTTTTTCAAATCCTATTACATCGCAGAGCATGGCTATTTTGTAAATTGCCAAGAGATGGTGAGCTTTAACCGTAAGAATTAATTCTGCAATTAATTCTTGGTGGAGCGAGCTCATCCTTTCTTCAAGGTGGACCACATGACTAATCCAACGATTAGTTCAAGGTGGAGCAATGAATTAATTCTGCAATTAATTCTTGGTGGAGCGAGCTCATCTTTTTCTTGAACCTCTTTTTCCTGTACTTTCACTGCGGTCTCTGTGGTATGGCAGGGCATTTCTATTTCTTGGGCTATGATCTGTGCTTGTCTCAATACCTCCATAGCCTTTTCTATAGCTTGCATCAGACCTGAAATAACATGTGCCCCATGCTCTGGATGTTCGCCTAAATGTTTGTCGCACACTCTCGTTTCCACTTCCCCCTCCGTCATGACGTCTTTTTTGGGTTGATCAGTCTCTGTGTCGTTCACTGTAACAGTCTTACGTTCAATGATGGTTTCCTTGACGGTGTCGTTAGATGGAAGCTTTTCTGCTGTTTCTGTAATGACAACTTCCTTAGTCTCGTTGTGAGGAAACACTTGTAGGGTCGTCTGTGTGGTGTTCGCGGGGCCCAAGGCCGCGTCGGGCAGCACCTCGAGGACGCCCGACGCCAAGATCCCACCACGGCGAGGCAGAGCACGGAAATGAATCGAAACATTATTGAATTTCTGCTGAATTGATAATTAATAATACACCCACGACAGCATTTAAAATAGACTTGTAATCTGTGTTCCCTTTAATCTTTACTAAAAAATGGAATGTACTCATGAGTGGTTTTTATAACTTAAGATATATTTGTATACGCAAATCTCGAAAGACGCAAATCTCGAAAGACAGACTAAATGTTAGAGAAGATCCGTAAATTTTACTCCAAGGAAATCCTCATCTAGGTAAGAAAACGTCAAGAAAAATGTAAACCTTCAATCAAGGCCAAGGGATTCATACATTTGACTCCAAGGAAATCCCCATCAAGACAAGAACACGTTAAGAAAACCCAAGAAAACCTTAGATGAAGACCAAGGGAACACCTGTGCCTCACCTGTGCTCCTTGACACCCTGGCGTCCTTACCTGCAAAAGTGAGAATACAAGTTACGACACATAATCCAATAATTAATGATATTACTGAGAGAGAGAGAGAGAGAGAGAGAGAGAGAGAGAGAGAGAGAGAGAGAGAGAGAGAGAGAGAGAGAGAGAGAGAGAGAGAGAGAGAGAGAGAGAGAGAGAGAGAGAGAGAGAGAGAGAAGAGAGAGAGAGAGAGGAGAGAGAGAGAGAGAGAGAGAGAGAGAGAGAGAGAGAGAGAGAGAGAGAGAGAGAGAGAGAGAGAGAGAAGTTAAGGAGACAATTACCCCACTTTTTCCTTGAACTAGTTAGGTCCTCGAAGGGAAAAGAGGAGGAAGAGGGGAAGTGAAGGAGGAGAAGGAAGAGGAAAAAGAGGAGGAAGAGGAGAATGCAAAGGAGATCATTGAAAAATACTTAAGAATGAAAAATACATCTCACACACACACACACACACACACACACACACACACACACACACACACACACACGTTCACAACCGAGAAATCCCGGGTTCGATCCCCGGGCGGAGCGGAAATAGATGGGTTGTTTCCTTAAGACCCTAGCCTCTGTCCACCCAGCAGTGAATGGGTACCGGGTGTTAGCCGGGGTTTGTGACCTGCTCTCCGGGGTGGTGGCTTCGGCCAACACAAAGCACTAAGGATGAATGATAAAAATGTTGATATGGAGACGGGGCCATACGAGCATTGCTCTGGCCCTGTAAAATACAACTCGATGACAACTAGATGAATACACACACACACACACACACACACACACACACACACACACACACACACACACACACACACACACACACACACACACACAGCCGGGGACATGAAGCCACCCAAGGCGCGCTAAAGACCCCGAAATACCTATTAGGGAAGAGATGAAGCGCGGGGCTCGGGGATAAGATGATGTGACGGTCTGCTGTAAGGGAGCAAAACTCTACACCTCCACGCAGCAGCAGGACAAGAGAGAGGGGAAAGGAGGGAATGAGGAGGGCGAGCAGGGCAGTGCGTGGTGACAGCTTAGAGGGAACCCTTGGTGTGGGGGTTGCAGGGACAAGGCTCATCAAGAGACACACAAGTAGGGAAATAAAGGATTGAATGCAAGGTAACACAATAAGCTGACCTATAACCTAAACCTCAAAATAACCCAAACAAAACTTTACCTAACTAAAACTAACCTAACCTATACTAACCTAATTACGAGCGAGCGCGAAGCTCTCGTGAGTCCTCACTCACTCGGATTTTTCCGGGATAAGCGGCCGACCCGACCCGACCGACCGTCACGCTTTTCAGGAGCTTATATCTTTGGAATCCCGTTTCCGATTGACAAGCGGTCTTCGCCATCTGATAGCCCCATTCAATCCCTATTTGTGCTTGACATGTTTTGTCTCACGTGAGAGGTCAGCATGGCGCGTGGCGCGTGCCGAGTGAGGGGTGTCAGGCAACGTTATCTTGCTATAGCTGAGAAACGGCTGTACGGACTAAGTTGAAATTTGGTGTGTGGTTTGAGACCACACACCTAGCAATGTCACACAGGTCAAACTCCGGGTGACGCCGCACGTGCCACGTGCTCGGCTCGCTCGTCCTTCGCCGATTAAGGCGTCTTACTGTTTCTAACACCTTGTTATCATGAGTCAAGGTTTCGTTACTCGTTCTTCCATCACTGAGTTCCTATAGTGTTTCTTGATAGCCATGTTTTCTTTGTTCTTCTGTCGCAAAGTTGTTATTGTTCTTCCATCGCTGAGTTCCTATAGTGTTTCTTGAGAGCTAAGTTTTTTTTATGTTTGTTCTTCTGTCAAGTTCTCCAAGTTTTCTTTGTTCTACTGTTCTTTCGCCACGAAGTTTTATTCCGCTCCTGTAGATGATGTGTGTTCTTCATTATTCACTAGTTTTGTTTTATTGCAATCAGAGTTCTTCCCTGTTCAGCTTCCTTTATAATGACTATCAATGTTATACGTTAATGTTTCATGTCATTATGGTGTTTTCAGTCACACTTCATACCTGGTATAAATTGGTTGGTTTAGTGAAACATTTTTTGCATCTAAATAACCACAAGCACAAACAACAATAACACTTCCATAACTGTAGTAAATAACACCAAATAATTTACAATAACATTTACAAGAGACAATATCATAAGTTTTCAACATTAAATATTTTTCCACCACCCTACCTCGCATAAATACACCATAAAAACAGTATCTGGCAACCCATTCTACTCATTAAATTCCCATTATTGACAAAACAGTGGCTATTGATCCCCGATTAAGCCTACATACATACATACATACATACATACATACATACATACATAATAAGCCCTACATACATACATACATACATACATAATAAGCCTTACATACATACATGATTAATACAGTTACAACGGGAAGGAACATTAATTACCTTCTGCCGATCCCAACTCTGCGTCCGGGAAGGAAAGGAAGGAAAGGAAGGAAAGGAAGGAAAGGAAGGAAAGGAAGGAAAGGAAGGAAGGGAAGGAAAGGAAGGAAAGGAAGGAAAGGAAGGAAAGAAAGGAAGGGAAGGAAAGGAGGGAAGGGAAGGAAAGGAAGGAAGGAAAGGAAGGAAGGGAAGGAAAGGAAGGAAAGGAAGGAAAGGAAGGAAGGGAAGGCAAGGAAGGAAAGGAAGGAAAGGAAAGGAAGGAGAGGAAGGAAAGGAAGGAAAGGAAGGAAAAAAAGGAAAAGAAGGAGGATATGTTGAAAAAAATGAGTGAAAATGAGAGAAATAAAAATTAAATGATCGTAATGAGACTGGGAATGCAATGTAGGTAATAATATGATCATTAAGAGAAAGGTCGCTTGATTAGGTAAATAGTTATTCTTCCCTCTCGTTATGTGTGTGTGTGTGTGTGTGTGTGTGTGTGTGTGTGTGTGTGTGTGTGTGTGTTTTGTGTGTGTGTGTGTGTGTGTGTGTGTGTGTGTGTGTGTGTGTGTGTGTGTGTGTGTGTGTGTGTTACCTTGTCTGCCAGTGCGCATGATCAAGACCATGGTGAATAACACACATACATACACACACACACACACCGCCACGATGGTCAAGTGGATAAGTGAGCGGGCCTGTCATTCTGTGGTAGCCGGTTCGAATCCTCACTGCTCCCAGGGGTTTTTCACTGATAAATTCGGACTGTTACTGTCCCCCTTGAGCAAAGGGATGGGGATGTGTGGTGTGTGAGGTCCCAGCATTGCCCAAAGATCGGTAATAAAGAGCTCCAACCAAGTTCGCACTGAGAGGAAAAAACCGGCGATCGTGAGTCCGGCTCGCGTGGACAAGACCATGGGTGAATAACACACACACACACATACACACATACACACTCACACACGCACACACACACACTCACACACGCACACACACACACACGCACACACACACACAAAGTCAGCGAAACAGCACAAAAGTTAGAGGACACGTAACAGCAAAAAATAAAGACCAAAAATCCTCAATTACATGACAAAAAAAATATAGTCAGGGTAAGTTCATCACGTCTTGAACCCCTTACTTACACCCCACCAACAAAAAGTCCAGCTGTCTAGACTCCTCCAGACTTCTTCTTGGACTCTTGGACTGTTGGACTCTCATAGTTGCTCTCTCAGTCTTCTCTTAAACAACTCACAAGACGGTTATAATGAGCGTCACACCGAGTCTCACGTTAATTAGAAGACTGGAGTAAGTTCGTTGGTCCAGGAAATATATATACGATTACAGAATTACAGAGGGAGTGTTCCGTCGAGTTGTAATGAGCTTTCTCGTCAGGGTGGTGGTGGGGGTGGTGGGGGGGGAGGGGTCGGGGTGGGGATGGGGTTGGGAGGGAGAGAGAGAGAGAGAGAGAGAGAGAGAGAGAGAAGAGAGAGAGAGAGAGAGAGAGAGAGAGAGAGAGAGAGAGAGAGAGAGAGAGAGAGAGAGAGCAATGAAACAAAGACAGAAATACGGTAGATAGACACAGAACAGACAGACACAGAAACAGAAACAGACACAGACACAGAAACAGACACAGACAGACACAGATAACAAATACATAAACAAAGAAGACATACTAGTAAAGAAAAAGGGAAAAGAAATGGAGACGAAAGTTAGAAGGAAGAAAAATAAAAGAAATAAAAGAAAATGTATTGTGGAAGAAAAATTAAGAATGGCGAAAGGGACGAGAGAGAGAGAGAGAGAGAGAGAGAGAGAGAGAGAGAGAGAGAGAGAGAGAGAGAGAGAGAGAGAGAGAGAGAGAGAGAGAGAGAGAGAGAGAGAGAGAGACCAATGAAACAAAGACAGAAATGCAGGTCACTTATTATGAATGATGAAAATTATGAATGGAGAAAGAGAGATTCTTCCGGTATAAACTTTACTGAGAGCTTAAATCAACCTCTTGTTCCTCGAAATCTTGCGACCGACGCTGCATGTAAGTGGTTATAAATGGAGTGAGGGAAAGACAGAGAGGCACACACACAGACACAGAGACAGTTAGACATACATACATACAGACAGACAGACAGATAGATAGATAGACAGAAAGACAGACAGACAAATAGAACGTTGAACACACAGACAGTTGGATATACGTACAGACAAAGACAGACATATACAGACAGACAGACAAAGATGGCTAGAGATAGACATACAGATAAATGAGCGGACAGGCAGACAGACTGACAGATAGACAGACAGATGGATAGAAAATCAGGTGACGATAGAGATAGACAGATACATGGCAGATAGATGGACAGGCAAACAGAAAGACAGATAAACAGACATGCAAACGGACAGGCAGACAAGCAGAGGCAAACGCAGACTCATAGACTGGCATACAGACATACAGACATACATATGCAACCATGAAAATAGAATACCTATAGACAGGTGGTTACAAAGACAGCTAGACAGACAGAAAGAAAAAGGGAAAACACGTCAAAATATTCGGGTGATGCGGACGGAAAAAGAAAAATAATGTTGAGAGTTTTTTTAGACTTAATTTGGTGATTTTTTTTCCTTTTATTGTTTTGTTGCTTTAGTTATGTTATTGTCTGTCGATTGTTCTTATGCTCTGTTCAACGTGGGCTAAAATATTCGTTGTCGTTATCATTATTATCCATGGTATCACTACTATTTTTATGTTTTTACCATTATCATTTTCATTATTGTTGTTATTATTTCCATTCTTTCATAACAGTACCAGGTGGGATCCGAACCCCTGGTCAGGGCGTCGTAGCCACCACACGGAGATGGAATGACAGGCACCCCAACCTGCCTTTACTCCAACTTTAACCCCTTCACGCCCAGATCTTTCCTTGGCTATATAAATTTGTCTGTTGTTAGCCATAAAATTACGAAAAGTGACTGAATATACCAAATTACCTAGTAGACAAGGGAACTAAACAGGTCATAGCTATAAAACATTGCTTATAGTCACAAAAAATCGTCATATGGTACCCAGATTACAATGGAAATTACGTTCTGGACCTCAAGGGTAAACTCGATAGGGGCAGCAAGTGACTTTAATCAATCGCGGCCAAGACTGACAACAAATTTAATCATCAAGACAAAGTGCATAACAGTGCCAATTAGAATACAGTACCAATATGTACTGTTATGCAATTTGTCTTCATTGATAAAATTTTCATTATTGTTATTATTATCAATATTATCAGTACTGTAACAATTGTTTGCAGCATTTTTTTTACTATTTTTCATAATTTTGGGTATCGTTATTATTGTTGCTATTTTGTCAGTTTCATCATCGTCAATGCTACTATTTTCACGGTAACTTTCCTTGATTGTTTTTTAGATGCAGAATTTTCAGGAGCAATCTTCCATTTCCTTGCTGACAACACACACACACACACACACACACACACACACACACACACACACACACACACACACACACACACACACACACACACACACACACACACAAATAAGAGGAAATTGCATAAATCTCCACAAACTTTCTAGCGAGTTCTTCACAAACATAATAAAAAAGGTAGACAAAAAGAAAATACACGAATGTCAACAGGAAATTTGTCTCCAAACAGGAATGAACATGTCTTTCCTCTTTCCTCTTCAAGTGTTAGGGCAGTTTGCTCTCGGGGGGGAGGCGAAGGGGGCGGCTCTCCCTGGCACCCCCCTTCCCCCCTAGTGGCTTTTGATGGCACTGAAGACCCTTTAAATCTACCTGACACTCCCCATGCTCGACCGCGCGGCCACTTCCTGAGCCTCCTCGACGACCTGAACGACACTCTGACGACTCGTGAGAGAGAAAAAAAAATAAGAGAAAGAGAGAAAGAAAAATGAAAGGGAGATAAATAAAGAGAAAACGAGAGAGAGAGAGAGAGAGAGAGAGAGAGAGAGAGAGAGAGAGAGAGAGAGAGAGAGAGAGAGAGAGAGAGAGAGAGAGAGAGAGAGAGAGAGAGAGAGGAGAGAGAGGAGGAGAGAGAGAGAGAGAGGAGAGAGAGGGGAGAAGTCAGAGGAGAGGGGAGTCGGGTAGGTTAGCCTGAGGCGAGAGAGAGAGAGAGGAGATACAGACTGTACAGGAGTCAGAAGTCAACTCGGGGTTCGTGTCGTCGGTTTGGGTTTGCCCGCTGCGTGGCCGAGGGGAACCGAGAGGGGACGAACTAGACTGTAAAAGGAGTCAGACAGCTTCTCTAAACCGTCCTATTCTACAGTACAGAATCGTGTTTCTTTTCCCCTCTTCTGCGCCGAAATGTATAATAGTAACCATCTTCTTCACTTTCTCTTCATAACTCTCTTCATTCAAGGACAGCTTCTCTAAACCTTCCTACAGTACAAACTTCTACAGTACAGAATCGTATTTCTTTTCCCCTCTTCTGCAACGAAATTTATAATAGCCACCATCTCCTCCTCCTTCTTTCTTTTAACACGTAGAAACTATAGTGGTAGAAAGTAAAGTAGCCACACAGGTATCCGCATTTGGTTCAATAGGGATGTTGCTGTTTGTTCTTCCTTTGTAGTGTATGCTTCTCCTCAACTGACAACGCTTTTTTATCAGTAAATGTACGTTTTTTCCAATTGGTCTTTATTACTGTCCTTAAACCATTGTCCTCTTCTATCATATATCTATCTATTCTATTATATATCCTCTATCTATATCACTGTCCTTATAACTGTTGTCTTCTTCCTTCTACTCCTAATCTTCAATCTTCCTTTCGTCAGTCAATATAATTTCCTAGCTAAAAATACAACTCTATTTATGTTTTAACCTTCCTAACTCTTTCTTCAGTTTTGTCATAAGTCACCCTCCTAACTCTTCCTTTAGTTTTGTCATAAGTCACCTTCCTAACTCTTCCTTCAGTTTTGTCATAAGTCACCTCCCTAACTCTTCCTTCAGTTTTGTCATCAGTCACCTTCCTAACTCTTCCTTTAGTTTTGTCATAAGTCACCTTCCTAACTCTTCCTTCAGTTTTGTCATAAGTCACCTTCCTAACTCTTCCTTCAGTTTTGTCATAAGTCACCTTCCTAACTCTTCCTTTAGTTTTGTCATAAGTCACCTTCCTAACTCTTCCTTCAGTTTTGTCATAAGTACTCCTAACTCTTCCTCAGTTTTGTCAAAGTCACCTCCTAACTCTTCCTTAGTTTTGTCATAAGTCACCTTCCTAACTCTTCCTTCAGTTTTGTCATAAGTCACCTTCCTAACTCTTCCTTCAGTTTTGTCATAAGTCACCTTCCTAACTCTTCCTTCAGTTTTGTCATAAGTCACCTTCCTAACTCTTCCTTCAGTTTTGTCATAAGTCACCTTCCTAACTCTTCCTTCAGTTTTGTCATAAGTCACCTTCCTAACTCTTCCTTCAGTTTTGTCATAAGTCACCCTCCTAACTCTTCCTTTAGTTTTGTCATAAGTCACCCTCCTAACTCTTCCTTCAGTTTTGTCATAAGTCACCCTCCTAACTCTTCCTTTAGTTTTGTCATAAGTCACCTTCCTAACTCTTCCTTCAGTTTTGTCATAAGTCACCTTCCTAACTCTTCCTTTAGTTTTGTCATAAGTCACCTTCCTAACTCTTCCTTTAGTTTTTGTCATAAGTCACCTTCCTAACTCTTCCTTCAGTTTTGTCATAAGTCACCTTCCTAACTCTTCCTTCAGTTTTGTCATAAGTCACCTTCCTAACTCTTCCTTTAGTTTTGTCATAAGTCACCTTCCTAACTCTTCCTTCAGTTTTGTCATAAGTCACCTTCCTAACTCTTCCTTCAGTTTTGTCATAAGTCACCTTCCTAACTCTTCCTTCAGTTTTGTCATAAGTCACCTTCCTAACTCTTCCTTCAGTTTTGTCATAAGTCACCTTCCTAACTCTTCCTTCAGTTTTGTCATAAGTCACCTTCCTAACTCTTCCTTTAGTTTTGTCATAAGTCACCTTCCTAACTCTTCCTTTAGTTTTGTCATAAGTCACCTTCCTAACTCTTCCTTTAGTTTTGTCATAAGTCACCTTCCTAACTCTTCCTTCAGTTTTGTCATAAGTCACCTTCCTAACTCTTCCTTTAGTTCCTAACAATATAGTACCTTCTAATTTCTAGTTTTCATAAACCTTCATCAGGAATCTTCCATCGTAAATTTCAATTCTAGTTCCTAAAATATAAGTTTATTCTCTGTTTTAACTTCTAATCACGTAACTTCTCAAGCAATTCAACCTATCATAAAATATAAGTTTAGTCTATTTCTACGAATCTTTTTATTCACTTATTGTTTGCTTGAATGGCTTGCTAATCGCGATAACTTGGCCAAGAAGCAATTGAAGCGCTGGACTCATTAAAAAAAGTTTATATTACTATTACCATCTTTTTGGAATGACTGGTGTGTGTGTGTGTGTGTGTGTGGGTGGGTGTGTGTGTGTGTGTGTGGTGTGTGTGTGTGTGTGTGTGTGTGTGTGGTGTGTGGTGTGTGTGTGTGTGTGTGTGGTGTGTGGTGTGTGTGTGGTGTGTGTGTGTGTGTGTGTGTGTGGTGGTGTGGTGGTGGTGGTGGTGGTGCGTGCGTGCGTGCGTGCGTGCGTGCGTGCGTGGTGGGTGGGTGGGTGGTGGGGTGGGTGGTGTGTGTGGGTGGTAGTGGGTGGGTGGGTGGGTGGGTGCGTGTGTTTTCTCACTAATGAATGAGTGAGAGCGAGTTGTGTGTGGAGGGGCCTAGTTCGTAATGAGAGAGAGAAAAAAAACCACTCACACACGTCAAAGCCTTCCAATTCAATAATTAGAATTAGAAACACGTAAAATTAGCTGGAGTCTGGAATCAAATATCAGAGAGCTTAATGACAAGACAGGATTATCGCTGTAGTTTCTCAGTCTTTTAGTGTAGGCCTACATCGTATCATTAATGAAGCTTAAATATATTTGGTCTTCGCTGATGTCTTACGTTACGGGAAATAGGAAAAAAAATATACCAGATTTAGATTGTTGTTTAGAATTTCTGTTCGCTTCGTGATGCTCTCGACATATTCTTGGAGTCTTTCAAGTTCGTGTTCTTGGAGGTGTTTGTGTTACCGGAGACGTCTGTTTGTGGCGCCTGTGTCGTTTGCGTCACCGTCACGTGTTTGTGTGTGCCGACTGTGCCGACTGTGCCGTGTGTGTCGTGTGTGCCGTGTGGTCGTCTTAGTCCAGATGCCAGTTCTTAGTTACTTTGGTCTTACTCATGCTGTATATACCTGACCTTTAACCTGACCTCACTCTCACTCTCACTTTCACACTCTTGCTCTCACTTCATACACTCACTCGCTCACCCACTCACCCGAATTTTTACTGTTTACCCGCTCGCTCGTTCATTCGCTTACTCACTCACCCGGATTCTTACTCGTTTACCCGCTCGCTCGTTCATTCGCTTACTCACTCACCCGGATTCTTACTCGTTTATCCGCCAGCTCGTTCATATGCTTACTCACTCACCAGGCTTCTTACTCGTTTACCCGCTCGCTCGTTCATTGCTTACTCACTCACCAGGATTCTTACTCGTTTATCCGCCAGCTCGTTCATTCGCTTACTCACTCACACGGATTCTTACTCGTTTATCCGCCAGCTCGTCCATTCGCTTACTCACTCACTCACTCACTCACTCACTCACTCACTCACTCGCTAGCTCACCCAGCTCCCCTTACTCCTTCAATTTTAGTAATGTGTATACATATATTCACTCCATGGAAATTTATAACGGTCCTGCTATAATCTTAAAAGGAATTCAAGGTCGAGTGATATCAACGTTGTCGAATATTCTGTTTTATCATTATTCACCCTTATTTTTTTTCACGTTTTATTTGTGTTCGTGTCTCCTTGTCTGTGTTCTGCTATATTCAAATTTCATGCTGATATATATTAGGTGTTCATGTATATATTATTGCTATATATAGTATTGTATATTATCTAATTTGTTATTTTCTGATATATAAGCTGATTTATTCTGTATATATATATAATATTCTCATGCCTCATTTTCCAAACTTTTGCTTTGTCTAATATCTCTCTCTCTCTCTCTCTCTTCCTCTCTCTCTCTCTCTCTCTCTCTCTCTCTCTCTCTCTCTCTCTCTCTCTCCTTCCTTCTCTCATCTCTCTCTCTCTCTCTCTCTCTCTTCTCTCTCTCTCTCTTCTTTCTTTTTCTCTTCTCTCCTCCTCTCTCTCTCTCTCTCTCTCTCTCTCTCTCTCTCTTCCACTTCTTCATCTCCTCTCTCTCTCTCTCTCTCTCTCTCTCTCTCTTCTCTCTCTCCTCTCCTCCTCTCTCTCTCCTCTTCCTCTCTTCTCCTTGTCTCAACTTTTCTTCAATCTCTCTACACTATCTCTCTCTCTACAATCTCACTCCTTTCTCTCTCCTCTCTAACATATCTCCTTACTTACGAATCTCACCTCTTCTTCATTCTCCTTCTAAATTCTTACCTCCTATTCCTCTTACGAATCTCACCCTTTCTTCCCTCTTAACATATCTCCTACTTACGAATCTCACCCTTTCTTCCTTCTAACATATCTCCTACTTACGAATCTCACCCTTTCTTCCTTCTAACATATCTCCTACTTACGAATCTCACCCTTTCTTCCCTCTAACATATCTCCTACTTACGAATCTCACCCTTTCTTCCTTCTAACATATCTCCTACTTACGAATCTCACCCTTTCTTCCTTCTAACATATCTCCTACTTATGAATCTCACCCTTTCTTCCCTCTAACATATCTCCTACTTACGAATCTCACCCTTTCTTCCCTCTAACATATCTCCTACTTACGAATCTCACCCTTTCTTCCCTCTAACATATCACCTACTTCCCTCCTTCCTTTCCTCCTTCCCTTCCTTCTTCAATGTACTGTCCACCCTTTTATGCTTCCGTACCTTCCTGATAACACTAACCTAAACACTTCAGGTCCTCGGCATCTTCAAGAAAAAGTGGAACCAGCACAAGTTGATGAAGGAGGGACCCAACTCGACGGCAGCCATGGCCTTCTCGGTAAGACAAGACGAGGCGAAAAAAACAAAACAGAAGGATAGCACATGTGTAGAGAGGAATAAAGGAGAGCTACGAAGAAGGAGGATTTTAGATTGTGACAGATGGCAGGAAAAAAGTGGAAATAGATAGAAAGAAGGGAAGAACAGCTATGTATGGAAAGGGTTGAAGGAGAGCTACGAAGGGGGATATTGTAATTGTGACTTATGGAAGGGAAAAAAGGAATAGATGGAAGGTAGAATAATAGAATAGAATAGGGAAGAAGATAGAATAGGGAGACAAAAAGAGCAGAGCAGAAGGATAGAACATGGGTAGAAAGGGATAAGGGAGAGCTACGAAGGAGAAAAATAGTTGTGATAAAATAGAATAAAATTGTTGGATAGATGGAAGGAAGGAAAAAAGTAGAAATAGATAGAAGAAAGAAAAAATAGATATAAGGTGATGAAAAGAGCAAAAAAGAAGTAAAGAACATGAGTGAAGAGGGGTGAAGGAAAGTTACGAAGGAGGATATTGGATTGTGACTTATGGCAGGAAAAAAAAGGAAAAAATAAATGAAAGAAATAATGAAAGAACAGCTATGGCTAGGGTTAAAGGAGAGCTACGAAGGAGGAGGATATAAGATTGCGATAGATAGAAGGATAAAGAGAATAGGTAGGATAGAATAAATTTATATATGATGACGAAAAGAGGAAAACAAGGCAAGAACATATGTGGTGG
Source organism: Chionoecetes opilio (assembly GCA_016584305.1). Taxonomy (NCBI): domain Eukaryota; kingdom Metazoa; phylum Arthropoda; class Malacostraca; order Decapoda; family Majidae; genus Chionoecetes; species Chionoecetes opilio. The sequence continues at coordinate 116,174 of JACEEZ010002993.1, forward strand.
GAATTAAAAGAGTTAGTTAGTTAGTTAGTTACAAAGGAGAATAGTGGACTGTGACAGATGGCAGGAAAATGGTGGATAGGTGGTGACAGATGGCAGGAAGATGGTGGATAGGTGGTGACAGATGGCAGGAAAATGGTGGATAGGTGGTGACAGATGGCAGGAAAATGGTGGATAGGTGGTGACAGATGGCAGGAAAATGGTGGATAGGTGGTGACAGATGGCAGGAAAAGGGGGGATAGGTGGTGACAGATGGCAGGAAAAGGAGAGATAGGTGGGAGATAGAATAAATGGATATGGGGTAAAATAGATTGGATAGATGGAGGGTACAGTGGAGGATAATGGTGGATTGTGATAGATGGAAAGAAAAAGGGAATAGATTGAAGAATAAATGGGTGTGAGGTGACATATTGGATGGATGGACATTGGTACAGTGGACAATAATGCTGGATTGTGATAGAGAAGGACAAAACGGAAATAGATGGAAAGGATAATGGATATAGGGTGAGATTGGATTAGAGGTACAGTGGAAGAAAGGATAAATAGATGAGGGAATAGAAAGGAAGGAAGGGATAATGTTTTGGAAGAGGAATTGGAAGAAAAAGGATTAGGAAAGAAGGAAGGAAGGAAGGAAGAAAGAATGAAAGAAAGAAAGAAAGAAAGAAAGAAAGAAAGAAAGAAAGAAAGAAAGAAAGAAAGAAAGAAGGAAAGAAAGAAGGAAGGTTTTACAGGAAATTGATTTAAGTGATAAGGTTTAGCTAGATAAGTAGATCAAACATTTTCCTCTATACAAACAACATAAATAAGATAAAAAATCGCTTCCTGATAAATAAAAAAAATAAAAAAATGAACCCATCCAAATTCAATAAAAAAAAACTTAGTTAAAAAAAAGATCATTCAATAAAAACAGAATCATCTATAAACCAAAACAAAACAAAAACAAATTTACATAACGCGAATAAATCAGATTAATAAAACACAACAACCGAACTTATGAACTAACAAACATGAGTATTGTGAAGGCCCGTGGTGGTGGTGGTGGTGGTGGTGTGGTAGTGGTGGTGGTGGTGGTGGTGGTAGTGGTAGTGGTAGTGGTGTGGTGGTGGTGGTGGTGGTGGTGGTGGTAGTGGTAGTGGTGGTGGTGGTGGTGGTGGACTGGTGGTGGTGGACTGGTGGTGGTGGTGGTGGTGGTGGTGGTGGTGGTGGTGGTGGTGGTGGGTGGTGGTGGTGGTAGGGGGGGGGGGGGATTAGAAGGGGGTCCTCTTTTCCTACTCAATCCTCTCTCTTCAATCTCAATCCTTTCAATCTCTCCTTCATTAACGTCTATATACCTCCTGTTATTCTTCTTTCCCTATTCTCTTATTTCCCATCATTCTGTAATTCACTAACTAGAGATATAAAACATAATAACAATAATGACATGTATCCTTTTATGACTAATCACTTCATTCTTGCATTTTGTTTTTATTATAAGTAACATTCTCTCTTCAAAAATTACTAAAGAAGAGAGAAAGAAAATAATATCCATGTTTTGCATATTTCCAATTACTAATATTTTTGACCCTGTGTGTGTGTGTGTGTGTGTGTGTGTGTGTGTGTGTGTGTGTGTGTGTGTGTGTGTGTGTGTGTGTGTGTGTGTGTGTGTGTGTGTGTGTGTGTGTGTAAGTTATCCAGTTCCACAATCCTTTTTATCCATCCTACACTTGTCTCAGCTCATCCCTATCCAACCCTTTAAGTGATTCCCGACCAAACAGACTGCTCTCCTTTTACCTCTCTCCCATCCTCCTCCCTCCCTTGCCTCTCTCCCTGGCTTATTCTCCTACCTCCCCTTCTCCTTCCCTCCCTGCCCCTCCCTACCTCCATCTTTTTCCCTCCCTTCCATCCTATCTCCCTGCCTACCTCTCCTTCCCGTAAGGTTTTGCATATAGGAAGTAATAACGATCAAATTAACTACTCAATGGACGGACATGAGCTTTCCAATGTTACCGAAGAAAAAGACTTGGGGATTATTATAAGCAACGGCCTCAAGCCCAGTAACCATTGTTCAGAAGTTGTTAAGAGGGCTTACAGATTAACTGGTTTCAGAGGAAGAACTTTCGAATATAAGTCTGAAAAAGTCATTCTTACACTTTTCAATGCGATCGTACGTCCTCATCTTGAATATTGCGTTCAGTTTTGGTCACCCTACTATAGAAAAGATATAATCAAACTGGAGAGAGTACAAAGAAAAGTTACTAAAATGATTCCGCGCTTGCGAAACAAGCCATACGAAGAGCGATTGAAGGAACTTAACTTGTTCAGTTTGTCAAAACGTAGGTTGCGAGGAGACTTAATATAATTGTTTAAAATGTTCCATGGCTTCGATAATGTTAACATAAACGACTATTTGAATATTGATTGGACAAGCACTACTCGTAGTAATGGATACAAGATCATTGGTAAGCGAGTTCGGTCACATGAAGCGAAGCACTTTTTCTTTAATAGAGTTGTTGATATATGGAACTCTCTTCCAGCACAAGTAGTTAATAGTAACACGGTTGAGGCGTTTAAGAACAAACTAGATAAATACTTAGCATCAACTGCCACACTCGATTACTTCGGCCCTACGTAAACTCTTTTTTTTTGTAGCGTTAGCGTTAGTTTAGAGTCTGTCTCTCCTTCAATCTTTCCTATAAAATTCCATGGCAGTTTTTCTATACTGTAGGGTGTTTTTTTCTCACTTTTTTCTACCGGCCTCGGCCGGAGGGAGAGGTGGGTGGGGAGGAGCCTTCAACTTTACTATTCTTTTACCTCTAACACGTAGAAACTATAGTGGTAGAAAGTAGTCACACAGGCAGCCTCGTTTAGCCCAGTAGAGCTGTTGCTGTTTGCTCTTCCTTTGTATATTCCTCCCTTCATCTCTCCTTCCTTCCCTCCCTTCCTTCCTCTCTCCCTGCCTACGTCTCCTCCTTCCTCTCCCTTCCCTTCCTCTCTCCCTACCTCCATCTCTTTCCTCTTCCTACCTCTGTCTCCTACTTCACTGCCTCCCCTTCCTTCCTCTCCCTACCCGATCTCCTTCCCTCCCTCCCCTTCCTACCTCTGTCTCCTCCTTCCCTCCCTCCCTCCCCTTCTCACTCCCTGCCTCCGCCTCCCCCTTCCCTCCAGCACCTACCTTCCTCTCTCCTCTAAATGTAAATAAGATGAGCCAATCACGTAATTGCTTCAGTAAAGTGAAAACACAACACTTCTATATATAAAATAAATCAGAGTCGGCGTTGTAGATAAAAAAAAAAAAATCAAGGACGATTCAACTTCATTAGTTTCATTTTTTGTTTATCATACGTAGTTCTTTCATTACTGATTCTCTTATTTTTGTAGTTAGTTTTCTAGTTCAGTTCTATAAATACGAGTAAGCATTGAAGACAAACTAGAAGATTCATATACATTAGAGTTTCATTTATTTGGTTGGTAGTCGTTTCATTACTCACTCTTTTTTTCTAGTTCAGTTTGAGTAAGAAATAGGATGAGTTTATTGATGAAGAGATATTCGTAGTCGCTAGATAAGATTTATATACTTCTGGTTATTTGAACGGCTTTATTTTTCAAGACAAAACTAAAAAAAATATCATAACAAACTCTCATCTGTTTAACCCTCGTCTCTATCCTTCTCCTTCCTACCCTTCCTTCCACACTATCTTTTCTTACTAATAAAACAGTAACAGAAAAATATACCCTCCTCTTCCCTATACATTGTCCTCGTTTCACCGAGAATATATCATGACAAACTCTAATAATATGTCAAATCCTCGTCTATATCCTTCTCCTTCCTAACCCTTCCTTCCACACTATCAATTCTTACAAAAATAAATAACAGAAAAATATACCCTCCTCGTCTCAATACATTTTCCGTTCCCTACCGAAAAAAAAACTGCTTTTCCGCGTTTTCTTCCCCACACTCGCCTTCCCGTGGCCTGAAATCATTACTGCCAACCCATTTAACCTCAAGCCCAGAGTATTTACTGCCTGTCCCTCTAAGTCACTATATCTCGAGGCATTGGTACCTTCTCCTCTATACATCTTACCTACAAACACCTAAAAGAATCTCGAGGCATTGGTACTTTTTCCTCCATCCAACTTACCTATAAGAACCAACAAATCTCGAGGCATTGATTACTTTTCCTCTATAAATTTTACATACAAAAACCTTAAAATCTTAAATCTAACTTATAAAACAATCTCGAGAGGCATTGGTACCTTTTCCTCTATATATCTCGGCCATAAAAACCTAAAATGTCTTATATCTATGTCTTATGCAAAGTCTTCTATCAAATCTATTCCTCTTTACCTGTTGAAGCCCCTGTGAGTATGTATTTTCAAGAATTAATCAGCAGGTAGATATTCTTTCTTCCTTTTATCATGGAGTAAATACACCATCTTTCTCTCTAACCTTTTCCTTTCCTCACAACATCCCCAGGTTGTTATTTCCCTCCAGTTGTTATTTCCCCCGTGTTGACTCCCTTCAGAAAGAGTCACAATATTGCCGCGTTCACCGCCAGGAAAATGTCGCCGTAACTGTCCTAAATTTCCTCCTTCAATTTACTCCAATACGCGTTTCTCTCTCGTCCATTTGTTTTCTCTTTGTATGCAAAACGTAGAGTGGTGGCGGAGTGGTTTAGTGTCTCTCCCTCTTTACAATGTTCCAGTTCGATTCCCCGCCTTCATCAATGTCCAGTTATTGCGACGGAGAGTATATTGCATTACTTTTTTATTTCCTTTTCCTTTTTTTTTCTTTCTTTAATCTGATATTTTAGAAACGGCGGGTATAAAGCGCTTTGTTACCAGTCAGTCTATACATGGGAAGCGGAAAAGCATACAATATATAGTACACTAGTTAAGCAGAAGCCGTTTGTATGTATATAAATCCCTTACAAGTCTCTTTAACTATAAACTAAGCTTGTTTTTCTTCAGTCTGGCGTGGAAAATTTCAGAACGAGGAATGACATTATTTTTCTACTCCTCCGTTTTCTCAATAACATGTTTGGTCATGATATTTACGTGTCTAAGTCTACTACTATGACGGGGTGGTTTGTTTTTCTGGTTTTTCTGGTTTTTCCCCATGATATTGTCTTTACCTAACGCTGTGATCACCTGTTTTCGGGGAGACCATTACACATCCTTCTCCCTTCCCCTTCCACCCCTCCTTTACCCTTCCATTATTTCCTTTCCCCTTCCATTCCTTACCACCCCCTCCCTTCTGCTATCCTCTACTTTCCCCTCCCATCCCTCCTTTCCCTTTTCCATTCCTCTCTTTCCCTTACCATCCCTTACCATACCCTTCCATTCCTTCATTTCCCCTCCATTTCCATTCACTTATATCCCTTCCCTTCTCGCAGCATTCCTTCATTTTCCCTTCCATTCCTTTCTTTCCCCTTCCATTCCTTCCTTTCCCCTTCATCCCCATCCACTTCTATCCCTTATTGTCCCCTTCCATACCCAACCATTCCTTCCTCTCCCCCTACATTCCTTAACTACCTCCCTTCTGCTATCCCCTACCGTCCCATCTCCCTGCCTTCCCCTACCACCTCCTCTAAGCCTACGAGCATACTTATAAAACACCAACAGTATCCTCGTCTCCCACACACACTCACACACCCAACAAGCACCTCTTTCCTGCATGACCCCAATAATACCCCTCCTACCCCCCTACCGGTCCACCCTCCCGCCAAGCACTCCTCTTCCCGCCCAAAGCACTCCTCTTCCCGCCCAAAGCACTCCCTCGTTCCCCCCCAAAGCACTCCCTCCGTCCCCCCACAGCACTCCCCCCTTCCCGCCCCGTCAGCAAAAGGTCTAAACGCCCCTTTCTTTCAGCCCCGTAACGGCACCATCGATCTGGTTCTCTGGTGTTCAGCTCATTCTCGATTTCTGATGTTCAACCCCACCCCTGCCGCCCCCGCCCCGCCCCCTGCCCATGTCCCCGCCCCCGCCTCCCGATGGGTAACCAAGCCTCCTCGGATGCCCTACTCTTGTCTGCACAGTACTCGTTGATTTGATGTACTTCCTGCAACCTTTCTCTCCCTTTTGTCTTCTCCTTCTCCTCACCTAACTTTGTCTCCCTCAGTCTTTTTTTGATCACGTGCCCTCCTTCCTGCTCTTCCTCCTCCCCTAACTTTGCCGCATCCTCCTCCTCCTCTTCCCCCAACTTTGCCTCCTCCTCCTCCTCCTTCCTAACTCCTTTATTTACCACGTTCCCTATTGCCTCTTCTTCCTCCTCCTCCTCCTCTCCTAAGTTTCTATTTTCTTTACCACGTTCTTATATGCCTACTCCTACTCCTCCTCCTCCACCAAGTCCTTTCTTTACCACGTTCCCTATGCCTCCTCCTCCTCCTCCTCCTCCTCTAACTCCTTTCTTTACCATGTTCCTATACTCCTCCTCCTCCTCCTCCTCCTCCTCCTCCTCCTCCTCCTCACTAACTCCTTTCTTTACCACGTTCCCTATGCCGCCTCCTCCTCCTCCTCCTCCTCCTCCACTAACTCCTTTCTTTACCACGTTCCCTATGCCTCCTCCTCCTCCTCCTCCTCCTCCTCCTCCTCCTCCTTCCTTCTCCTAACTCCTTTCTTTATCACGTTCAAGTCCCCTTTCCCCTCTCCCCCCGCCACACCCTCCCCATCTCCCCTCGTACTGTGTTTGTTTACATTTGTTGAGGTACCATTTCGTTAGTTCCTTTGCCCTGCACTGCCATCGCCGCGCCGTGTTGTGTTCGTGTCTTGTACTGTAGCCGTTGTGTTGACGCTGTAGCTTCTAAGTAGTGCTTCTAGCTTTACTTAGCCTTACTTATGTAGCTATGTCGATCTATGTAAACCGTGTAGCACAATGTTTATTCACTGTTGAGTAGGTTAAAGTATATAGTGATATGATAATATATAATAATGATGATAACATACTCTAATATTTTTTCTCTGTCACTTATATTATCAGTACTAATATTGTCATCATTACTATTTCATCATTGTTATTATCATTATCATTGCTATTATTGCCATTGTCATTTTTGTCACTATTATCACCGTCTCCATCTTTATCATTACAATCATTGCTGGCAGTATTATCATTATCATCATTATTACTATCATTATTATTCAGTTTTTAGTTACAATGATCACTACAACTTTCTGCCGATCTGCAACTCATGGTCTGAGAGTGAGTAAACCGTCCTCTCTCTCTCTCTCTCTCTCTCTCTCTCTCTCTCTCTCTCTCTCTCTCTCTCTCTCTCTCTCTCTCTCTCTCTCTCTCTCTCTCTCTACAAACACACACACACAACACACACACACACACAAACAGACACACACACACACACACACACACACACACACACACACACACACACACACACACACATCCTTTCTAGTCTGATCTACGGCCTGGAAAGAACGGAAGAAGGTCCATTAAGCAGTAAGGTTCATTTTAGCACACACAGCCTGGGCATTATCGACCGTGGCAACCCGAGGCGGTGGCGGTGGCTGGTGGTGGTGGTGTGGTGATGGTGATGGTGTGATGGTGATGGTGGTGGTGTGGTGGTGGTGGTGATGGTGTGGTGATGGTGGTGGTGGTGGTGTGGTGGTGGTGTGGTGGTGGTGTGGTGGTGGTGGTGATGGTGGTGGTGGTGGTGTGGTGATGGTGATGGTGGTGGTGGTGTGGTGGTGGTGGTGGTGTGTGGTGATGGTGATGGTGGTGGTGATGTGTGGTGGTGGTGGTGGTGGTGGTGGTGGTGGTGGTGGTGGTGGTAGTGGTGGTGGTGATGGTGGTGGTGGTGATTTTTATGTTGTATATCATTAGCTCATTGCTCCTATAACTCCCTCTCCTCTTCCTCCCTTGTGTGTGTGTGTGTGTGTGTGTGTGTGTGTGTGTGTGTGTGTGTGTGTGTGTGTGTGTGTGTGTGTGTGTGTGTGTGTGTGTGTGTGTGTGTGTTGCAGTGTCAAGGCTATCTCTTGTACTCTTATTTCTAGTCCCATTATCATAAGTAGTATCGTTATTATTGTTGTTATTGTTGTTGTTGTTGTTGTTGTTGTTTTGTCATGCCTGCGTAGTTAATTTGCTGCTATTGTTACGTATTGATATCTAGTTGACTGAGGCGTTTAGGAATATCTTATGCAAAGCCTTTTTGACATAGGAAGTTGTTATTTTTATTATAATTACTATCATTGTTATTACTATTATCATCATCATCATCATCATCATTATCATTATTATTATTATCACTATTATTGCCATTACTATATCCTCTTCCTTTTCATTATTTTCATCATTATTATTGTTATTATCACTTTCATTACTATTACTATTGATCATCATCATTGTCATTATTATCATCATTATTATTGTTATTATCACTATCATTACTATTACTATTGTCATCATCATTGTCATTATTATCATCATTATTATTGTTATTATCACTATCATTACTATTACTATTATCATCCTCATTATCATCATCATCATTATTGTCATTATCATCAGAGGACTGGATTCCGCGTAAGAACTCAAAAAAGTTGCATCCACACTTTGCGAAGAGCACGTTTTATGCAAATACCCTCAGAGAACTTAGTATTTATGTAGCTTCTTCTTCTCTCCCTTCTTTATCATCATAGTTCTTCTTTTTCTTCTGCCTCGTTTCTTACTCGTCATTTAATTTCTTCATAGTTTTTTTCTTCTCCTTTTTATTCTTCTATTTTCCTCCTTTTTCTTTTCTTTTTCTATGTCTTCATCTTATTTATTTTTCTTCTATTTCTTCTCCTTTTTCTTCTTCCTCTTTTCCTTTCTCGTCATCTTATTTCTTCTTCTTTTACTTCTTCTTTTTCTTCTCCTTTCCTTCTATTTCTTCTCCTTTTTCTTCGTCCTCTTTTCCTTTCCTCATCTTATTTCTTCTTCTTCTTCTTTTACTTCTCCTTTTTCTTCTTCTATTTCTTCTCCTTTTTCTTCGTTTTCCTCCTCTTCTTCTTGTACGCAGCGGTGGCGCAAGTTTTGTCGCCTCCGAGCTGTTATCGTTATTGAGTACGAAGAATAAAGTATTTTGCATAAGTTTATAAGCATGGAGGTACGGACGAGAAGGTATAGGGGGTGGAGGGCCTGGTTATGTTGCGTCATCCAACACCCGGGCCAACAACCATCACCCAACACCCAACAACCAACACCCATCACCCAACACTCAGCAACCAACAACCAACACCCAACAACCAACACCCAACACCCAACACCCACAACCCCACCCACACCCAACAACCATCACCCATCACCAAACACCCAACACCCAACAACCATCACCCATCACCCAACACCCAGCAACCATCACCCAACACCCAACACCCATCACCCAACCCAAACCCACACCAACACCCAACACCCAACACCACACACTCCCAACACACTTCCCTACGTTTCCCTCCTCATCCTATTTACCCCAACATTTCCCCTCTCACCTATTCCCCCCAACCATTCACAACCCAACGCATATCGTCATAACAACCATCAACCTTAGTGCAAACAACCCAGTATCCAGGTTCGGTGATAACAACCAACCCGTATTCAGGTGGCGTATCAACATCCTGATCAATGCGTCGCATCGTACACCAACCAATCCCATCGATCACTCAACCGAGTTACCTTTGGTTGTTCCCGTCTCTACTATGTCCTTCAACATCTTCCTTCTCTTGGGCTCCTACAATTCCTTTACATGATGGTATAACAATCCTGTATTCAGTGCGTTGGGTGGTATAACAATCCTGTATTCAGTGCGTGGGGGGGTGGGGTGGTATAAAACCATCATGCGTTGTATTCATTCGTGTGTTGGGGTGGTATAACATCCTGTATTCAGTGGCGTTTGTGGGTGGTATATACAATCCTGTATTCAGTGTGTGGGGGTGGTATAACAATCCTGTATTCAGTGCGTTGGGGTGGTATAACAATCCTGTATTCAGTGCGTTGGGGTGTATAACAATCCTGTATTCAGTGTGTTGGGGTGGTATAACAATCCTGTATTCAGTGCGTTGGGGTGGTATAACAATCCTGTATTCAGTGTGTTGGGGTGTATAACAATCCTGTATTCATGTGCGTTGGGGTGGTATAACAATCCTGTATTCAGTGCGTTGGGGTGGTATAACAATCCTGTATTCAGTGCGTTGGGGTGGTATAACAATCCTGTATTCAGTGTGTTGGGGTGGTATAACAATCCTGTATTCAGTGCGTTGGGGTTGTATAACAATCCTGTATTCAGTGCGTTGGGGTGGTATAACAATCCTGTATTCAGTGCGTTGGGGTGGTATAACAATCCTGTATTCAGTGCGTGGTCGTATACAATCGTTCAGGCGTGGGTATATACAATCCTGTATTCAGTGCGTTGGGGTGGTATAACAATCCTGTATTCAGTGGTTGGGGTGGCATAACAATCCTGTATTCAGTGTGTTGGGGTGGTATAACAATCCTGTATTCAGTGCGTTGGGGTGGTATAACAATCATGTATTCAGTGCGTTGGGTGGTATAACAATCCTGTATTCAGTGCGTTGGGTCGTATAACAATCCTGTATTCAGTGCGTTGGGGTGGTATAACAATCCTGTATTCAGTGTCGTTGGGGTGGTATAACAATCCTGTATTCAGTGCGTTGGGGTGGCATAACAATCCTGTATTCAGTGCGTTGGGGTGGTATAACAATCCTGTATTCAGTGCGTTGGGGTGGTATAACAATCCTGTATTCAGTGGTTGGGGTGGTATAACAATCCTGTATTCAGTGCGTTGGGGTGGTATAACAATCATGTATTCAGTGCTGTTGGGGTGGTATAACAATCCTGTATTCAGTGCGTTGAGGTGGTATAACAATCCTGTATTCAGTGGTTGGGGTGGTATAACAATCCTGTATTCAGTGCGTTGGGGTGGTATAACAATCCTGTATTCAGTGTGTTGGGGTGGTATAACAATCCTGTATTCAGTGTGTTGGGGTGGTATAACAATCCTGTATTCAGTGCGTTGGTGGTATAACAATCCTGTATTCAGTGCGTTGGGGTGGTATAACAATCATGTATTCAGTGCGTTGGGGTGGTATAACAATCCTGTATTCAGTGGTTGGGGTGGTATAACAATCCTGTATTCAGTGGTTGGGGTGTGTATAACAATCCTGTATTCAGTGCGTTGGGGTGGTATAACAATCCTGTATTCAGTGTGTTGGGGTGGTATAACAATCCTGTATTCAGTGGTTGGGGTGGTATAACAATCCTGTATTCAGTGGTTGGGGTGGTATAACAATCCTGTATTCAGTGTGTTGGGGTGTATAACAATCCTGTATTCAGTGTCGTTGGGGTGGTATAACAATCCTGTATTCAGTGCGTTGGGGTGGTATAACAATCCTGTATTCAGTGCGTTGGGTGGTATAACAATCCTGTATTCAGTGCGTTGGGGTGGTATAACAATCCTGTATTCAGTGCGTTGGGGTGGTATAACAATCCTGTATTCAGTGTGTTGGGGTGGTATAACAATCCTGTATTCAGTGCGTTGGGGTGGTATAACAATCCTGTATTCAGTGCGTTGGGGTGGTATAACAATCCTGTATTCAGTGCGTTGGGGTGGTATAACAATCCTGTATTCAGTGCGTTGGGGTGGTATAACAATCCTGTATTCAGTGCGTTGGGGTGGTATAACAATCCTGTATTCAGTGCGTTGGGTTGGTATAACAATCCTGTATTCAGTGCGTTTGGGGTGGTATAACAATCCTGTATTCAGTGCGTTGGGGTGGTATAACAATCCTGTATTCAGTGCGTTGGGTGGTATAACAATCCTGTATTCAGTGCGTTGGGGTGGTATAACAATCCTGTATTCAGTGGTTGGGGTGGTATAACAATCCTGTATTCAGTGTGTTGGGGTGGTATAACAATCTGTATTCAGTGGTTGGGGTGGTATAACAATCCTGTATTCAGTGTGTTGGGGTGGTATAACAATCCTGTATTCAGTGCGTTGGGGTGGTATAACAATCCTGTATTCAGTGCGTTGGGGTGGTATAACAATCCTGTATTCAGTGGTTGGGGTGGTATAACAATCCTGTATTCAGTGCGTTGGGGTGGTATAACAATCCTGTATTCAGTGTGTTGGGGTGGTATAACAATCCTGTATTCAGTGCGTTGGGGTGGTATAACAATCCTGTATTCAGTGCGTTGGGGTGGTATAACAATCCTGTATTCAGTGCGTTGGGGTGGTATAACAATCCTGTATTCAGTGCGTTGGGGTGGTATAACAATCCTGTATTCAGTGTTTGGGGTGGTATAACAATCCTGTATTCAGTGCGTTGGGGTGGTATAACAATCCTGTATTCAGTGCGTTGGGGTGTATAACAATCCTGTATTCAGTGCGTTGGGGTGGTATAACAATCCTGTATTCAGTGCGTTGGGGTGGTATAACAATCCTGTATTCAGTGCGTTGGGGTGGTATAACAATCCTGTATTCAGTGCGTTGGGGTGGTATAACAATCCTGTATTCAGTGCGTTGGGGTGGTATAACAATCCTGTATTCAGTGCGTTGGGGTGGTATAACAATCCTGTATTCAGTGCGTTGGGGTGGTATAACAATCCTGTATTCAGTGCGTTGGGGTGGTATAACAATCCTGTATTCAGTGGTTGGGGTGGTATAACAATCCTGTATTCAGTGCGTTGGGGTGGTATAACAATCCTGTATTCAGTGCGTTGGGGTGGTATAACAATCCTGTATTCAGTGTGTTGGGGTGGTATAACAATCCTGTATTCAGTGCGTTGGGGTGGTATAACAATCCTGTATTCAGTGCGTTGGGGTGGTATAACAATCATGTATTCAGTGCGTTGGGGTGGTATAACAATCCTGTATTCAGTGCGTTGGGGTGGTATAACAATCCTGTATTCAGTGCGTTGGGGTGGTATAACAATCCTGTATTCAGTGCGTTGGGGTGGTATAACAATCCTGTATTCAGTGCGTTGGGGTGATATAACAATCCTGTATTCAGTGCGTTGGGGTGGTATAACAATCCTGTATTCATGTGCGTTGGGGTGGTATAACAATCCTGTATTCAGTGCGTTGGGGTGGTATAACAATCCTGTATTCAGTGGTTGGGGTGGTATAACAATCCTGTATTCAGTGCGTTGGGGTGGTATAACAATCCTGTATTCAGTGCGTTGGGGTGGTATAACAATCCTGTATTCAGTGCGTTGGGGTGTATAACAATCCTGTATTCAGTGCGTTGGGGTGGTATAACATCCTGTATTCAGTGTGTTGGGTGGTATAACAATCCTGTATTCAGTGCGTTGGGGTGGTATAACAATCCTGTATTCAGTGCGTTGGGGTGGTATAACAATCCTGTATTCAGTGCGTTGGGGTGGTATAACAATCCTGTATTCAGTGCGTTGGGGTGGTATAACAATCCTGTATTCAGTGTGTTGGGGTGGTATAACAATCCTGTATTCAGTGCGTTGGGTGGGATAACAATCTGTATTCAGTGCGTTGGGTGGTATAACATCCTGTATTCAGTGCGTTGGGGTGGTATAACAATCATGTATTCAGTGCGTTGGGGTGGTATAACAATCCTGTATTCAGTGCGTTGGGGTGGTATAACAATCTGTATTCAGTGCGTTGGGGTGGTATAACAATCCTGTATTCAGTGCGTTGGGTGTGGATAACAATCCTGTATTCAGTGCGTTGGGGTGGTATAACAATCCTGTATTCAGTGCGTTGGGGTGGTATAACAATCCTGTATTCAGTGCGTTGGGGTGGTATAACAATCCTGTATTCAGTGCGTTGGGGTGGTATAACAATCCTGTATTCAGTGCGTTGGGGTGGTATAACAATCCTGTATTCAGTGCGTTGGGGTGGTATAACAATCCTGTATTCAGTGCGTTGGGGTGGTATAACAATCCTGTATTCAGTGCGTTGTGGGTGGTATAACAATCCTGTATTCAGTGCGTTGGGGTGGTATAACAATCCTGTATTCAGTGCGTTGGGGTGGTATAACAATCCTGTATTCATGCGTTGGGGTGGTATAACAATCCTGTATTCAGTGCGTTGGGGTGGTATAACAATCCTGTATTCAGTGCGTTGGGGTGGTATAACAATCCTGTATTCAGTGCGTTGGGGTGGTATAACAATCCTGTATTCAAGTGCGTTGGGGTGGTATATAACAATCCTGTATTCAGTGCGTTGGGGTGGTATAACAATCCTGTATTCAATGCGTTGGGGTGGTATAACAATCCTGTATTCAGTGCGTTGGGGTGGTATACAATCCTGTATTCAGTGCGTTGGGGTGGTATAACAATCCTGTATTCAGTGCGTTGGGGTGTATAACAATCCTGTATTCAGTGCGTTGGGGTGGTATAACAATCCTGTATTCATGCGTTGGGGTGGTATAACAATCCTGTATTCAGTGCGTTGGGGTGGTATAACAATCCTGTATTCAGTGCGTTGGGGTGGTATAACAATCCTGTATTCAGTGTGTTGGGGTGGTATAACAATCCTGTATTCAGTGCGTTGGGGTGGTATAACAATCCTGTATTCAGTGCGTTGGGGTGGTATAACAATCCTGTATTCAGTGCGTTGGGGTGGTATAACAATCCTGTATTCAGTGTGTTGGGGTGGTATAACAATCCTGTATTCAGTGCGTTGGGGTGGTATAACAATCATGTATTCAGTGCGTGGGGGTGGCATAATCACTCCCTTCCCCTAAACATAAACAGATAAAACCTAAAGAGACAAAAGAAGGGAAGATCCTACGAGTGCTAGAACCTCCAACGTAAAAAAATAATAATAATAAGCGTATAAAAAATAAAAATAAAACGGCCTTTCATTACTATCTTACGCTCGGTAAAGTTCAACGACTCGATTGTTCAAACTTAAACCTAAACTCTCTCACAAGTTTTATCGAATGTCTGTTGTATGTGTAGTTGTAGTATCTCCCCCGCTAACCCGGACCTATTTCTGAGAGATAGAAACTAAGAGACACAAATAAGAGAGACAAATGGCCGATTTTCTAACCATGGACTTGGGCTAACCTGAGACTAACCATGACCTAACACATTCACAGCTTCAATAAACCTGATAGTGGCACGCTACCCTAATACACGGCAGGATTTCCTTCTTTCTGTCTTTTTAACCTGCATGATTTCCTTCTTTCTTTCTTTTTAACCTGCATGATTTCCTTCTTTCTGTCTTTTTAACCTGCAGGATTTCCTTCTTTCTTTCTTTTTAACCTGCAGGATTTCCTTCTTTCTGTCTTTTTAACCTGCAGGATTTCCTTCTTTCTTTCTTTTTAACCTGCATGATTCCTCTTTACTGTCATTTTACGGGTGTTTACATCTTATTTCGTTCTTTTTAACTGCATAATTCCTTCTTTCGTCTTGGTGGATAACTCAGGATTTCCCTCTTTCTCATTTAACCTAAGCATGATGTCTCTTTCGTCTTTACACTGCTAGAATTCCTCATTTCGTTTTAAACCTCATGATTCATTGCATTCTGCTTTAAACCTGCATGTTCCTTCTTTCGCTCGTTTTTAACGCATGATTTCTTCTTTCTGTCTTTTAAACCTGCAGAATTCTTTCTCTTTTTAATCTGCAGGATGTCTTTTTATGTCTTTTTAACCTCCACTATACTTCTGTTCTTTTTACCTGAGAGATTTGACCTTATTCTTACTTTTAATAAACGTGACATGCGATTTCTTCTTACTGGACTGGCTTTAACCTGATGATTCCTTAACTCTTATACCTAGCATGATTCCTCTTGCTGTCTTTTACCTGCATATGTCCTTTCTTATCTTTAACACTGCAGGATTTCCTTCTTTCTGTCTTTTTAACCTGCATGATTTCCTTCTTTCTTTTTTAACCTGCATGATTTCCTTCTTTCTGTCTTTTTAACCTGCAGGATTTCCTTCTTTCTGTCTTTTTAACCTGCAGGATTTCCTTCTTTCTTTCTTTTTAACCTGCATGATTTCCTTCTTTCTTCTTTTTAACCTGCATGATTTCCTTCTTTCTTTCTTTTTAACCTGCATGGATTCCTTTCTCTTTCTTTTCCTGCAGTTCTCTTTCTTTTTTAACCTGCATGATTTTCTTTTTTCTGTCTTTTTAACCTGCATGATTTCCTTCTTTCTGTCTTTTTAACCTGCATGATTTCCTTCTTTCTTCTTTTATAACCTGCATGATTTCCTTCTTTCTGTCTTTTTAACCTGCATGATTTCCTTTTTCTTCCATGTAACCTTTTAATGCGCCGTTCCATGACTAACACGAAGCACTAAGTATAAGGGGAAAAAGGAGGAAACAGTAAGGTATAAGGTCATATATACTACTGGCTTTAGACAAGACAATAAGTATTTTTAACCATTTTTTCAGGGGGTTTAGTCTCAGATTGGAATGGCTAGACACTCACTCACCTCTCCAACATCCAAGTCTAATGATATTATACCCCGGACAAATGTTTAAAGCACTGAAATGTCTGTCTAAAGCCATGGTTAGTCTTAGGTTAGCCAAGTCCATGTTTAGAAAATCGGCCAAAACTCTGCATGAGAGAACATAAAAAATCCCTTTTCTTATAAACACGTCCTTTTTTTCTTATTCTACGCTCGGTACAGTTCAAAGAGTCGATTGTTCAAACTTTAACATAAGAACATAAGGAAGCTACAAGAGGCCAGGAGATTTACACGTGGTAGTTCCTGTTAAGAGTGAGAAAGTCTGTGAAAAGAAAAACTGTGTATGTTTCTGTGTCTCCTTTAGAGTTTTTTGTATTTGTGAACTCCGTAAGACAGCACCAGCGGCTCTTTCCTGCCTCAGATCGATGGGCAAACACGTCACAATCACGTCTGCATTGTGAAAGACGTTCTTGAGTGGAATGGTGAAGCAGACGTGATTGTGACGTGTTTGCCGATCGATCTGAAGCAGCAGGGAGCCTTGGGTGCTGCTTTACTGGGTTAACAAAAATAATAATAAAAATAAAATAAAAAAGGACACACATTCAGGTTAACGTCTCAGGTAAACAAAATTATCTCAGGGAAAGAGAGAGAGAGAGAGAGAGAGAGAGAGAGAGAGAGAGAGAGAGAGAGAGAGAGAGAGAGAGAGAGAGAGAGAGAGAGAGAGAGAGAGAGAGAGAGACAGCTCAACACTCGTAGAAAGAGAGAGAGAGAAACACAGAGAGAGAAACAGAAAGAGAGAGAGAAACACAGAAAGAGAGAGAGAGCGAGAGAGCGAGAGAGACAGAGAGAAACACAGAGAGAGAGAGAGAGAGAGAGAGAGAGAGAGAGAGAGAGAGAGAGAGAGAGAGAGAGAGAGAGAGAGAGGAGAGAGAGAGAGAGAGAGAGAGAATGTCAGGGTTGGCGGGGGAGATAAGACAAGTTCTCAGCATCTCTCTGTTCCGAGTGGTGACAATTGACGCCTCGACACCTTCAGACACGCGATAAAACTTGTGTCAGAGGTTTAGGTTTAAGTTTGAACAATAGACTCCTTGAACTTTAGCGAGTGTAGAATAATTAAATGTATAGCTGGAGATCATACATATTATTTTTACCATCATTAACAATACGATGCTACATATATATAACAAGAGATCAGACGCATATAAGTCTATCCTAATTGTAGAGACTTTCTTGGACTAAGTTAAAATGGTACTTCTTGTTGGTACTCATTTTATTTATAAGTCCAATAAGGAACTTAAGATTGTTAGATTTACTGACTGACACGCATTATTTTTACCATCATTAACAACACGATGCTATAACAACTCATCATCTCTATTTAACATAATTTCTATTAACCGCTTGAGGCCCAGAACGTAATTTCCATTGTAATATAACCACCATTCGACGATTTTAATGAACAAAAGCAATACTATTTAGATATGACCTGTTTTAATATCCTTGTCCATTAGCTACTTTGGATTATTTAGTTACTTTTTCGTAGTTTTATGGCTAACAACAGACGATTTCATATAGCACAGGAAAGATCTGGGCGTGAAGGGGTTACATATCTATTTCTTATAAGTTCTCTCCAATCTCATCTCAGCACTCTAGGTCATCCTCTCACGATATGTTTAGTAATAAGAAACTATTTAATTACTCTAAGTACGAACGTTTCTCTTTTCATTGTTGTACATCAAAGCATTTACCTTGTCTTCCTGAAGCTTATTGATGTTATTCCCGTAACTCTCCACATTTTCTCTTTTCACTGCTCCTCAAATTACGTAATGATCTCTAGGGCAACATTTCCTTTACTAACATGTCCTTTGGCAACATATCCTTTGGTAACATTCCCTCTAGCAACATTCCCTTTAGTAACATTCCCTTAAGTAACATTCCCTTAAGTAACATTCCCTCTAGCAACATTCCCTTTAGTAAAATATCCTTTAGTAACATTCCCTTAAGTAACATTCCCTCTAGCAACATTCCCTTTAGTAAAATATCCTTTAGTAACATTCCCTCTAGCAACATTCCCTTTAGTAAAATATCCTTAAGTAACATTCCCTTAAGTAACATTCCCTTAAGTAACATTCCCTTAAGTAACATTCCCTCTAGCAACATTCCCTTTAGTAAAATATCCTTTAGTAACATTCCCTCTAGCAACATTCCCTTTAGTAAAATATCCTTAAGTAACATTCCCTTAAGTAGCATTCCCTTTAGTAACATTCCCTTAAGTAACATTCCCTTAAGTAACATTCCCTTTAGTAACATTCCCTTAAGTAACATTCCCTTAAGTAACATTCCCTCTAGCAACATTCCCTTTAGTAAAATATCCTTAAGTAACATTCCCTTTAGTAACATTCCCTTAAGTAACATTCCCGTAAGTAACATTCCCTTTAGTAACATTCCCTTTAGTA
>JACEEZ010002993.1:140000-147500 GCA_016584305.1 Chionoecetes opilio
TCTATCTATCTATCTATCTATCTATCTATCTATCTATCTATCTATCAAATCTATCTATCTATCTATCTATCTATCGGCGCAGTACATGAAGTCGAGCATGGCGGATGGGAACACCACGGTCACCAACTACGGAACTACCATTGAGGGCGACGACGTGTAAGAACATGTTGCCAGCCTCAAGGACGAAGACGAAGAAGAAAAAAAGGGAGATGGAAAAGGAAGGACGAGGATGGAAGACGAGGATGAGTTAAATATGAGACAAGAAGGTTGATGAAGGAAGAAGGAAGGAAGGAAGAGGATTAAAGGATGAAAGAGGAAGAGGAAGAAGAGGAAGAAAAATGGTCGAGAGAAGAAAAAACATGAGGATTGAAGACGAGGATGAGTGATGAGAGAGATGGAAAAGATGAGGAAAAGAAAGTTGATGGTAAGGAAGAGGAGATGAAGAGGAAAAAAGGGAGAGAAAAAAGAAAGAAAGAGAGAGGTTAATAAAGGAGGAAGAGTTAAGTAGATAAATGACAAGAGAGAAATGGAAAAGATGAGAAAAGGAAGAGGAATCGAAGGAAAGAATAGGAAAGAGGAATAAGGAAAGGATGAAAAAAGGAAGGTTGATGGTAAGGAAGAGGATTATAGGATGCAGGAAGAAGAGGAAGAAGAGGAAAAACTCGACCATCACCGTGATTGAACAAGAGGACAAAAAAAGGACAAGTAAGAATAATAGAAAAAAAGTCAATAAAGTGTACCGGAATAAATGACGAAAAAAAAGATACGTGTGAGAAAGTAAATGAAACGGAAAATAAATAAAAATTGTGTCATTTCTATAGATAAAAAAATGAAAAGCAAAGTAAAAAATGATAGAATAAAGGAATATGAAAAAAAAAAAATGGTATGAAGTCAGAAAAGATAGCAGATAAAAAGATAGAAAAATAAAGATACTAAAAAAATTAAAAAATAAAGTGACAACAGAACCCAACTCATATTTTTTTAAAGTCAAGATTAAAATTATGGACAAAATGAAAATAAAATAGGAGGATAGAAAAGATATATAGAAAAAAATAGAAGCTCGGAGAGAGAGAGAGAGGAGAGAGAGAGAGAGAGAGAGAGAGGAGAGAGAGAGAGAGAGAGAGAGAGAGAGAGAGAGAGAGAGTGACGGCTTACGAACGAGGCGAGGAACAAGGGACCAAAAAAATGTATAAGAGAAAAAGAGTTGGAAGGAAACAAGGGCGTGCTGGAGGCTTGTGTTTCCCTCTTGGCAACAACCTTCTCGGTGCAGTGTTCCCCCGAGGGTATGTAAACAAAGAGGTTGCCATGGTAACTAGATAGAGGAGAGAGAGAGAGAGAGAGAGAGAGAGAGAGGAGAAGAACAAAGCAGATCGCTCACATGTCCCTTTTTGGAAGCGTGAAAAATAAATAAAAGACGTAGACAAGAGAGAGAGAGAGAGAGAGAGAGAGAGAGAGAGAGAGAGAGAGAGAGAGAGAGAGAGAGAGAGAGAGAGAGAGAGAGAGAGAGAGAGAATGAAAAGAAGTAGATCGCTCACAGTCTTTCTGGAAGCGTGAAAAATGAATAAAAGACGTACAGCCTAAAAAAAAGAATGAGAGAGAGAGAGAGAGAGAGAGAGAGAGAGAGAGAGAGAGAGAGAGAGAGAGAGAGAGAGAGAGAGAGAGAGAGAGAGAGAGAAATACAAATAGAGAGAGATCACAGGTCTTTCTGGAAGCGTGTACAATGAAAAACAATAAACGTAGAGCCGAATGAGTACATAGAATACAACAACAATAACAACATGAAGGGGAATAACTAATAGATGAAACAGAACTATATAACACAATGAAATCTACCGGAAAAAAACAGGGGTATAAAATTAAATGTATGATCAATAAATAGAACAGGAATAACAACAAAGGAAGTCTGCCAGGAAAAAAAAACTGAGGTCAAAATTAAATGTTCTCCAGAGCCTTCATGAGGAAAGAACATCAGAAGAACAGCATGAACAATAACATCTCAGGGGGTCCAAATCAACTCGTAGAACAATGATGTGTGTCTGTATGTATGTATGTTATAAGTATACATAGAAGCAAGTCAGTGGGTATACATACATAGTGGTGTTGTGTGACGTCACGTGTGCAGTATTGTGTTGCCAATGTCTTCATATTATTTCTTGTCTTTTTTTGCTTTTTCTTATTTGACGTGCATTTCGTAAAACGTGCTACAAGAGGACAAACTATCATACTTAACCTAACTTAACCTAACTTAACCTAACCTAACCTAACCTACCCTAACCTAACCTATCCTACCCTACCCTACCCTACCCTAACCTAACCTACCCTACCCTAACCTACCCTACCCTAACCTAACCTAACCTAACCTAACCTATCCTACCTAACCTACCTAACCTAACCAGTGCATTTTTTAACATCACAACTGGGCGACCAAAATGTCTCCCTGTGATGGAAAACTGTCGCCCAGTAAGAACAATTTTAAGCTACTGGGCGACAAGATATTTGTTCATAAAAGCCTTCCTGGATACAATGGTTCATCTTATCTGTGTGTGTTAGATCCAGAAGTTCACTCTTATTACTGCATAGGATCTTTATTTATACACAACATACAAAAGGGTGAAGTTGATGTATCCAAAAAACTATATTTTAACAGGTAGGCCTTTACCTTTCTGGATATCCAAAGAATGTCGCCCAGAAAGATTTGCTTAAAAAATGCTCTGAACCTAACCTAACATATCTTGAAGTGAAACAAAAGAAAAGATGATCGTAAACATTAAACAACATATCAAATTCATCCTTTTTGAAATGTTGAAAATAAATGTCAAAAAAAACATCAAATTCCTCTTTCTTGAAGTGAAACATTAGAAAAATAGATCATGAAAAACATCAAATTCCTCCTTTTTGAATTGCCGGGAAAAAAAATGTCGAAACTAACATCAAGTTCTTCTGGCTTGTCGTGATTTAGTAACCTTTCACATTTCCTCGCAAGGTTTGTTTTGATCTATACTTCCCGCTAAACGTAAGAAGTCATATTACTATACATTTTTAAAAGAGGCGCGTAATTTCCCTAGAATTCATATCTTAAGTTTCGTTATTTTCCATCTTCCACAACTCATGTCAATACACATTCCTTGGCTTCTTCTATAGTCAATTTTTTTTATTATGGTCAAAATGTACTAAGGAAGCCACGCCCCCTGCCTCCCCTTCTATTCTACGGGGCAGCTGATTGGTGCATTCCTCATATCATCACAACCAATCACAATATCTTCACTACTTAACAGCGCGTGACCACTGGACAGAGCAATCTTCACTAGAGGGTGACAAAATCAAAACTCCCTCTGTAGTGAAGATTGCTCTGTCCAGTGGTCACGCGCTGTTAAGTAGTGAAGATATAGTGATTGGTAGTGATGATACGAGGAATGCACCAATCAGTTGCCCCGTAGAATAGAAGGGGATGCAGGGGGCGTGGCTTCCTTACTGCATTTTGACCATAATAAATATAATAGACGGTAATTTAATATGAGTCAAATACTTTCACCCACAGACCGTGAACGAAAGAAACTAGAAGAAGAAAATACGTATAACAGAACCACCAAACACACACAGATCAGACATAAAATCAATATATAAAACACCACTTTCTCTATAAAAATTAAAAGTAGAGGCTGAGCACGTGAAAACAAGACAAAAACATACGCATAACAAAAGCATCTACACAAACAATACAAATACAGTCGACATATATATATAAGATCGATGTATAACTCATCACTTTCTCTACGGAGCCTAATCACGTGACCTTGAAACGAAACTGGAAACAAAAAACAGCTGATTACTATAGTCTATTTTTATTAATAAGGCGAAAATTCCCCTTTATCTTAAGGTCTCATGCTTAAAATTATGCCTAAGTTTACCTGATAATAGGGTTAACTAGGATAAAATACAACTGAAATTTAGAAGAAGCATAGTATTCCCTTCTCCTGGCATTAAATATCAGTCAGTAATCAGCAAAGGGTCAGGATTTTTCGCCTCGTAAAAAACAGTCTAGTCTCCAATTATTTCCTCAGCCCGTGACCTATGACCTATGTGACCTATGTGACCTATGTGACCTATGTAACCTATGTAAACAACACCACGTGACGCAAAGCTCATCCAACCCACTGATGTGATTTCCAAAGCCATGTAGCCAGTTAGCATGTACTTATGTATCATAATTCATATTCCTGTTTTGTAGTATAAGTGCCAATAGTTGTATTTGTTAATGTATACAGGTAGTCAGTAAAGGTATTCATACGTATACATTGGTCATACATACCATTGTAGGTGTATATACATAGTGGTGTGATATGTATTACGTGTTATGTATATTTTACTGCGATGATTTTGAGACTGTTAATCTTGTATACTCTTAATTTCGAGATCCATTTTGATCAATGTTAATTTTCATCCTCCTTTACCTATTTCATCACTCATTTACCTATTTCATCACTCATTTACCTATTTCATCACTCATTTACCTATTTCATCACTCATTTACCTATTTCATCACTCATTTACCTATTTCATCACTCATTTACCTATTTCATCACTCATTTACCTATTTCATCACTCATTTACCTATTTCATCACTCATTTACCTGTTTCATCACTCATTTACCTATTTCATCACTCATTTACCTATTTCATCACTCATTTACCTATTCCATCACTCATTTACCTATTTCGTCACTCATTTACCTATTTACATTTCCCATCAACTATCCACCTATTCATTCACCCATTCATAGACCACTGTATCTCTGGACTGCGCACGGAATATCGGCCTGTTGCACAATGGCCCCAAAGTCGAGCGCCTGTTTTCAACTTCACTGTTCACTCGGTAACCAGGAAGGATATCGACGCGAATTTTCGTAGATTTTCAGAAAGGATTCAATTTCAAACAAAAACAAACATAATTTATTTGTCAAGTGCAATATATATATATATATATAATATATATATATATATATATATGTATATATATATATATATATATATATAATATATATATATATATATATACACAAACTAACAAACAATAAATTCACTATGCCAGGCAACAGACTACATAAAATACAAACTATTTAATGAACTAAGCTACACACTAACAAACAATAAGCTAACTATATCAGGCTACACCTCATCATCATCATTATAAAAAACCCGTCTCCGTGTTTACAAGGGTGGCAGGGTACAGGCTCAGGGAAAGAGAGAACAAACAGTAGAAGTAGTAAAGATCACCCAGTGATATGAGTCACTCAGCCTTTCACTCTCCCATTCAAGCCCTCAGAGATCATCGACTTCCCCCAAACGCAAATTTTCCACAACAACATAAGTCGCTTCACCTGAGTGTGCGCTAAACACCAATGAACAATAAACACAAAACACTCAGCCTTCAACTTTTAGTCTTCTACTACTTGCAACCAGTCAGCTTTTTCTTCTTGTCTGTGTTCTGGTTGCGAGACACACTTGCACTGTTTTTACGCTTGACATGCACTTCACTGTTCTTTTCTTTGCTGTAATTAGATGTGAAAGCATTGAACAGGGCACCTGCCATTGGGAAGTACACCTTCTCGAGAAAACAGTGGTTGTTGGCACAGCGCAATGTGGCCAGCTGGTCGTCTTCTTCCCCAAGGGTGACAATGACCTTTTGAAAGGCCGCCTTGGGCTTGGTGCAGCCGAACAAGACATACCTCGTCGCCTTCTCCTTCCAAAGCCACCTGTATCTGTGGCACACGTCTTTGATGAGAGAGACAGCGAACTGGTAGGGACTCACGAGCCACCCACGACTCAACAAATCAGTGAATAATTTCACGGCGACGACCACATCCTGCCCGCGTAGCTCCACATCCCCGTCGTCACCCACTTGTACGTTCACCTCGGCATGTTCACGTGAAGTCTCCTTGTTCACGAGGAGGTCATATTAGGACCCACACATGTGAATGTTTAAGACCGAATGTGCCAGGTAACCGGCACGTAACCAATTGATTTTGACACAAAAGCTTGAATGGGTAGCAACCTTTTATGTCACACTAATAAAAACGTGCACGGAGTAATACCAAATACAAAAAAACACACTTACGGAGACGATTGCGGTAGTGCATTCCTCACCGAGGTTCTAGGGACCTACACTCCCGTTGGGCCGGTATGCAGCACGGCGATTTCAAAACACTGGCACGTACGCAGTCCAGAGATATAGTGGTCTATGACCCATTATATTACCTATTCATCTATTCCATTACTTATTCACTTATTATATCACATATTCAATCACCTATTCACCTGTTTAGTTACCTATTCACCCAATCAATTAATTATTCACCTATCCACCAGCTACTCATATTACTTTTCACCTGTCATCACCTATTCTCCTATTCCAATCTGCTAAAGAGAGATGATTCGTGAGTTGCCTTTACAATCACAGGTAACCTCATGAACCTAATCTCGCCTAATCATTCATATCCTCATCCCACTCATCGCCTCATCCTTCCAATCATGTCACATCCTTCCAATCATGTCACATCCTTCCAAACATGTCACATCCTTCCAATCATGTCACATCCTTCCAAACATGTCACATCCTTCCAATCATGTCTCATCCTTCCAATCATGCTCAAATATCATCCTTCCAATCATGTCACATCCTTCCAATCATGTCACATCCTTCCAAACATGTCACATCCTTCCAATCATGTCACATCCTTCCAAACATGTCACATCCTTCCAATCATGTCTCATCCTTCCAATCATGCCTCATAATATCATCCTTCCAAACATGTCACATCCTTCCAATCATGTCACATCCTTCCAAACATGTCACATCCTTCCAATCATGTCTCATCCTTCCAAACATGTCACATCCTTCCAATCATGTCTCATCCTTCCAAACATGTCACATCCTTCCAATCATGTCTCATCCTTCCAATCATGCCTCATAATATCATCCTTCCAAACATGTCACATCCTTCCAATCATGTCACATCCTTCCAAACATGTCTCATCCTTCCAATCATGTCTCATAATATCATCCTTCCAATCATGTCTCATTCACCCTAATCATCCGCTTCCCTGTGTCTCTGATTCACATGGAAAGACACAGACGCAGTGACTTAACGCGGCTACAAGTGTACACGAGATTAAAAATGTACATAGACCCAAAAAATTTCTAATAATAAGTAATAGAGAATAAAAAAAATAAAAAAAGAATAAAATATGATTACAATAAACAAATAAAAAAGGAATATATGGTCATTATGTGTACAGAAGCCGCGGAATCGTACAAAAAAACATAATTGATAATAATAATGATGATGATGATGATGATGATGATGATAATGTCCCCATATCAAAGGTTAATATTTGGTGCTGCTGTAAGCTGTCTTAGAGCGAGGACGTTACTCTCTCTCTCTCTCTCTCTCTCTCTCTCTCTCTCTCTCTCTCTCTCTCTCTCTCTCTCTCTCTCTCTCT
>JACEEZ010002993.1:152500-157500 GCA_016584305.1 Chionoecetes opilio
AGTTCACTGTAGTTTTTTTTCGTAGTTAGTAAGACGCTTCATTCCTCTCTTCCAACTAAAGACAAGGCGCGACACAGGACACTTTACAAGGCTACAGAAACTTACACTAGAGAAAGCTTCCATAAAATCAAAACAATAATAAGTAGATACAAACAAATAAACAAACACACTGTTAACTAAGCGCCATTCATTAATCAATCATTCAATCATTTTAAGCGGTAAATTAATCTTTCCCACGGTAATTTGATGCCTATTTACGCGAACAAATTAAATAGCATTGATAATTTTATAATTGCTCCACCGGTGAAAAAGAAAAAAACTTTATTGATATGATGCTGCTCCAAAACAATAAATGTCCCGAAACAGCCGAGTGAACCTTTTCTGCGGCCTCCTCCTCCTCCTCCTCCTTCTCTTCTTCTTCCTCCTCCTCCTCCTCCTCCTCCTCCTCCTCCTCTTCTTCCTCCTTCTCTATAATAATAATAAGAAATATATACAAATAGTTGTATTATACCTCTGAGTGAACCCTTTCTGCGGCCTCTTCTTCCTCTTCCTCCTCCTCTTCCTCCTCCTCCTCCTCTTCTTCCTCTTCCTGCTCCTATAATAATAATAATAATGTCTTTATATGATTTTTTTATTTAATACCGCCGAGAGAACCCTTTCCACAGTCTCCTCCTCTTCCTCCTCCTCCGCCTCTTCTTCTTCTTCTTCTTCTTCTTCTTCCTTCTCCTTCTCCTCCTCTTCCGCTTCCTCTTCCTCTTCCTCCTCCTCCCTCTCCTCACAGCCTCCTCTTCCTCCTCCTCCGCCTTTTCTTCTTCTTCTTCCTTCCTTCTTCTCCTCTTCCTCTTCCTCTTCCTCTTCCTCTTCCTCCTCCTCTTCCCTCCTCCCCCTCCTCCTCCTCCTCCTCCTCCTCCTATGAAGTGGTCCGAAGCTCACCAACACATTCGAAGCAATTACAGTTTCATTTGATCCTTCATTTGCTTCATTCACCTGGACAATCGAATCACTTTCAGTTTACACCTCTCACAACATCTTGATTTCTTGCTTTCTTTTATTGTTTACTTGATTCATATGGTTGACTGAGGACTCTCTCTCTCTCTCTCTCTCCTCTCTCTCTCTCCCCTTTTTTCTCTCTCTCTCTCTCTCTCAACGTCATCTTTGCTACTCAGATCAAATCTCTCTCTCTCTCTCTCTCTCTCCAACAGGTTCCATCTTTGTTCTTTAATCTCCAATGATCAAATCTCTCTCTCTCTCTCTCTCTCCTCTCTCTCTCTCTCTCTCTCCTTTTATCTCTCCTCTTTTCTCTCTCTCTCTCTTTCCTCTCTCCTCTCTCTCTTTTCTTTTCTCTCCCCTCTCTCTCTCTCTCTCTCATTGAAGTAGGTAACCACGTTCGAGTCCCGGTCATACATGTGTCGCCCAGTGGTTCAGTCAGCCGCGACCACTTAACCTGTTCCCTTTAAAGCGCCGTAGTCAAGCGGAACGCATTAGGGGGGAAGGGGGAAGGGGAGGAGGGGGTGGCATTATGAATATGCCACCTCCTGGGTTGTGCTTTGAATTGTAAATAGATCAGGTGTACACAAGTAAGCGATGTACATAATAAGAGTAGTGGTAGTGGTAGTAGTGGTGGTGGCGGTGGTTGGTGTGGTGGTAGTGGTTGGTGGTAGTAGTTGTTGTGGTGGTAGTGGTTCTTGTGGTGGTAGTGGTGGTGGTAGTGGTTGTTGTGGTGGTAGTTGCTAGTGATGGTAGTTGCTAGTGATGGTAGTTGCTAGTGGTGGTAGTTGTTAGTGGTAGTGGTTGTTAGTGGTAGTGGTTGTTGTGGTGGTAGTTGCTAGTGATGGTAGTTGCTAGTGATGGTAGCTACTAGTGATGGTAGCTGCTAGTGGTGATAGTTGCTAGTGGTGGTAGTTGCTAGTGGTGATAGTTGCTAGTGGTGATAGTTGCTAGTGGTGATAGTTGCTAGTGGTGATAGTTGCTAGTGGTGATAGTTGCTAGTGGTGATAGTTGCTAGTGGTGATAGTTGTTAGTGGTGATAGTTGCTAGTGGTGATAGTTGCTAGTGGTGATAGTTGCTAGTGGTGATAGTTGCTAGTGGTGATAGTTGCTAGTGGTGGTAGTTGTTAGTGGTGATAGTTGCTAGTGGTGGTAGTTGTTAGTGGTGGTTGTTGCTAGTGGTGGTTGTTGCTAGTGGTGGTAGTTGTTAGTGGTGGTAGTTGTTAGTGGTGGTTGTTGCTAGTGGTGGTTGTTGCTAGTGGTGGTAGTTGCTAGTGGTGGTTGT
Source organism: Chionoecetes opilio (assembly GCA_016584305.1). NCBI lineage: Eukaryota > Metazoa > Arthropoda > Malacostraca > Decapoda > Majidae > Chionoecetes > Chionoecetes opilio. The sequence continues at coordinate 154,772 of JACEEZ010002993.1, forward strand.
TGCTAGTGGTGGTTGTTGCTAGTGGTGGTTGTTGCTAGTGGTGGTAGTTGTTAGTGGTAGTGGTTGTTAGTGGTGGTTGTTGCTAGTGGTGGTTGTTGCTAGTGGTGGTTGTTGCTAGTGGTGGTAGTTGTTAGTGGTGGTAGTTGTTAGTGGTGGTTGTTGCTAGTGGTGGTTGTTGCTAGTGGTGGTTGTTGCTAGTGGTGGTAGTTGTTAGTGGTAGTGGTTGTTAGTGGTAGTGGTTGATAGTGGTGACAGTTGCTAGTGGTGATAGTTGTTAGTGGTGGTGGTGATTGTAGTAGTAGAAATGATGGTACTGATGACAATAACAATAACAATACTACTACTAATAATAATAATAATAATAATGATAATATGATAAACGATAATAATAATAATAGCAATAATACCAAGGAACCCTGATAAAGGAACCGCCGTGCTCCGTAATAATGCTCGTACTGTTCCGTGCCGAGTGGCGTGCCTTGCAGTGACGCGCTTACTACTTCACCCTGCAAATACTGGCTTCACCTCTCATTACTTGTACTAAGATCGTTGTTTTATTGCCACAGACACGCTCTACACACACACACACACACACTAACACTAACACTAACACACACACACACACACTAACACTAACACACACACACACACACACACTAACACAATGAACACATAAGACAAATTCAGAAGAAAAAAATTATCTTGCGAAAGAAAAGATAATAACACAGATAATAATTAATAAAGGATTGGTAAATAAATATGGAATGGAAAATAAATAGAGAAAGGAGCAGAGACATAAACCAAACAAGAGAAAGGAATAAGAAAGAAGCGCAAGAACAACATAGAGAAGACAAAGAGATTAATAGTGAACACAGGATATGAAAAGAGATGCGGTTAGGCGGAGAGGAATGATGAGAAGAATGAGAGGAGAAGAGGAGGAAAAAGACGAAAGAGATGAGAGGTGAAGAGAAGAAAATGAAGATGAGAACAAGAAGGGGAAGAAATGCAGGAGATAAAAACTGAAGAAGAGGAAAAGAAGAGAAGGGAGAGGAGAGGAGGAGAGGAGGATAGATGGGAGAGGAGAAAAGAAGAGGAAGAAATAAAGATGAGGACAGAAGAAGAGAAAAGGAAGAAAATGAGAATAGGAGGAAAGAATAGAGAGTAGAGAAGATAAGGAAATGAAAGAGAAAGAGGAGGAAAGAAGGGAGAGAAAGGAAGAGTCTAAGGAAATAAAGAAGAGAAGAGAAGAGGAGAATAGGAGGAAAGGGAGAGAAAGCAAGAATATAAGGAAATGGAGAGGAGACGAGACGAGACGAGACGAGACGAGACGAGAAGAGAAGAGAAGAGAAGAGAAGAGAAGAGAAGAGAAGAGAAGAGAAGAGAAGAGAAGAGAAGAGAAGAGAAGAGAAGAGAAGAGAAGAGAAGAGAAGAGAAGAGAAGAGAAGAGATAAAAAAGAGAAGAGAAGAGAAGAGAAGAGAAGAGAAGAGAAGAGAAGAGAAGAGAAGAGAAAAGAGGAGAGGAGAGGAGAGATGAGAGGAGGTAATGGTGGAGACAATTGGTGGAGACACTCACCCGCGCTAATGCACATAATGAGGTGGGCGGCAAGACAGGTGAGCGGTCAACCAGCACAGGTAACGGAGACACCCAGGAAACACCCCTCAACCTCCTTCCCTCCTTCCCTCCCTACCATCCTCCCACTCCTCTCCCTACCATCCCCCCCTTCTTCTCTCCCTGCCATTCACTTCCCCTCTTTCCCTTCCTCCCTTCCTTCACTCCTCCCTTCCCTACCGTTCCCTTTAACTGTCCTCTCATTTGTTCAGCCTCCTTTATCACTTTTATTCCTCCTCTCCTTCCCTCCTTCCCCCCACATCCTTCCCTCCTTACAAGTCCCTTTAACTTTCCTCTCATTTGTTCAGCCTCTCCCTCTCTCTCCCTTTATCTCTCTTATTCCTCCTCTTACCTCCTTCCTTTCCTTCACACCCTTCCGTTATTATGTCCACGCCCTCTCCTTATTTATCTCTATTCCTTCTTCTCCTCCATATCTCTCTTTTCTTACCTTCCTTCCTTTACTACTTCATCTACTATCTACACTATCGTTTTGTCTCCCTCTTCCATTCTCGCTTTACCGCTTTCTCTCCCTCCCTATTTCTTGATCATATCTCTCTCTCTCTCTCTCTCTCCTCTCTCTCTCTCTCTCTCTCTCTCTCTTCTCTCGTCTTCTCATCTCTCTCTCTCTCTCTCTCTCTCTCTCTCTCTCTCTCTCACGCTTCCATAGCTGTTCTCTGCGTGATTCTTCGTTAGTTTTAAAGCTGAGGTTGGTGGTGGTGAAGGTAGTGGTGGTGGTGGTGGTGGTGTTGATTGTGTGGTCTTTCGGTGGCGGTGGTGTTACAAAGTGTGTGATCTTTCGGTGGTGGTGGTGGTTATGGTGGTAGTGGGGGTAGTGGTGATGATGTTGAGTGTGTGGTCGCTCTGTGGTGGTCTTTCAGTGGTGGTGGTGGTGGTGGTGGTGGTGGTGGTGGTGGTGGTGGTGGCTGAATTATTGTGGGTTTGGTCTATACAAAAAATGATGCATTATTATTTACTACGAGAAAAAAGTTAAGTGTTAGCTGCAGACAGGTAATAAGTTATCAGTCATTGTTTTTCTGGTATAGTTAAGTAGTAGTAGTAGTAGTAGTAGTAGTAGTAGTAGTAGTAGTAGTAGTAGTAGTAGTAGTAGTAGTAGTAGTAG
>JACEEZ010002993.1:162500-165000 GCA_016584305.1 Chionoecetes opilio
ACAACAACAATAATAACAATAATAACAATAATAATGATGATGATAATGGTGATGGTGGTGGTGGTGGTGGTGGTGGTCGTTCCTTTGGTACTAAAAATAATGGTGATGATGGTGATGATGATGATGATGGTCGTCGTTCCTTTGATGATAATAATGTTGATGGGGATGGTGAGAGGACGCCAAGATTTTTTTCAACGGATGACATTTGGGATTTCAGTCATTTTTAAACATCTTATTCTTGGAGGGAATGGAGAAGATGAGAGGAAGCTAGATGAGGAAGAGGAGGAGGAGGAGGAGGAGGAGGAGGGAGGAATGTGCCTTTGAGGATGAGGAAGAAGAAGACAATGATGATAATGAAGGTAACCCAACAGGCCAACATTCACCACACCCTTCATAAATATAAACAAAAAATCTGAAATTAAAATCAGCTTATAATATTTTCACAAGTAAATATAATATCTTGATTATAACTATTGTGCTGACGAGGCAAAAACTTCAACAGATAACTTTTGGGTTTTAATAGGTATGCGGGTAACAGGTCCTGCTAATTAGCCTGAACAAACACCATTAATAACAATTGTCTCATTATTCAAAAGTAATTAGTAGGAGAGATGAAAAAAAATGGCGTTGCTTGTAACAACCACTTTTTTTTTTTCCCTTTTTTTTTTCTTTTTCCCCCTCCCCCTTTTCCTCCTTTTCCCCCTCCCCTTCTTCTTCTTTTTTTCTTCCTTTTCTCTTCTTTCTAAACTCTTTTTTTTTTTTTCTCTTCTTTTCTTTCCCCCTCCCTCCTCCTCCTCCCCTTCACCCCCCTCCCTCTTTCCCCTCCCCTTTCCTTCTCCCTACCCCCTCTTTTCTCCTCCTCCTCCTCCTCCCCCTCCTCCTCCCACCCCCCTACAACCCCCCCCTCTCCTCTTCCTCCCTTTTTCCTCCCGCAAAGTCCCTCTTTGGGGCCCCGGCCTTCTCCCCACCCTTAGCCTCGTGAGTTTGGGGGCTGTATGCCTGCTGTTCTGTCTTGTTTGTCTTTGATTTCTGTCTGTCTTCTGTTTTTTGTTTGTTTTACTGTCTGTTTGTCTATTTTTTCAGTCTGTCTGTATGTTTCCTGTCTGTCTGTCTGTGCTATTGTCTATGTATGTCTAAGGTTTCCTGTCTGAATGTCTGTGTTTAGGTTTCCTGTCTGTCTGTCTGCCTGTATCGTTGTTTCTGTCCGTATATCTATTTCATTTGCAGTCTATCTGTCTTTTAGTCTTTACTCCCTCCCCCCCTCTCTCTCTCTCTCCCTCTCTGATTTTACTAGTCGCATTTATATTCACCCAAGCCACCTTCCAGATTGCTGTTCCTGGCCCCTGTCTCAGCGGGGGGCGTCGGGGCGGTGCTGGGGGCGGCGCGAGGGGGGAACCTGTGCCTTCACCTACCCTCGGTGTCCCCTCTTCACCGAGTCTTCCCCCCTTGATCATTTTGCATAAGAACATAAGAAAATAAGGCTACAAGCGGCCGTCAAGTTGGAAGCATTATTTTTTTATGTCCCAACGCTTCTAAGCATTTTTTTATCTGACCTCTTGAGCATTTTATTATATGATTTCCAAGGTATTCGGGCTACTAAGGGGATATGTGGTTATGTTTTACACTGATTGTAATAAAAAATACAACTCGTAACTGACGCAGAGTGGTTTATATAGACTGATTTTGTGCAATAAAAAATAAAACTCAAATTATAGTAGTCTCCCTTTTTTGTTATTGTTTTCTTTGACATGCAGTAAAGGTATTCAAGGGTGGACCTAACTATTTCTTAACTTATGCCTAAATCACCAATCAATCAAGTAACGAAGTAAGTTAGCTATGAGTATTAATTAGCTACATAAGGGTGTATTTAGCACTCAGATCCTCACTTCATATTAGTTATTTAAACACTAATGGCGTGGGTTATCTTCGGTCCCAAATCCTCACGGTAGAAACATATTAGGGTCAGATTATAAGAAGCGTAGGCGAGAGGTGGGGATCTCCGATTGCGCTAGAGTATCAAAATTACTTCATGTAAACAAAATATCTTGACGAGGGAGGGATGGAAGTTGGAACCACATGTAACTTTGTATATGTAACTTAATGCAAAGTGTCTTAATGTAACTCTGTGAATGGAACACTGGACAAGAGATCATACTTAACCTGGAAAAAGTTATAAATAATCGTGAATCCTGCAGCGCCAAGTAAGGACAGACTTTATGTTACGCTTATTGACTGCACATGGGCTATTAAAAGCAGATATTCAGGTTTGTGGTCCTTCCATCCATTACCCAGAAGGCAAATCGCCCGCCGTGCTTACGTTAGGGTACTTATTTCATGTCTGGGTACGAATACGCTACCGTAAACATATCTCGCCTAAGGGGGTCGTGGACTATTAAGGGAATTGAATCCGTGGCTCTCGTTTGCGTGTTTCTATATACCGCGCATAAATTAACATAGTAATGGTTGATAGGAATTTGTTTACATCTCAGAATCATTACAT
>JACEEZ010002993.1:170000-175000 GCA_016584305.1 Chionoecetes opilio
AACAACACGTGGCATCCATCGCATAACAATAAATAATGATGGCAAAGATAATGTTAATGATGAATATAATATTATAAGAAGAATATTAATTATCAGAAAAATAACAGTACCTAGTCTAGTGATGAAAAAATATAAAATAATACTATTAATACTATCAATGCTAATAATAATAACAATAATGATGACAATAATAACTGATAATGATAAAAAAGTAATATAATAATAATCATAATAACAAGGTGAAGAAAATCGAAGAAATGATTAAGAAAACTCGTACACTTACAACAAAAAATCTGAAATAAAAAAAAAATTAAGGTCACTACTTAAAGGGTCACTGAGAGAGAGAGAGAGAGAGAGAGAGAGAGAGAGAGAGAGAGAGAGAGAGAGAGAGAGAGAGAGAGAGAGAGAGAGAGAGAGAGAGAGAGAGAGAGAGAGAGAGAGAGAGAGAGAAAAAAAAAAAGACTGATCACCCACGCCCTCACTCACACCCTCCAGTTTACACTTCGCTTACTTTACATCGGCGAAGGTCAAAGGTTAAACATGTTCGGCTTCCCTTTGAGCGGCGGGAACGGGTCGCTGACGTCACGCGCTACGAGGACTGTGATTGGCGCGTTTCCAGTTTTAGCCCCGCGCCTTGATTGCACCAAGGAAAAGATGGGTAACAGTCGTAGGTTTGGTGTGGATAAGAGTGTTAATTGGATATATTTATGTACCTTAAATTCATCAGGACCAAAAAAAAGGCCATAAATTCTAATTAACTTCGCCAAAAAAACTAGCACAAAGTTGTGAGATTTAGAGTTAAGAAAAGTAAGTGAGACTTTAAGCCAAAATGAACCTGCAAAACTGCTTTTTCCTCCTAAACATCCGACGCTTCAACAAACATATCGTATGAAGGGATACAGATTAAACAGAGGAGGAAAAAAGAGAGGAAAAAGAAGCATAAAAAAAAAATATATATATAAGCCCCGCTCGTGGCGCCTGGAGGCAGAAAACAAAAGGTTCATAAGACGCGTGCGATTCAGGTTTCACTCATTTTATTGCTTCGAAAACCCACGTTGCGTCTGGGACATCCGCGTAGAGAACCTGTTCCTCCCCGCCTTACAGCTACCTTGCACATTCTTGTGGCACTGTCAACACAGGTAGAATTTGAACCTTTAACCGAGGCAACACGTAGATAATAAATAAATGAGTTCAGTAAATAAATAGATGAGTTAATTAGATGAAGAACTTGATGAGTTTGTCTTTTTTCCACCAATGCCAACTACTTAGCTAAGAGTATCTAATATAAGTAATACATTATGTTATAACATGAATAAAAGACATTTGACGTGGACTCATGTCATCGTAAATATTGTACAACACTAAATAAGTTAACAAGACAGCCTCAACGACATTCAGTTAAACAACAACAGCAGCAGCGATATAAAACATAACAATAACACCAACATCATTCAACACTCTTTAAACTGAAAACACACACACACCACACACACACACACACACTATTTGTACTCCGTAGTGTAGAGGTTAGCACGCGCAGTTCACAACCGAGAAGTCCCGGGTTCAATCCCCGGGCAGAGCGAAGAAAGATGGGCTGTCTCCTTAAACCCCGAGCCCCTGTCCACCCAGCAGAGAATGGGCACCGGGTGTTAGCCGGGGGTTTGTGACCCGCCTCCCGGGGTGAGGGTTTCGCCCGACACTAAGCACTAAGGAAGCAAAGTAAAAATGTAGATATGGACACGGGGCCATACGAGTGTTGCTCAGGCCTTGTAAAATACAACTAAGTAAATACAACTAAGTAAATAAATACACACACAAACACAGTCACATCAAGGCCTCAGTAGAGTGACTCCCTCCCAGCGGCAGTCTTTATCACGTGACGAGGTGGACAGTGGCCACAAACGCCGCCACGGACGAGGAATTGGTGTGGAGGAGGAGCGTCAGGTCGTGGGGGGGCAGGTGCAGGGTGCGCAGGACCATCCCGCCACACAGCCGCTGCCCTCCACCCTGCGCCCCGGCCACCTGTAGAAAGTCTGTGACACAAGACAGGTCACCCGGGATGTAGGCCGCCCACACACGCACTGTAAGCTCACGCCCAGGCTCAGAGGGCGTAACGCGCCACGCCCTGGGCTCGGTGGTGCCGCTCTGCCACCCCAGGATCACGGCCGGACTCCCGACGCCCACGTGCCACGTCCTCTGCAGCAACACACAGTCGTACTGCAGCTGGAACCCAGTTCTCAGCCCGACGCTGCCGCCCGTGAAGGTAATGGTGCCGGGGCCCTCGAGGAGGACACGTCGAGGGTGATGGGCGGCGGTAATTGTGGTGGCGCGTGTGGCATCGGCCAGGACGAGGTGGTCAAGCTGAGGGTCAAGGTCAAGGTGAGTCAAGGTCACCAGAACAGATCTGCGGGAGGTCCAGACACAGGTGAGAGGACCGACGAAGGGTTTGGGGTGATTTGGGGACGTGACCTCCCCGGCTGGCTCCACCAGGTCCCGGCCACACCCTCCCACGCGGTAACTAAACGAAATCGGCGGAAAAGACGGCGCCTCCACCAGTAGTAGTACGTCGCTCGTAGAGTGCAGCGTCGGTATCGCATCGCCCACGCAGTATTTGATGCCTTTGCTGAGCACGCCGCTGGTGGACACAACGATCTTGCCCTTGCGACACTCTCCGCCCACCCGCACCACTTCCTGCTCCTCCTGAGGATCTCCGCCCCCTCCACTGGACGGTTTATTCCCTCTCCTACCGCTGGTCCCCTTGTGGGGCGTAAGGGATACCACTTGTCCGTGGCTGGGCCTCAGGCGGAACAAACAGTACCCTGTGTTGGGATTGAACTTGAGTGTGGAGATGGTGCCTGCCCTCGCCAGGCCTGTGTCTATGTCGCCTCCGCAGCCTGACGCGACGGCCCGCACTCTAAGGACAAAACCAGAGCGCACATGACGGCCATCTGACGAAAATACGATCCTCAGCTGATGGCCGACGCTTCTCACGGTGAACCCTTCCTCGGCCCCCCTGAGCACGGCCACGGGGGTGTCGGACTGCAGCGAATCAAACACCTCCACTTGGTCTGACTCATGAACATCGAACTGGACAACTTTCAGCTTGATTCTGTCGCCGATGCTGGACGCGTTGGCCTCAATGAGCCACTCGCAGCGCGTATACGTCGGGTACAGACCCCAAGACTTAGGCGACCGTATGGTGACCGGCAAGTCCTTCTTTAGCTTCACGGTCTCCCCGCAGTCGTTGGCCTCGTAGCGTATCTTGTAACCTTCAAACTCATTGTCTGTCGAAGTCCTGAACCTGATCGTGAAGGGCGTGTCGAGAACCAGCGTGAAGGGGAGTCCAGTCACCCTCGAGGGATCAATGACAGACACCTTGCCGCCCTTCACCACACTCAGGGTGTCCAGCGAGGTGTTGTGTGGCAGGTCAAGATGCTGAACCTCCAACACGACGCTTCTGTTGTGGTCGTGCGCCTCGAACTTGACGCTGCAGGACAGGTGTGCAGGGTAGGTGGCAAGATCAGGTGAGTGGGGGGAGGTAATGACCCCTTGACTCCCCTGCCGAAGTACGATGCAGGTTTCGCAGGGGGAGGACACATGTGCCGTCCTCACCACATGGATCACGAAGCTCACACTCCGCGGAAAGGGACGAACGACCACCAGAAACTCACGGGTCGTTTCGAAGGAGGTCGTGGCGTGAAGTGTTAGGTCTTTCAGCGTCTGGTAGGAGCCGTCGGTGGACACCCTGAGATAAGAGAGAGCACTCCTGGAGCTTGTGGTCACGTCAAGCACCATTCTCCTTCCGTCCCCCACAAACCTATACACGCAGGTAGCATCTTTCTCCATGTTCCTGCTCTTCACGACGACTCTTCCCCGCACGTCAAATGTGTCCCCGCACGAGGTGGTGACAGCCGCTACCAGCAAGACATAGTTGCTTTCAGACTTGCTGTTTCCGATCGCGTTGAGCTGTAGCCTTGTGCTTGAAGTCTCGTATTGGCGTTTCCAGTCCTCGCTGCAGAGCTCGTGCACAGCGCCTTCCTCCCTGTCGGTGACCTCCACGGAGCAGGTCGAGGGTTGGCCGGCGGAGAGCAAAGTGTACTGGATGGAGGTTACTGATGACACTTTCTCCTTATTCGAGACTGTAATCACCTGGGAGCACGGCACGACCCCATGATTGGTAACGATGACGGGGAGCCTCCCAAGCTTGACGACAGCGCCACACTCCGAGTGGGTGGCGCGCGCTGAAACGGTGATGGTGATTCCTGCTTCCCGCGACAGAATCATATAATTCTTAGAAGGGTCGATGAAGTGCAGCGTCCTTGGGCTGTATGTGAAGATGTTGGTATGGAGGCCAGTCTGGGACACCTGTAACTCTGTCTTCACGTTCTTGAAGTCAAGGAGAAGGAGGCTGTCTCGCCCCTGAACGACCCAGGCGCAGTCATGTTCCAGCGGACCTTTACGGGGCGTGTAGAGCTTCACCGCCTGGCCAGGAAGGAGAATGTAGTTGCCTCCGCAACCGGGATCATGAACTTCTCTGATCTCAATCTCAAAGCGCTGCGTCGGGTCGTTACCAGTGAATTGGTAGTGGAAGTTCAGGAAGTTACTGGCTGTGAGAAAAGAGAGGCCTGTCTTCTCCCCGCAGAAATACTGTGTCTTGCCCACACCTGAGTCCTCAATCGCCAGGTGGTTCCCCTGCTCACACTTGTTGCTACTCTCCAAGGAAAAGTAGATGAAGCGGACGGCGTAGCGGCCTCCGTCGGTGCTGCTAAAGGAGAAGTTGCACACAGAGTAGGTTGGTCCGTGCAGGAGAGGCGGAGGCGAGGCAAACACCAGCGTGACGTTGTTGGTCTTTTGCACTGTGCACTCGTTGCTTCTGATTCGCTCCATTCCAGCCACCAGGAGGAAGCCGCGGTGACGCCCTAAGTCGTATGCGTCGCTTTGGAAGTAAAGCTGCAGTTCCCGGCTGTCTGTTGTGTATTTGAAGCCGCTCTTCTCGCCAC
>JACEEZ010002993.1:190000-192500 GCA_016584305.1 Chionoecetes opilio
AGCCTAGACACACATTGACATCACATCCGGGTCGCTATTAAGTGCTCGTTATTACCAAGCCTGCCAACCTGTACGCCCGCGGCAGGCACGAAGGCCCGCCAACCCGCCCGCAACACCCCACGCCGGCATGCACCCACACCACAACATGGGTATTACGCGGCCACAACACTGATAACACACTTAACCACTTCACGCCCAGATCTTTCCTTTGATACATAAAATCGTCTTGTTAGCCATACAGTTACGAATAATAAATATGCCAAATTCACTAGTGGACAAGGATACTAAACACGTCATATCTATAAAATCTTACTTATATTCATGAAAAATCGTCTATAATGGTCGCCAAATTACAATAGAAATATACGCTCAGGGCCTCAAGGGGTTAATAACACAACATGCCTTGCTAATCACAGGTGTGTCCGAGTTGAACCTGGTCTGACCTCACCTCACCTAATAAGTGTTTACAGAATCCAAAACACGTCCTTTCAAGCCCACACAAGCACGGACACATTTTATAAACATACCATTTGACCTAACCTTGTTATTTCAGACGCAAAGTTTAGGTTCAGTAGGAAATGTTTCCCAGTTCTGTCTAGCAGGTCTGGGGAGCTAATAAGTAGGGAGAGACGCGGGGCAGGTTGCATCGAGGGTAGGTTGCATCATTGCCTCTAACTCGCATTAACTTTTTTTATTATTATTATGTTGTAGTTGTAGTAGTAGTAGTTTATAGTAGTAGTAGTAGTATTAAGACGATGTTACGTGTGATAACATGCGAGTTAGAGGCAATGATGCAACAACCTACCCTCGATGCAACCTGCCCCGCTCTCCCCTAGTACGAATATAGGCCTAGCATCTACACACATGTTTTTGAGGTAATAGGCAGGAAAGTATTAAGATAAAAGATAACAGGAAAAAGTTAGATTAAGTTATTGTTACCTTTCTTCCTGTACTGCATTTCCTTATTACGTTATTTCTTACATTCGACTAAAAAGATAACAAGTATTATGAGTTGGCTATTTTGTTATCGTAAGTACTGTTATTTGTTTCCTTATTAATTTCTTACCCACATTCGACTAAAAGATAACAAGGATGAGTTGGCTATTTTGTTATCGTAAGTACTGTTATTTGTTTCCTTACTAATTTCTTATACAAATTCGACTAAAAAGATAACAAGTATGAGTTGGCTATTTTGTTATCGTAAGTACTGTTATTTGTTTCCTTACTAATTTCTTATACAAATTCGACTGAAAAGATAACAAGGATGAATTGGCTATTTTGTTATCGTAAGTAGTTATTTGTTGCCTTATTAATTTCTTACCACACTCCTCTTAACAGGTAACAAGGATGAGTTAGTTATTTTGTTATCTTGGGTACTTCCTATATTTTGTAACCTTATCACTTTCTTACAGTCGTCTAATGAGGTAACAAGGATGAATTGGTTATTATGTTATCTTAATTACTATATTTTGTTTCCTTGTATATTTCCTTGCCTAATTCCTCTAATAAGATAACAAGGATAAGTTGGTTATTATGTTATCATACTTCCTATACTTTGCTTCCTTGTATATTTCCTTCCTACATTCGTGTCAACAGGTAACAAGGACGAGCTGGTTATTTTGTTATCATAAGTCCTTTGTTAATACTTTGCTTCCTTGTATATGTCCTACATTCGTGTCAACAGGTAACAAGGACGAGCTGGTTATTTTGTCATCATAAGTCCTTTGTAAATACTTTGCTTCCTTGTATATTTCCTACATTCGTGTAAACAGGTAACAAGGAGAAGCTGGTTATTCTGTTATCATAAGTCCTTTGTAAATACTTTGCTTCCTTGTATATTTCCTACATTCGTGTAAACAGGTAACAAGGAGGAGCTGGTTATTTTGTCATCATAAGTCCTTTGTAAATACTTTGCTTCCTTGTATATTTCCTACATTCGTGTCAACAGGTAACAAGGAGAAGCTGGTTATTTTGTCATCATAAGTCCTGTGTTAATACTTTGCTTTCTTGTGTCTTTTTAACCTACAGACATTCGTATATACAGGCAACAAGAAAGACGGTACAGTACCTGGGGTTCACGCGGTGCATCTCCTACCATGACAAGGAAGTTCTTTACTCCCCCACACACACATATAACAGTCACCTTCAGGCTTCTTCCCTCCTCACCTCGTTTCATCTCAATCTTCACTTCACTAACTCACTTAAAAACACTAAAATCACAAACACCGGATAGAACTAACAACGCACCCTTCCACCTCAACTCTTCGACAACTACTAACAAAAAACACGATAAAAACCCCTTAATGTGCACCTAGTAACAGCATCTTGCTCCTTACTGGCATTTACCCTCCCGTACTTTAACCTAATTGGCGCCCGGGGCTGTGACGTAAAGGTAACGCGTTCACTGATTGGTTTAAATTGAGGCAGGAAACTTCTGAACGACGCAATATTGCCAACCAACCTAAGAGCATTGTTTTCGTCCTTCGACCTCTTGGTAATA
>JACEEZ010002993.1:197500-239757 GCA_016584305.1 Chionoecetes opilio
CACGTGGTAATTTCTGTTACTTAACACTACCTACATACCTTTCATCCCCATCCATGAAATTGTCTAGCCTCCTTTTAAAACTCCCTATTGACTCCGCACTAACCACCTGACGACTGAATCCATTCCAATCATTTACCACCCTATTTATGAACAAGTTTTTCCCTATTTCCTTTTTAAATCTACGCTTTCCAGTTTGAATCCGTTAGTTGTTCCAAGGTCGCTTCTAGAGATTTCTGGAAGCGACCTTGACTTGTTCTACCTTGGTTACTAGCCGTAAGAACTTTTCCTACATCTCCTTTATTGTGTCCCTTTAACCACTTATAAAAACTTCTATCAGACACCCCTCACCCTACGCCTCTCGAGTGAGTGTAAATTTAATTTGCAATATTGCAGCCACTCTATAGTTCTCGGTCATTAATCATTATAACCACAGGTGGCGGTGATCTATCGCCACCACACCACCACACACAAACATGTTTTTCTTCTGAATTTGGAGCACTTATGCTGAGCTGTCAGGATTTTGTGGCCTTATGTAAGCACCATAATTTTATCTGAAACGTTTTCCTTTCAAAGTTATGGGTTTACAACATTTTCAGCTGCACCGTGGTGGCGCACAAGTGTTAATCTGGCTCTCTATGAAAAGAAATATATGAAAAGAAAATATCGTAGGTGTAAAGTGCAAGACATGATTTACAGTGTCAATGCAGCACTGAGCACACCTTCCACATTCCTGCCACCCAATATTTGTTGTCTTTAAGCTGTCCAAAAGTTAAATATTTTATTGATAAATTACTTGTAGTTATTATATATATATATATATATATATATATATATATATTCATTTATTATGGAGGGCTCCTGTTTGTGGGGCCTCCGTGCTGTTGCATGATTTGCAAGATAACACATATGGCATATCTCTCTCTCTCTCTCTCTCTCTCTATGTACATCGTGGGAATACTGTGTAAAGCCCCCTTCACACATTCCATAATGGAACCACGAACGCGCCAACAATGCAATGCACAGCGCCGTCATGGTCCTGGTTATGGGTCCATCGTGACGCGCTCGGCCAAGGCCACGAAAAGTTAGTGCGTGCACTATAAAATCGGGAAGCTCCCCTATGTTTGTAACTTTGTACCCAACGCAGCGCTATCGTAAGTCTATCGTGACGCTATCGTTATCTATGTAGCAGCTTCGTGACACTACCGTGATCGTCTTATGTCTATCGTAACGGTAAGAAACCGTTACGCGCGCTTTCAATCCTACCTTCACCCCCTTCCGCCTCCCCCCCCCTCTTTCTCATTCACCTCCACCCTCCCCTGACTCCCTAGCCCCCTAGTCCATCACCACGTGGTGACACAACCTCCCCCTACTCCCTAAGCACGTGGAGATGCCACCTCCCCCTACTCCCTAAGCACGTGGAGATGCCACCCACCCCTTTGTAACCACTCATATCCCCCCACCAACACCACAACGCCTTCTCCCCCCCCCCGTTTCCCCACCAACCCCCCTCCCCCGTTTCCCCTCCTCCATCACCAACACGTACCCACCCCTGTTTCTCCCACCTTCAACTCTACCCCCCTTCCTTCTCCATCACCATGGCAACCCCCACCGACGTCAAACGTGAAGCTTGTTGCTCACTCTTGACGCTATCGTGATACGTTCATGGCACCGTCATGGCACTGTCGTGGTTATCGTAGCTCTATCGTGACGACAAAATGACCGTTGATTTTCCATTCGTGACGTAAGTCTTACAGCTGTCATGACTCCATCGTGACCATCTACGCGTCATGACAAATACGTAAGGCAGCGTGACATTGTTGTGAGGCTATCGTGGTCTCCGTTCATCGTGGTTAAATTTCACGATAGCGTCAATAATCAAATTGGTGGCGCTATCGTGGTTCGATTATGGAATGTGTGAAGGGAGCTTAACCCCTACTCTCTTCCGCCCACAGCTGTCACCCACCCCTATAATCACCCCACCACCACCACCACCGCCATGGGGGCCGCCACGGCTATACTGATGGTGTTCATCGGGTGCTGCAGCAACGTGGTGTTTCTGGAGTTCCTTGTGAAGTACGTAAACACACACACACACACACACACTCAACACACTCAACACACACACATCTAGGTGTAAGATGAATACAAATACCGTAGACACACACACACACACACACACATGTAATATATCTATCTTCTCTCATGATCGAAACCTTTAACTTGAGAAATAATTACCTCCAAAACTCCTGTAAACATTGAAATTAATCTGAAATTGACGTTTTTTCTTAGTTTATTAGTAGAAAATGGCATCCATGGGTAACTGCAACAAATAACGTACGTGGCCCAGCTAAAATTTCTTGGTTTATGTGTTCCTTATCGTTGTTATCGCAGAGAGGAACCAGCATGCGGCAACCTTATCACCTTCGCGCAGTTCCTCTTCATCGCCTTCGAGGGCTTCGTGTTCACAATGAACTTTGGAAAGAGGAAAAACGTGATTCCCCTAAAGTGAGTGGTTATTTTTTCTTTTCAGATCTCATCCTATTTCCATACTGCTACATAGTTGATTGTATTTTCGATGATAATACAGTTAAATGTTGATTGATTGTGACCTTCTTTGCATATTTGCCTAGCTTGTTATTATATTATTTTGTATTATATTTCTTATGGGGGATTTCTATTAGGGAAATGTAGGTAAACTGGCTAACTGGCTACTAATCTCTCTCTCTCTCTCTCTCTCTCTCTCTCTCTCTCTCTCTCTCTCTCTCTCTCTCCAGGGAATACCTAATCCTCGTGGTGATGTTCTTCCTCGTCAACGTCACCAACAACATGGCTTTCGGCTTCAAGATCTCCATGCCGCTGCACATCATCTTCCGCAGCGTGAGTGTTATGCGGACCAAAACAAAGACATTAGAAACGTATAGATAACGTATATATGGCCTTGGACCAAACATTCCTATACAGAGAAACACCTACGCATGTTAAAAGCCAATGTTACCACCACACACCCTTTTTTAGTTAGTCCTTGCCTCCATCCCCCCCATGCCTTGCCTCCTCCCCCCCCCCCCTTTCACTTCAACCAAGATAATTAAAAATATTCCTGAATCAGATAGAAAAACTGAAAATATATATTATAAAATATAATTAATGTAATAATAATAATAATAATAATAATAATAATGACATAATAATGATAATAAATGTTACGATAATAATACTTATAATGATAATAGTAACGATGGTAATTTTAATGAAAAAATAATAATAGTAATAATCATCATTATTACAATAACAATAATAGTAATAATAAAAATAATGATAATAATAACAGTAATAATAGTAATAACAAAAAATACTATTGCATAAAAGTCTATTGAGTTAGTGAAAACTTGCAAGGCGTCACCGCAGAATTATTCAGCCACTTTCTTCTCTGTACTGACTCTTCGCTCACCCTCGCGAGCCAGCTTCATGGTAAAGCGAAGGCAGAGCTTCAAGCTAAATATTTGACACTTCTTCCTTTTTCTCTCATAGCTCACGCCTCCCTAGTTATTTACCACGCCCCCATAAGAGAGAGAGGAGTACCTGACGTTATAATTGTTTTGCTCGTATGCTATCATAATCATAATTTTCATTGATAAAATAATTTTTTTATAAATCTCAAAAGAAGAACCAATTCATGATAACTATGTAGCATTGTTGCTTAGTGATAGGAAACGTTAATGGAGTGCTTTTGTGTTTTCCAAAATGAGGGAGAAAGAAGTAAAAAAAATGTTGTTATTTACGATTGATATGAGGATTTTTGCAGATCAAGTGATAATGATACGTAGAAATCTTACCGTAGCTGAAAACATGAACATGAAGAAAAACGTCACAGGTCATTGTTTTCTCTGAGATTTAAATAAGAATAGAATAACTTAGTCTGCCTTATTCTACTACCATTTTCATTGATAAAGCGTACATTTTCTTTGCCTTTCAGGGTGGACTGATCGCCAGCCTGGTGATGGGCGTGATCGTGATGGGCAGGACGTACAGCGTGGCCAAGTACCTGTCCGTGTTCATGATCACGGCGGGACCACGTGCACCTTGCCTCGGCGGGTACGTTGGTGACGTACGGTAATGATTAACTTGATAGGGGAGGTGATGGAAATAGTGAGAGAGACGGAGATGATGGAAAAATAAGTGATGAGGAGAGGGAGGTGATGGAAAAATAAGTGATGAGGAGAGGGAGGTGATAGAAGAAATATGGATGGTGCAAAGCCTTTATATTAGGACGTAATTCTAAAGGCTTTGATGGTGGTATCGGTTGCGGCTTAGAAATGACTGAAGTGTACAAAATATCGGAATAATGGTGATTGTAATGGTAATGGTAGGTACAAATGATAATAGGTGTTAAATATCCCACTTAATAGTATGTGAAGGCAAGGTAAATGATGATAAAAGGGTGGCAAATAATATCATATGGACAATAGCAATGAAAAACAACAATTTACGAAAAAAATACTAATACTAATGCATCTTTTACATACCCTCATTCTATATTCCAAACTATAACAACTTATTATACCAACTTACTTACTTATGTTATCCCAACTTATTATTCATCCCTGCTATCCTTACGCCCTTCTCTCCAATGCCATCCTTGCCCTCCTCCCCTCTCTTCAATGATTCCTTCCTGCTATCCTTCACGCCCTTCTCTCCATGCCTTCCTTGCCCTCCTCCTCCTCCTCCCCTCTCTTCAATGATTCCTCTCTCCATCCTTCACGCCCTTCTCTCCATGCCTTCCTTGCCCTCCTCCCTCCCTCCATTGATTCATTCCTCCTGCCCTCCACATCTCCCTTCCCTCCCGCCCTTCACCCGCAGGACGAGGCGGGGGACAAGAACTCGGGCCTCGTCACCTGGCTGTCGGGCATCGGGATCCTCACCTTCGCGCTCTTCCTGTCGGCGAGGATGGGCATCTACCAAGAGTGTCTGTATACCAAGCACGGCAAACACCCGCTCGAGGCGCTCTTCTTCATCGTGAGTACTGGAAAGGGATCTGACACCCTTTCTCTTTATGTTGTAAATACTATGAGACACCTAAAGGAGATCTAACACTCTCTCTTTGTATTGTTAGTATTATAGACACCTGCATAGGCGCTTTTCTTCATTGTGAGTACTCTATACAAGGGGATCCAATACGCTCTCTTTGTGTTGTTAGCATTATAGAAAGTTAACGCTTCGGTAGTCTCTCACTCACTCACCTCTGTATCTTATCTGTTTTTCATTCGAGGGTCTTCATCTGTCACCGAGTCTTTGGGGGACCTGCATAATGTTCTATCTAGTGTGAGGGCTCCCAAATTAAGGTACACAACCCCTCGGGCACAAAAAATATCGCAGGGTACATTGTCCTGTGCTGTGTAAATTCAGAGCTGGACACTAAATACATTGAATGTATTTCAAATAAAAAATTTAAATACTAAATACTAAATACATGGAAGAAATGTATTTAAATACTAAATACTAAATACATTTTACGAATGTACTATTTAAATACTAAATACTAAATGCATCAATTGTATTTAAATACATTTCAAATACACAAATTTTAACATGTCCGAAAAAAAATGGATTTCCTTAAGAATGCCTTAGATTTTGGATTTCCTTAGAAATGTCCTTCTCAGGCCTAAATTTCCATAAAATAAGGAAATTTCCTTGAAAGTGGAAACCCTGGTTCACTGTAACATCAGGGTTGCCAGATAGTTGGGTGGGTTTATGGCCAAATTAACTGATAAAAAAGTATTTACATTTTTATATTATGAGCATTTAAATACAACGTATTTAAATACTCATAAAAGTATTTAAAATTTTAAATACTGTATTTAAATACATGACAACCAATGTATTTATAAATATATTTGTAAATACACAAATGT
The DNA here is from genome assembly GCA_016584305.1 of Chionoecetes opilio. Taxonomy (NCBI): domain Eukaryota; kingdom Metazoa; phylum Arthropoda; class Malacostraca; order Decapoda; family Majidae; genus Chionoecetes; species Chionoecetes opilio. The sequence continues at coordinate 203,410 of JACEEZ010002993.1, forward strand.
ATTTAAATACGTATTTAAATACAAATGTATATAACTACTGCCCAGCTCTGTGTGTAATGCTGCGTCATGGCGTGGTGACAGTAGCATCCTGCCAAGTCTTTACGTCGCGATGGTGTGTGTAGGGGCCCGGGCGTCACGAGGCCTGACAGTATACACGAACTGCCTTGCCAATCAACCATTGTTTATGGCTCAGCTAGGTACAAAGGCTGCTTGCCTTGTTTACAACTGCCAACTGTTAAGGGTTAAATAAATCTGACACCAGACGGCGGATAGATTTGTATAGCGGATCGTAAGTGCAGCAATCTCAATGTAATAGTTTCATGAGGTCACAAAGCACCACGACAGCCGTAGTGGTGATGCACATATTAACACGGTAACAGTAAATGGGAGTGCCACGCCCAGTGATGCCGAGATGAATTCACACTCACTACACATTTGCGAACCACCGATTTTTCCTTTGTTAAATAGTTCTACTGACGCTCTTCTTGCCATACCTGTGGCTTGTCACTATAATAAGTGTTGAGATGTGCTGAAACTTACGCCGAGGTGCTCTGTAATCCAAAATAATACGTAATTTTAATACAATACTGTGGTGCCTTTATAAGTTATACATAGTAACTCCTTCATGAATTAGCCTTTACAAGTTATACATAGTAACTCCTTCATGAATTAGCCTTTATAAGTTATACATAGTAACTCCTTCATGAATTAGCCTTTACAAGTTATACATAGTAACTCCTTCATGAATTAGCCTTTATAAGTTATACATAGTAACTCCTTCATGAATTAGCCTTTACAAGTTATACATAGTAACTCCTTCATGAATTAGCCTTTACAAGTTATACATAGTAACTCCTTCATGAATTAGCCTTTACAAGTTATACATAGTAACTCCTTCATGAATTAGCCTTTACAAGTTATACATAGTAACTCCTTCATGAATTAGCCTTTACAAGTTATACATAGTAACTCCTTCATGAATTAGCCTTTATAAGTTATACATAGTAACTCCTTCATGAATTAGCCTTTATAAGTTATACATAGTAACTCCATGAATTAGCCTTTACAAGTTATACATAGTAAACTCCTTCATGAATTAGCCTTTACAAGTTATACATAGTAACTCCTTCATGAATTAGCCTTTACAAGTTATACATAGTAACTCCTTCATGAATTAGCCTTTACAAGTTATACATAGTAACTCCTTCAGAATTAGCCTTTACAAGTATACATAGTAACTCCTTCATGAATTAGCCTTTATAAGTTATACATAGTAACTCCTTCATGAATTAGCCTTTACAAGTTATACATAGTAACTCCTTCATGAATTAGCCTTTAAGTTATACATAGTAACTCCTTCAGAATTAGCCTTTACAAGTTATACATAGTAACTCCTTCTGAATTAGCCTTTACAAGTTATACATAGTAACTCCTTCATGAATTAGCCTTTATAAGTTATACATAGTAACTCCTTCATGAATTAGCCTTTACAGTATACAAAAACTCCTTCATGAATTAGCCTTTACAAGTTATACATAGAACTCCTATGAATTAGCCTTTATAAGTTAACATAGTAATCCTTCATGAATTAGCTTACAGATACATATAACTCCTTCATGAATAGCCTTTACAATTATACATAGTAACTCCTTCATGAATTAGCCTTTATAAGTTATACATAGTAACTCCTTCTATTAGCTTTATAAGTTATACATAGAACTCCTTCATGAATTAGCCTTTATAAGTTAACATAGTAACTCCTTCATGAATTAGCCTTTACAAGTTATACATAGTAACTCTTCATGAATTAGCCTTTATAAGTTATACATAGTAACTCCTTCATGAATTAGCCTTTACAAGTTATACATAGTAACTCCTTCATGAATTAGCCTTTACAAGTTATACATAGTAACTCCTTCATGAATTAGCCTTTATAAGTTATACATAGTAACTCCTTCATGAATTAGCCTTTATAAGTTATACATAGTAACTCCTTCATGAATTAGCCTTTATAAGTTATACATAGTAACTCCTTCAGGAATTAGCCTTTACAAGTTATACATAGTAACTCCTTCATGAATTAGCCTTTATAAGTTATACATAGTAACTCCTTCATGAATTAGCCTTTACAAGTTATACATAGTAACTCCTTCATGAATTAGCCTTTATAAGTTATACATAGTAACTCCTTCATGAATTAGCCTTTACAAGTTATACATAGTAACTCCTTCATGAATTAGCCTTTATAAGTTATACATAGTAACTCCTTCATGAATTAGCCTTTACAAGTTATACATAGTAACTCCTTCATGAATTAGCCTTTACAAGTTATACATAGTAACTCCTTCATGAATTAGCCTTTACAAGTTATACATAGTAACTCCTTCAGGAATTAGCCTTTACAAGCTATACATAGTAACTCCTTCAGGAATTAGCCTTTACAAGTTATACATAGTAACTCCTTCAGGAATTAGCCTTTACAAGTTATACATAGTAACTCCTTCAGGAATTAGCCTTTACAAGCTATACATAGTAACTCCTTCAGGAATTAGCCTTTACAAGTTATACATACTAACTCCTTCGTGAATTAGCCTTTACAAGTTATACATACTAACTCCTTCATGAATTAGCCTTTACAAGCTATACATAGTAACTCCTTCATGAATCAGTCTGTCTTGAAAACTCCTTCGAGGGAGCATCGGGTGACAACAAGACTATAACTAGATAAAAAAAAAAAAAAAGACTACAGATAATACAATACATTGACTATAAAAAATTTGTCAATGTACTGTAATATAAGACAACACAGTGGAGTGAGTAATTTTTTTGTATAACTCTCACTCCACTGTGTCGTCTGTTTAATTAGTTTTCTTTGTATAACCACTAACACGCCCCCCCCCCCCCCTGTCTTCTTTGTATTACCATTAACAACCCCCCCCCCCTTGTCTTCCCCCCAGCACACCCTGTCGCTGCCCGGGTTCCTGCTCGCGGCTCCCAGCATTCTGGATCACGCCCACAGGTTCAGCCAGTCCCTCCCCCTGCCCCCCCTCGCCTCCTTCCCCGTGCTCGCTCATCTGCCTCGCCTCTGGATCTACCTGGCTGGGAACGTCCTCACGCAGTATCCTTTTACCTCTATGCAGGTGACATAACAGGTGAAGCAGGTCCTATGTTTAGCCCTTCACGCCCAGATCTTTCCTTTGCTATAAAAAATTGTCTGTTGTCGAGCCATAACATCACGAAAAGTAGGTGAATATACCAAATCAGTTCGTCGACAAGGATACTAAACAGGTCATATCTATAAAACATTGCTTATATGCACTGAAAATTGTCTAATGGTACCCCAATTACAATGGAAATTACGCTCTGGGTCTCAAGGGGTTAACAAGACATCAGCCCGTAGTCTGTTCCCCTCTTACGTATTTCCTTTCTTCCTTTCCTTTTAACTTCCTAGCTTTTCTTTCCCCCCAACTGTCTATCCCTTCCGAATGAATAAAATAATGGTCTATGAGTAATACAAAGGAAGAACAGACAGCAACAGACATACTGGTGTAATAGTGTGTATTAGAGTAAGGACAGATAGTGTTAAGTAGTAGTTTAGTATTAGCGACGTTGGAAGTCATATTTGTGTGTATGTGTAGGCTGTTAACATGATAAAAAAAACTACTTATTCATCTCTAAACAAATGAGTCACTCCTACACCCTTATACATTCACACACCCTGCCAAACCACACCCACACCTCACCCTAACACACGATACACCCTTGTTGCTCACGTCCATCACGCCCACACCTCACCCTAACACGCGATACACCCTTGTTGCTCACACGCCCACCACGCCCACACCTCACCCTAACACGACGATACACCCTTGTTGCTCACACGCCCACCACACCCACACCTCACCCTAACACGCGATACACCCTTGTTGCTCACCCGCCCACCACACCCACACCTCACCCTAACACGCGATACACCCTTGTTGCTCACCGCCATCACGCCCACACCTCACCCTAACACGCGATACACCCTTGTTGCTCACCCGCCCATCACGCCCACAAACACCAATACCCAGTCTTCCTCTCAGATATCCCTTCGTGGGGGTCTTTTTGGGTTACCATTATAAGGGGCTTGGTTACTGTTACTGTCAAATTAGGAGGCTATAATGCGGGGTTATGTTAAGTTTCAAATGCCCTTCACTCTTACGTTTCGAGAGAGAGAGTTAGTAGTTAGTAAGTCAGCTTCATGGCCTCATAAGTACTAGACGACAAATCGCGGATGATGCCTAGACCAGATAGATGGCCACGACCTTTCTTTATCTCTTACGTCTTATAGGACTGCCAATAGGAGAGTTATATGAAAGACCCAATTTTGCTCGTAGTCAAATGTTTGTAAGTGATAGAGAGAAGATTAGTACAGTCCCTGAGTTGAATGTGTACATGCTATTGGATTGTGAGTAAAGACAAAGACAAAAAAAAGATGCCAACCCTTCATAATTCTTACTTACGCAAATCGCGATATCCCTTACCAAATTACCCCCCCACCCCCTTCTATTCCTTACTTCTCTTATAGGACTGCAACTAGTGCCGTTTATGTAGACCTCTATTTTGCTCTTAGTCAGTCGTTTGTAATGTAGAAAAAATAATTATCGTCCCTGAGGTGTAATTGTGTAAATGTTATTGGTTTGTGGATAGTTAAAAAAAAAAAAAAAAAAAAAGTGCCCAAACCACCTCAATCTCCTTACCTTATGTGCCCAAACTACCTCAATCCCCTTACTTCACGCGCCCAAACCACTTCAATCTCCTTACTTACGTGCCCAAACACCTCAATCCCCTTACTTCACGCGCCCAAACCACTTCAATCTCCTTACTTTACGTGCCCAAACTACCTCAATCACCTTACTTACGTGCCCCAAAAAATCCCTGCCTTCCTCTCAAGCCTAAGAAAAAAAAAAAAAAAAAATAATTCCCGCCTTCCTCTCCAGCCGCCCCGAACACCTTCCTTAACCAGTGTTCCCCAGATACCTGTGCGTGGGCTCGGTGTTCCGCCTCACCTCAGAGTGCACCGCCCTCACCGTCACCCTCGTGCTCACCCTCAGGAAGTTCCTCAGCCTCGTGTTCTCCATCATCTACTTCCAGAACCCCTTCACGCTGCAGCATGGCGGGAACCTTCCTAGTGTTTACAGGGACGCTGCTCTTTACTGATGTGATTGGGAAGGTTAGGGAAGCTATGTTTCTCGCCTCAACCTCAACCTCCTCCAGTAGTAGTAGTAGTAGTAGTTAGGTAAGACTAAAACGAACTAGTCATATGGACATAAGCAAATAAGGAAGCTACAAGAGGCTATGAGACCTACACGTGGTAGTTCCTGTATTTCCTTCCTGTCATTGTATATCTCATTGTATCCGCTGTTCCTACTGACATAACTTTAGTATCTTTATCATCCTGTTCCTAATTCTTTCATGTTCTTTCTCCTTTTTATTTATTTTCATTATCTCTTATTTTATTATTTTCACATTTTTATTTATTTTTATTATATTTTATTCCCTAGCCTTCCTTTCATTTTTTCTTTCTTTCTGTATCAATATTTTAATTCCCAATCCTTCCTTTCGGTTTTTTATTTCTGTACTTATCTTTTTTTTGTAATTTATGTCTATGTTTATTCTTCGTTCCATTTGTATATTTTTGTCATGTTATTTTCTTTTCGTTGTAAGATAAAATGTTGTGAAGTACATTATTCGTGTGTGTGTGTGTGTGTGTGTGTGTGATTAAAGGACGCTTAACTTATTTGTGGGAACCTGAACAATAAACATTCGATCACCAAAGTCTCCTTCCTCCATGACCTATACATATGTAGCGGCTTCCCCCCTACACACCCATCGGTTATACATACACCCTTCCTCCAACACATCCACATCCTACATCTGATCTAACCATCCTGCTGTAACATTCCGTTCTTTCCCCTTCCCTCATCGTTTCACTATTATTCTTTAACCCTGACCCTTTATATGCTTTGCCATACTGCCTTTGCATACACTAAGAAGATGAAGGTATTGAGAGCGTACATTATAATTACACTCGTACATTATAATTACACTCGTACATTATAATTACACTCGTACATTATAATTATACTCGTACATTATAATTACACTCGTACATTATAATTACACTCGTACATTATAATTAACTCGTACATTATAATTAACTCGTACATTATAATTATTACACGTACATTATAATTACACTCGTACATTATAATTATACTCGTACATTATAATTACACTCGTACATTATAATTACACTCGTACATTATAATTACACTCGTACATTATAATTATACTCGTACATTATAATTATACTCGTACATTATAATTACACTCGTACATTATAATTACACTCGTACATTATAATTACACTCGTACATTATAATTATACTCGTACATTATAATTACACTCGTACATTATAATTACACTCGTACATTATAATTATACTCGTACATTATAATTACACTCGTACATTATAATTATTACACGTACATTATAATTACACTCGTACATTATAATTATACTCGTACATTATAATTACACTCGTACATTATCATTATACTCGTACATTATAATTACACTCGTACATTATAATTATACCGTACATTATAATTACTACTCGTACATTATAATTATTACACTCGTACATTATAATTACACTCGTACATTATCATTATACTCGTACATTATAATTACACTCGTACATTATAATTATACTCGTACATTATAATTACACTCGTACATTATAATTACACTCGTACATTATAATTATACTCGTACATTATAATTACACTCGTACATTATAATTATACTCGTACATTATAATTACACTCGTACATTATAATTATACTCGTACATTATAATTACACGTACATTATAATTACACGTACATTATAATTATACTCGTACATTATAATTATACTCGTACATTATATTATACTGTACATTATATTATACTCGTACATTATAATTAATTACATTATAATTACACGTACATTATTAATTAACACTCGTACATTATAATTAACTCGTACATTATAATTACACTCGTACATTATAATTACACTCATACATTATAATTACACTCGTACATTATAATTATACTCGTACATTATAATTACACTCGTACATTATAATTACACTCGTACATTATAATTATACTCGTACATTATAATTACACGTACATTATAATTATACTCGTACATTATAATTACACTCGTACATTATAATTATACTCGTACATTATAATTACATCGTACATTATAATTAATTACATATTACACTCGTACATTATAATTTAACTCGTACATTATATTAACTCGTACATTATAATTACACTCGTACATTATAAATCACTCGTAATTATAATTTCTCGTACATATAATTAACTACATTTATTACACTCGTACATTATAATTACACTCGTACATTATAATTACACTCGTACATTATAATTATACTCGTACATTATAATTACACTCGTACATTATAATTACACTCGTACATTATAATTACACTCGTACATTATAATTACACTCGTACATTATAATTACACTCGTACATTATAATTATACTCGTACATTATAATTACACTCGTACATTATAATTACACTCGTACATTATAATTACACTCGTACTTATTTACACTTATAATTATTACACTCGTACATTATAATTACACTCGTACATTATAATTACACTCGTACATTATAATTACACTCGTACATTATAATTACACTCGTACATTATAATTATACTCGTACATTATAATTACACGTACATTATAATTACACGTACATTATAATTACACTCGTACATTATAATTACACTCGTACATTATAATTACACTCATACATTATAATTACACTCGTACATTATAATTACACTCGTACATTATAATTATACTCGTACATTATAATTATACTCGTACATTATAATTACACGTACATTATAATTACACTCGTACATTATAATTACACTCGTACATTATAATTACACTCGTACATTATAATTACACTCGTACATTATAATTATACTCGTACATTATAATTACACTCGTACATTATAATTATACTCGTACATTATAATTACACTCGTACATTATAATTACACTGTACATTATAATTATACTCGTACATTATAATTATACTCGTACATTATAATTATACTCGTACATTATAATTACACGTACATTATAATTACACTCGTACATTATAATTATACTCGTACATTATAATTACACTCGTACATTATAATTACACGTACATTATAATTATACTCGTACATTATAATTATTATACTCGTACATTATAATTATACTCGTACATTATAATTATTATACTCGTACATTATAATTATACTCGTACATTATAATTATTATACTCGTACATTATAATTACACTCGTACATTATAATTATACTCGTACATTATAATTATCTACATTATACTCGTACTTAAATTATACTCTACATTAATTATACTCGTAATCAATTAACTACATTATATACTCGTACATATTTACGTAATTATAATTAACTCGTACATTATAATTACTCGTACATTATAATTATACTCGTACATTTAATTAACTGTACATTATAATTATACTCGTACATTATAATTATACTCGTACATTATAATTATTATACTCGTACATTATAATTATACTCGTACATTATAATTATACTCGTACATTATAATTACACTCGTACATTATAATTATACTCGTACATTATAATTATACTCGTACATTATAATTACACGTACATTATAATTATACTCGTACATTATAATTATACTCGTACATTATAATTACACTCGTACATTATAATTATACTCGTACATTATAATTATTATACTCGTACATTATAATTACACTCGTACATTATAATTATACTCGTACATTATAATTATACTCGTACATTATAATTATACTCGTACATTATAATTATACTCGTCAGTATATTATAATGTACATTTATAACTCGTACATTATAATTACACTCGTACATTATAATTATACCTCGTACATTATAATTATACTCGTACATTATAATTATACTCGTACATTATAATTACACTCGTACATTATAATTATACTCGTACATTATAATTTATAACTCGTACATTATAATTATACTCGTACATTATAATTACACTCGTACATTATAATTATACTCGTACATTATATTACACTCGTACATTTTAATTATACTCGTACATTATAATTATACTCGTACATTATAATTACACTCGTACATTATAATTACACTCGTACATTATAATTACACTCGTACATTATAATTACACTCGTACAGTTATAATTAACTCGTACATTATAATTACACTCGTACATTATAATTACACTCGTACATTATAATTACACTCGTACATATAATTAACTCGTACATTATAATTATACTCGTACATTATAATTATACTCGTACATTATAATTACACTCGTACATTATAATTACACTCGTACATTATAATTATACTCGTACATTATAATTACACTCGTACATTATAATTATACTCGTACATTATAATTACACTCGTACATTATAATTACACTCGTACATTATAATTATACTCGTACATTATAATTACACTCGTACATTATAATTACCTCGTACATATATTAACTCGTACATTATAATTACACTCGTACATTATAATTACACTCGTACATTATAATTACATCGTACATTATAATTACACTCGTACATTATAATTACACTCGTACATTATAATTATACTCGTACATTATAATTACACTCGTACATTATAATTAACTCGTACATTATAATTACACTCGTACATTATAATTACACTCGTACATTATAATTATACTCGTACATTATAATTAACTCTAATTATACAACTCGTACATTATAATTACACTCGTACATTATAATTACACTCGTACATTATAATTACACTCGTACATATAATTACACCGTACATTATAATTCACTCGTACATTATAATTACACTCGTACATTATAATTACACTCGTACATTATAATTAACTCGTACATTATAATTACACTCGTACATTATAATTATACTCGTACATTATAATTACACTCGTACATTATAATTATACTCGTACATTATAATTACACTCGTACATTATAATTATACTCGTACATTATAATTACACTCGTACATTATAATTACACTCGTACATTATAATTACACTCGTACATTATAATTACACTCGTACATTATAATTACACTCGTACATTATAATTACACTCGTACATTATAATTATACTCGTACATTATAATTAACTCGTACATTATAATTACTACTCGTACATTATAATTATACTCGTACATTATAATTACACTCGTACATTATAATTATACTCGTACATTATAATTATACTCGTACATTATAATTACACTCGTACATTATAATTATTACACTCGTACATTATAATTATACTCGTACATTATAATTACACTCGTACATTATAATTACACTCGTACATTATAATTATACTCGTACATTATAATTACACTCGTACATTATAATTATACTCGTACATTATAATTACACTCGTACATTATAATTACACTCGTACATTATAATTACACTGTACTATAATTAACTCGTACATTATAATTACACTCGTACATTATAATTACACTCGTACATTATAATTATCTCGTACATTATAATTACACTCGTACATTATAATTATACTCGTACATTATAATTACACTCGTACATTATAATTATACTCGTACATTATAATTACACTCGTACATTATAATTACACTCGTACATTATAATTATCACTCGTACATTATAATTACACTCGTACATTATAATTATACTCGTACATTATAATTACACTCGTACATTATAATTATACTCGTACATTATAATTACACTCGTACATTATAATTATACTCGTACATTATAATTACACTCGTACATTATAATTACACTCGTACATTATAATTAACTCGTACATTATAATTAACTCGTACATTATAATTTACCGTACATTTAATTACACTCGTACAGTATAATTACACTCGTACATTATAATTACACTCGTACATTATAATTACACTCGTACATTATAATATACACCGTACATTATAATTACACTCGTACATTATAATTACACTCGTACATGTATAATTACACTCTACATTATAATTACACTCGTACATTAATAACTAATATCTACTTAAATACATTAATTATAATTAACTCGACATTATAATACACTGAATATAATTAATCTACATTAAATTAACGTAATATAATTCCTCGTACTTATAATTACCTTATCATTTTTCATAATTATAATGTAATGGGGATAATTACGTACATTATTCACGACATAAAATGACGATATAGATGTGTGAAATATTTTACTTCCTCTCAATTTCACTTTTCCTCGCTTCTTTTCCTATCTTTTTTCTTTATTTTTTATTTTCCACGCCTCTATCTTTAGTTTTTTTTTACGTATTTTTTTGTAACAATAAAGAACATGCTGAATAATTTATCCTCTTTCTCTCTCTTTTCTGCCTTCATCTCTCTCTATCTCTCCTTTTCCTCTTCCTTTCTCTCCTCTCCTTCTCTTTTTTTCTGATTGTTTTAATGTTTTACTTTAACAAAATGAACCACAACCCTTCTCCTCTTTCCTTTTGATCTTTTAGAGTGGCAATCCTCTATGCTCTGCACTTTTCTACCCTTCCTTCTCTGTCCCACTTCTGCTTCTCTTATTTTTCTCTCTATCTCTCTCTCATCTTCTCTCTCTTCCTTTTTTTCCGTCTCTCTTTCTTCTCTCTCTTCTCTCTCTCTCTCTCCTCTCCTCTCTTTCTTCTCTCTCTCTCTCTCTCTCTCTCTCTCTCTCGCCCACTAAATAGATGATCTTGTTGCCACAGTGAAACCGGGTAGGTAGTCTCTGGTTTTGGTGGTCAGGGAGGAGACACGTAACTGGAGGCACAGGGGCGGGACGGGGCAGGGCTGGAGGGGCACAGGGCATGGAGAGAGGACATGGCAACTACCCAATGGAGCAAGATCACGTGCCCAAAGCCTGTCAAAGATCACTGCCCTGAACAACCTGACCAACCACTTACATAACTACTGACGAAGCCCTGACTCCTTTTGGGTTCTCGTGTTATTTCCGTATCGCATTTTTTTCACTGATTTTATGTTAGGGTCGTGAAAAAAGGGTCCAGTTACCGTAAGGGAGGAGGAGACTGAAGATGAGCCGTGCGAGGCCAACTGGTAAAAGTGGTGTAACGCAGGGAGGGGTTAAGAGCCACACCCATTTGTGTTCAAGGTCAGTGTTTTGAAGCTGTTGCTGGGACCCAACCTGTTTGTTCCCCTTCTCTTACGCCCTCCCCCCACCCTCTCGGTCTCCCCTTACTCCCCCCTTTCCCCTCTCGGCCTCCCCTTCCTTCCCCCTTTACCTCTCGGCCTCCCCTTCCTTCCCCCTTTCCCTCTCGGCCTCCCCTTTCTTCCCCCATCTCCCCTCTCGGTCTCCCCTTCCTTTCCCCATCTCCCCTCCCGGTCTACCCTCCCTTCCTAGTTTTCCTCTGGCATTGTTCCTCAAGACCTGCATATATTAATCCCACGCACCGCTCCCAACTACAAATCTTAACATAGACCGCTATAAATCTAATTCTCAACGATGGAAATATTTAGCTACATATAAATATCTAGCTACATTACGATGTTTAAAATGATTTGTATCGATATTTTAGATTCACCTGCATTCCGATGGTTAAATTACTGTTTTGCTCCGCGATGTCAAGAGTATTCGTAGCACGATTTAACACGGTTAGTAATGAGTTACTTTGCGATGGTGTAATTCTTTGTACCGTGTTGTTTAATAGAACTGAAAGACTGAACAGCAAATAAAAGCGTTAGTCCATATTCCGTACACACACACAAAAATATATATTACAACAAGCAATAACGAAGAAAAGTTTACAAAGAAACAACACTCCATTGGGCATTGAAGAAGTTGAGGCAATGGATAGATAGTTGGAAGCGCATCATCGGCTGTCTAACCTCACAAGATATTATGAGACAATCTGACGTTTAAACAGTGAGAAGAAGAAAAAGAACACTCCATTAAAACACATAACGACTTTCAAAACTAAAAAATACGTGTTAAAGAAATAGTCGATGTCACTGAAATGTAAAGATTTAAACTTGTATTGACCAGGAGGAGGAGGAGATGAAGAACACCACTAACAACAACAACAACGGAAACAACAACAAGGAGGAAGAGAAGTAAAGTAAATAATAAGATAAACTCTTCTAACCATCGAAACGAGTTATGGATTGGATCTTCATCGACCTTCAGGAGCGAGAAGTAAGAACACACGGATGCAAGAAGGAAAACAATCAAAACACTTAATGCGTTATTACACCATTTAAATCCTGAACAGTACCCCATTTACATAATACCAAGGCGGCATGAAAGCGGGTTGGAATAGCAAGCAGAGGTGTTAACCCCTTCACGCCCAGATCTAGTAGTAGTAGTAGTAGTAGTAGTAGTAGTAGTAGTAGTAGTAGTAGTAGTAGTAGTAGTAGTAATGTTAACCCCTTCACGCCCAGATCTTTCCTTTGCTATATAAAATCGTGTGTTGTTAGCCATATAATTACGAAAACTAACTTAATATACCAAATTACCTAGTGGACAAGGATACTAAGGTTATATCTATACAACATTGCTTATAGTCACTTAATAAACGTCTAATGGTACCCAAAATACAATTGAAATTACGTTCTGGGTCTCAAGGGGTTAAGTCAAGTCGGATCTATAGAAGCGTAGGTAAATAGTAATGGTAGTTCATTAGGTGGCTTAATCAATTAGGTGGTTATAGTCTATTTTTTTAACGAGGCAAAAATTCCATTCTATCTTAAGGTCTCATGCTTAAAGTTATGCTTATCTTTACCTGATAATATGGTTAACTATGATCAAATACAGCTGTAATTTAGAAGAACTGCATTATTCCCTTCTCCTGCATCAACTATCAGTCAGTAAGCAGCAAGGGTTCAGGATTTTTCACCTCGTAAAAAAAAAAAAAAGGAAAATTTTCAGATGAACACCGAACTTCCCATGGTGGACGAAACCATTTTTTTCTGGTGAGTTTTGATGTGCTTTGAATGAATCTGCTAACCGTTCCTGTCGCATTTTTTTTTTTTTTTTTTTTTTTTTTTTTTTTTTTTTTTTTTTTTTTGAAATGAAAAAAAAAAAATTGAACCTAACCGAATCTATACCTAGCCTATCCTTTACCGAACTAAACAAAATTAAAAAAGCTAACCTTTACCTAACTAAAAAAAAAAAAAAAAAAAAAAAATAGCGACAGAAACGGTTAGCAGATTAATTCAAAACACATCAAAACTCACCAGAAAAAAATAGTTTCGTCCACCAAAGTGAGTTCGGTGTTCATCTGGAATAATACCATAAAAAGAGCATGCCTAGTTACAGAGTTAATCCTACCTTTCCACATTTAGCTTTATTACAATGAGAAACTATACTCTTTAATACACTAAGAACGGTTACTACACGTCTACCATTCCTTTGTGCACTTCCTTAACTAATTGTTACAAGGACTAAGGAAAGAATTGCAGGTCACACAAAATTGAAGAAACGTAAGTATACATATAAAGAAGAAGGGTGAAGAAACGTAAGTATACATATAAAGAAGAAGGGTGAAGAAACGTAAGTATACATATAAAGAAGAAGGGTGAAGAAACGTAAGTATACATATAAAGAAGAAGGGTGAAGAAACGTAAGTATACATATAAAGAAGAAGGGTGAAGAAACGTAAGTATACATATAAAGAAGAAGGGTGAAGAAACGTAAGTATACATATAAAGAAGAAGGGTGAAGAAACGTAAGTATACATATAAAGAAGAAGGATGAAGAAACGTAAGTATACATATAAAGAAGAAGGATGAAGAAACGTAAGTATACATATAAAGAAGAAGGGTGAAGAAACGTAAGTATACATATAAAGAAGAAGGGTGAAGAAACGTAGGTATACATATAAAGAAGAAGGATGAAGAAACGTAAGTATACATATAAAGAAGAAGGATGAAGAAATGTAAGTATACATATAAAGAAGAAGGGTGAAGAAACGTAAGTATACATATAAAGAAGAAGGATGAAGAAACGTAAGTATACATATAAAGAAGAAGGGTGAAGAAACGTAAGTATACATATAAAGAAGAAGGATGAAGAAACGTAAGTATACATATAAAGAAGAAGGATGAAGAAACGTAAGTATACATATAAAGAAGAAGGGTGAAGAAACGTAAGTATACATATAAAGAAGAAGGATGAAGAAACGTAAGTATACATATAAAGAAGGGTGAAGAAACGTCAGTATACATATAAAGAAGGATGAAGAAACGTCAGTATACATATAAAGAAGAAGGATGAAGAAACGTAAGTATACATATAAAGAAGAAGGGTGAAGAAACGTCAGTATACATATAAAGAAGAAGGATGAAGAAACGTCAGTATACATATAAAGAAGAAGGATGAAGAAACGTAAGTATACATATAAAGAAGAAGGATCAAGAAACGTAAGTATACATATAAAGAAGAAGGATGAAGAAACGACATCAGAATATAACTCACGAATAAAAGAAGAAAATAATGCGAAATATGTAAGCAAGAACGAATAAATAATCAAAATGTTATGCAATAAACACATGCGAGAGGAAGTAAATGAAAAATAGATAAGGGAAGTAAAAAGATAACACGGGAAACAGTGTAGCCTACTAAACTGTATCCACACGAGTCCTGAAGTAGAGTATAACGAACGTACAGACCAGGTCACATAGAACTGTATGAATGATAGGATAGCAATAGGATAAGGATGAGTAGAACTGTAGGAATGATAGGATAGCAATAGGATAAGGATGAGTAGAACGGTATAAATGATAGGAGTAGACTGTAGGAATGATAGGATAGCAATAGGATAAGGATGAGTAGAACTGTAGGAATGATAGGATAGCAATAGGATAAGGATGAGTAGAACTGTAGGAATGATAGGATAGCAATAGGATAAGGATGAGTAGAACGTAGGAATGATAGGATATGTGATATAGATACAATAGGATAAGGATGAGTAGAACTGTAGGAATGATAGGATAGCAATAGGATAAGGAAGAGTAGAACTGTAGGAATGATAGGATAGCAATAGGATAAGGATGAGTAGAACGGTATAAATGATAGGATAGCAATAGGATCAGAAGGATGAGTAGAACTGTAGGAATGATAGGATAGCAATAGGATAAGGATGAGTAGAACTGTAGGAATGATAGGATAGCAATAGGATCAGAAAGATGAGTAAGACAGTCTGTAAGAATAAAGACGGTTCACAGGAGACAGTGGTGGGCGGGGGCGTGGTGTGTGTGTGTGTGTGTGTGTGTGTGTGTGTGTGTGTGTGTGTGTGTGTGTGTGTGTTAGGTCATTCCCTTCCTCCTCCTGCTGTCGCTGAGGATCCTGCAGGTGACGTCAAGGCCACCGGTGCCTCGCTGCTCCGCCCTTGTGATGCCACCCACCACTACCCACCTGCCCCGCCCCACTACCCACCTGACCCGCCCCACTACCCACCTGACCCGCCCTGCCCCACTACCCACCTGCCTCGCCCCACTACCCACCACCTGACATGCCCCGCCCTGCCCCACGTACCCTACTACCCACCGCCCCACTACCCACCTGACCCGCCCTGCCCCACTACCCACCTGCCCCGCCCCACTACCCACCACCTGACATGCCCCGCTCTGCCCCACTACCCACCTGCCCCACGTACCCACTACCCACCTGCCCGCCCTGCCCCCCCACTACCCACCACCTGACATGCCCCGCTCTGCCCCACTACCCACCTGCCCCACGTACCCTACTACCCACCTGCCCCGTCCTGACCCGCCCTGCCCCACTACCCACCTGCCCCGCCTCGCTACCCACCACCTGACATGCCCCGCCCTGCCCCGCCCCGCACCACTTATCGTCCTACCTAACGCTCTCATGTTAACCTTCACCTAACCTCCAACTCTAAAAGATACATATTCTCTCTCGCTTGAATATTGTTTTGGCCCTTCTTTATTTTGTCAGTGGTGTTAATAAATCAGAGCAAGTCTTCTTCTTCGTCCAGTGGTTTTTTTTACACTCTGTCTTCTTTTGTGTTTTGGCTGAGTTACGATCTAAGTTGATTTTCAGACGAGGAAAATGTGTGTGGTGGTAGCAATGGCAGCATCATAAACAATGGTAGTAGCGACAATGTCTATTCTGCCTATTTGCCTATTATTTATGTTAGCCTATTTGCTTTATTTTAAGGTAAAGAAAGGGAATAAGGGAGGGAGGTTAGCCTTGTATATGAAAGAGACGAGACTCACTGCTTACTTATGATTGTGTTCAGTATTAACCCCTTGAGACCCAGAACGTAATTTCCATTGTAATTTGGGTACCATTAGATGATTTTTAGTGAATATAATCAATATTTTATAAATATGACCTGTTTAGTACTCTTGTCGACTAACTAATTTGGTATATTCAGTTACTTTTCGTAATTTTATGGCTAACAACAGACGATTTTTTTTATAGCAAATGAAAGATCTGGGCGTGAAGGGATTAATTACAAGACAACCATGTAGGCTGTGGTGCATGTTACCGTCACCATCACTGCTTCACCATCACCATCACTGCTTCACCATCACCATCACTGCCACACATGACAACCATCACTACTTTCCTTTCACTACCTTCCTGCTCCAGATAGTCTCTTCACCCCTACCTTCTTCCTTCCCTTAGGTTTTAGTTTTTCTCCTTTACCTCTCCAATACCTTTTCATCACCTACAAACCTCACCTACACCACCGACAACTAGCCATCCTACCTCGCCGCCTCCACCCCCACCGCCCTCCCCACCGCCCACCCCACCCTCAGCTTCCCCCCCCCCCCCGTCCCTTTCTCTCTCCCCCCTGCTAAAAGAAAAAAACTATAACCTCTTGTTGCTGAGGGAAACCGGACTGGAAAACATCCTGCCGGGCTCCTCCCTCATGCTGCTTACGCACTGAATAAACTATCTTTGTGGCACCATTTTGTTCAAGCTCTTGAGTATACGTTTTTCAGACAGCAATGGAAATGTCTATAAAATCATAGAGTTGATTACCACATGATTACCACATGACTTCTTATTTGAATGCGTACACTAAATCTATAAACAAATATTGATCCTGATGGCACCACTATCATCTCTCCTTTTGGTCAAGCTGAACTCCACCCTCAAACCTTGGGTGACAACTCAAACCTGGATGACTCCCCGCTCCTCCCTCCCTCCCTCCCTCCATACTCATCCGCTGCATGACCGTGTTATGAGTCGACTGATATCAAGATTCTTGGCACCAGCGGCTTCTGCCTGCAGAAATCCGCAGAGGGCCACTCTTGTGGCCTCATAAGGACAGATGCGGGGCTGAACACATTTTGCACGCAATG
Organism: Chionoecetes opilio; assembly: GCA_016584305.1. NCBI lineage: Eukaryota > Metazoa > Arthropoda > Malacostraca > Decapoda > Majidae > Chionoecetes > Chionoecetes opilio. Next base: position 221,950 of record JACEEZ010002993.1, read on the forward strand.
AACTGACATGGAAGAATAAATGTTAGGAATAGCGGAGAGTCGTAACTACCGCGGCAGGAGGCACGCCCCTCAGTCTCGGCCCCTGCTGCGGGACGTCCCACGCAGCCCCCCAAGACTGCCACACGCACCCTGACCACCCTGACACGCCGGCCGCAAGCCTATCCGCGTCTTGCTGCACGATAGCTAAAAGAAGAAAAAAAATTGCCCACGGCGTCCCGTCGGTTGAGGTGGCGCAGACCCTCCGTCATCTCTAAAAAATTCAACATTTACGTCTAAGTCGTGTGTGCGTGTAGCAGCTTCCCCTCACACCCCACCTCCAGCATGGCATTGTCCTGTACACACACACCTTCCTGGTGCATCCTGACACTAGCCACAATCCCCTCCGCTGGGTCCCTTCTTTTATATACCTCTAGAATAAAAGGCAAACCATGCAAAGATATGGATGGCTCTTCAAGGAGGTCGAGAGGGGTACAAAAATTCCAAACACTTAGTCGCCGCTCATGACCAGCAGCAAATCATTATTGCGGTCACTCTTTGCCGGCCCTGCGCCTCCGCCTCACAATCTGCCGCGGCCACCACCACACCTACGCCTCCGCCTCACAATCTGCCGCGGCCACCACCACACCTGCGCCTCGCCTCACAATCTGCCGCGGCCACCACCACACCTGCGCCTCCGCCTCACAATCTGCCGCGGCCACCACCACACCTGCGCTGCCCATCTCGCCACCACAATCTGCCTACCGCGCGGCCACCACCACACCTGCGCCTCCGCCTCACAATCTGCCGCGGCCACCACCACACCTGCGCCACTCCATCACCGCCACTCCCTTCAAGGGGCACAAGCAATATTTTATTTTTTATCAAACTTCAGTTTATTTATTTGAATGCAGTACATTTTAATGTTAAATACATAAAAAAACAAGGCTTACAAAGGGGAGAAATAAATCTCTAGTATCAACAGCATGTTATGTGTGGCGAGAACACTGAGAATGACAAAGGCACTGCTTGCTGGCAGAGGCTGTCCAGGGCGTAGTGACAGCCAGGCGCAGCCATGCAACCACCGCCGCGCCCAAGGATATGATATTATCCTCGACCGCGCCCCGCCACGGAAGTTGACCAGCTCATCACCGCCAGGCTCCACACCTCACAACACCAACACACGCGTCTCTGCAACACCTCCATACACAACACTATGTATATATATGGACTCGTCAAAACTTTGCGGTATTATTAGGGATTCTAGGCACATTATTTAATTTTTCTTCATTCAAAACTCATCTGCTTTCCGAATAAACAATTTTGCCACCACAGTGTCTGCAAGGCAATCAAAATCAGCAGACTGTCATCAATATTCCGAGGGAGTTTCTGAAGACGTGCTCTGGCAGGTCGCCCGGGACCCTTGAGTATTCAGGGGCGTGGGCGGCCGTGTGGAGCCACACCCTCCTGCCTCACGTGATGGTGGTCAGGGTGTTCACCTTCACTTTGCTTGATTTACTTTTGATCTGCTCTATACCAAGGCACGCGGGGCCACGTATATCAATATAAAGACGCGGCATCTATTCGCACAGGGGAAGCCAGCAGCCATCAACGACGTTGGCAGCTTAGCGGGCTAACATGTGGCTAAAGGCCCGTACCACCCTGTTCAGGTAGAAAAATCTGAAAGATAAAAAAAACGCTAGGAGTATTCCTCTCGAATAGCAAGGCGTTACTGTGATCGGTTTTTTTTACCATTAGAAACAAAATAGAATATGGAAGGCATGGGCTCGATGTTAGTCCAATGCCCAATGGATTAACCCCTTCACGCCCAGATCTTTCCTTTGCTATACAGAATGGTATGTTGTCGAGCCATAAAATTACGAAAAGTGACTGAATATACCAAATTAGTTAGTGGACAAGGATACTAAACAGGTCATATCTATAAAATATTGCTTATATTCACTAAAAATCGTCTAATGGTACCCAAATTACAATGGAAATTACGTTCTGGGTCTCAAGGGGTTAAGGCATGTCTTCGTGCACCCCTCTCTCCCCAGGGTGACGCGCCAGCCGTTCTTTCATCTGAGTGCTTCTCTAACAGCTCTTGGTACAAACAGGCTTCCCTAAAGACACCTTGCCTGAGGGTATTACGGACATTATAGACACACTTCAAGATCATGATGAGTAGCCTGTTGACTGATATAAGGGGCGGAGACTCAAGGTTATTGGGTCCTACTGGTGTACAAATATCAAAACCAGTGCAAAGTATGGTGTTGAGACCTATGTTTGCTTTAGATCAGTAGCATAGCACACATATTGACATATTTTGCTCCATGTGTCGGTAAATAAAGAAAAAATACACTAAATATAACCTGAGTCTCGTGTGCGTGGTTTAGTCGGTCACTGCGTCCTGATAACTCTTGGACAGGTGGTCAAAACGAAGCATCCACCTGATCCGGTTCATCCACCTCATCCACCTACAGTCTAGTCCACTTGATCACCACCGCCCGCTAACTGACCTCTCTCTCTCTCTCTCTCTCTCTCTCTCTCTCTTCTCTCTCTCTCTCTCTCTCTCTCTCTCTCTCTCTCTCTCTCTCTCTCTCTCATTCAAGACCCATAGAATATTAGGAGTGAGGGCGTGACATAGGGAAGGAGGAGATAGAGAGTAACAATTTCCATAAGAAGAAGGGGTTGATAGAGGGAAGGAAGCGAAGGAGGGAGAGGGGAAAAGGCAGGAGGGAGGAAGGAGAGGAAGATCACAAGGAGGGAATGAAGGAGGAGAGGTGAGTTGGGGGGGGGGGGCAGGAGGGAGGGAAGGCAGGAATGAAGGAGGGGTGAAGGAGGGAGATGGGAGGAGAGGGGAATTGGGGGTCGCAGGAGGGATGGAAGGCAGGAATGAAGGAGGGGTGTGTGAAGGAGGGAGGTCTCAGGGTATATAAGAGGTGAGCGTCTCTCCTTTCCTCACACACCGACGTGACCACCAACAAGAGACAACGATGAAGATTGTGGTGAGTATGCCCTCATCATCACCATCATCATCAAGAACACCAAAGACCTAACTCCATTATTTTACCCATCTTCTATGTTATTCTTACTGTCAACATCCTTCACCATAACCATCTTCTTTTTCTTCACCTATTTACATCCCATACTATATCTATCTTCTTTCAAACTCAATCTTTCATCAACCTCACTATTACTTTACCCATCTTCTTCTTCTTCAATGTTATTATTATTATCATCGTCCTTTTTACCATAGCCATCTTCTTACCCTTCTTTTTCTTTACAATGGTGTCCTCTCTACCATCATCATTTTTTTCACCACCATTTTACATCTAACACTATATCAATCTTCCTTTTCTTCAAGGGCCGCCCCATAAAACAACACCACCAAACCTACCCTTTTTTTCTAAATTCAATTCACCAAACCCCATCCCCTTTCACCAAACCATCCCCTTTTTTTTTCTTTTTTTCAATGTGGTATAAATCCAATGCCCGATTCTTGTTCAATCTCCCCCCGTCTTTGCTTTTTTTCCCCAAATTTAAAATTCAGCCTTTTGGTATAAAGTATTTTCACTGTTATTATTTCAAATCTTTTGGGAAATCTGAGCCTTTTCCCTTTTGTGTTACATTTTGCCCTTTCCCTCCTCCACACCTCCCCAAACCCCTTTCCACACAAGGTTTCTGCAATGGCTTCCCTACAACGTTCCTGACCCTGCAGGTTTGGGGCTCTCCTCGGCGGGCCGCGCCCGCCCCCGTTCCTGTACCCCGGGGGCGCGGGCCCCCGTCATCCCCTACAAGGGGCCGACCGGACGGCACCAGGTGTTCCCCCCCTTGACCTAGGTACCCCGGGATACCCCAAACCGGGTTCCCCCCACCTAGGGAAAATTTTCCCTATCCCTTTTCCCCAAACCCCCCACCACGCCTATACAAACACCCCCAAACCCTTTTCCCCTTCGGCCCCCAGTGGTCAACCCCCGTCGTGCCACCCGAGGTCAAGTTTCAAGGACCAAGAGATCCGCCGAGGTGGCCCGAGCGAGGTGGGGCCCGCCCCCCTACCCACTACACACGGCCACCTCCCTCCCTTCGCCGGCACCCCCCTACAAAACCCCCCTTCCCCCCATCTCCCTAAAGCACCTACCCCACCGCGCATCCCCCCTATACCCCCTACCCCACCGCCGCCATCTCCCCCTACAGCAGTTTCCCCGCCGCCGCCATCTCCCCCTACAGCAGTTCCCCGCCCCCCCCTTCACCTCACCTCCCCAACCTACGGTACCCCACCCCAAGGTGGAAAACCCCCAAGGAAAAACCCCAAAAAAAAAAACCAAGAAAACACGCCGGCGAACAGCTGATGAAACGATGTGATTTCTTGATCACTTTCCATTAATTCTCGTTGTCTTGATCTTACTTTGAGTCGCGTAGGTCCGCCTGACTCCCTCCCTCCCTCCCTCCTCCCCCAGTGCAGGGTCTTCATGATGCTTTACAATTATTAAATGATGAAAATGTTATTTCTTGTTGATTGTTTCCCATCCCTAATTGCCCGACGTGAGAGACGCTGGGGGTACTGCCCCGTCCATTTCCATGTACAGAACCCTATCCCCCACCAGACATACCACCATACCACCACCTCACGTCACCCTACCAGACACAATAGCAATACATTCTGATAATGATACAAACTTAAAGGTGAACACTTCCCGCACTTTGGCTGGACCCCTTTGCTTGCTTCAAGACTAAAACTTTCCCCCGGCAGTTTTCAGTTCAGGCAAAGCTGTGACCATAATCAGAGGCCGACTAATTTTGTGATGCTTTCCTAAAGGCCCACCAATCTCTTTTAGTCCACTTTTCCTTTCCTCCCACACGTGGGCACCCACCCCCCTCACTCCCCCTCCCCCCTCTACCCACCATCCACCCCTGCTAGGGGAAAAAACAAAATACCCGGTACTTTACTCTTTTTCCCGGGGGAAAACCCGGGACTAAAAAAAGTATCCCCAAGCGCTCCATTTTCCCGTTATATACAAAATAGTTTAATATTATAATTTATATCCATATTTTTTTCCAAAGGGTTTTTGTCAGTTTTTAGTAGCTAATTATTTCAAACAGAAATGGAAATGTATTCAAATCAACATTTGATCACCATTTCACAAGCTGAATGATTCATAAATCTCAACCAAAATCTATCCACACGGCACAAAAGTCCCCTCCCCCTCTTTAGTAAAGCGAACCTTTCCCTAAACCCTTGCAGGAAAATCCCCTGTCCCCCTCCCCTCGCGCATGACCACAGAAAATAGCGTGACATGCGCCATTCATCCAAAAACAGGTCATCCCTTGTTCTGAGAGGAGTAACCCATCAAACCTTCAACCCATAGCTCTTTTCCCTTTTTCCCTTCTACCTTTCTATGCTTCTAAATGAAAAGTTGTTAAGCGCATTACTTACAATCTTCGCCAGTTTTGACAGGGGGCTTCCGTGAATGGGGGTCCCCCGATCGCGTTTTTCCTTTTTGAATTTGGTAGACCTACTTTTAAAAGGTTTCGTGAAAGTTTTAAAGTCGGGCATAAATATCTAGTTTGTAAAAACTAGCCTATCAAAGGCTTTAAAAAATGCTTGAGAAAAGGGGCACGGGGCTTCATAGGGGTTTTTTTCTCACGCCCTCTGGGAGAAGATGCAGTAGATGTGTCTGGCAACGACTGCGGATGCTGTTGGCAGACAGACTGCAGTAGATGCCCGTCGGCAGACGACTGCAGTAAAGCCGTCTGGCAACAGACTGCGTAGACTGCCCCGTTGGCAGACAGACTGCAGTAGGGGCTGCCTGTCTGGCAGACAGACTGCAGTAGACTGCCCTTTGGCGACAGATGCAGTAGATGCCTGTCTGGGCAGGGGCAGTACGCCTGTCTGGGAACAGCTGCAGTAGACTGCCGTTGCAAAAGACTGCAGTAGACTGCCTTCTGGGAGACAGAGCAGTAGATGCTGTCTGGCAGACAGACTGCGGGGGACTGCCCTCCGGCAGACAGACCAGTGACTGCCCGTCTGGCAGGGCAGACTGCAGTAGCTGCCCTCCTGGCAGACAGCTGCAGTAGATGCCCGTCTGGAGAAGAGCAAGACTGCCTGTCTGGCAGACAGATCCCGTAGACTGCCCTCGGCAGCGCGCAATAGACTGCCTGTCTGGGGACAGATGCAGTAAATGCCTGTCTGGCGACAGACTGCAGTAGTGCCCCCTCTGGCAGACCGATGCAGTAGAGCCTGTTGGCAGAAGAGAAAAAACTGCCTCTTGGCAGACAACTGCAGAGACTGCCCCTTGGCAGACAGACTGCAGAGAGCCTGTTGGCCACCAGCCTCACTATACAGGGTGCTGTGTTCGATAATATTTTCAGACCCAGGCCATTTCTTTAACATTTTTCACAAAACACGCAACCCACGTTCCACACGGGGCGTTTTTGTTTTTACCCCGGGGAGTCATCCTCCTCAACGAGGTACATTTTACATGGGCCAAAAATTTCTCTACCAAAATTTGGGAATCATTTTTGTTACCCTTTAAATTAATTTGAGAAACATTCTCTCTAAAACTTCCCTCAAAATCATACTTTTGGAGAATAAGGTCTTTAATAGGAAAGGGGAAATGTATAATGGCTAGAATATTTTCTAACCTAACCCCCCTTTAGACTCACTTTTCTAACCGCACGTTTTTAAACTCCTAATGAGGCCAAATTCGCATTAAAAAGGTCCCGGTCCGCGGCAAGCGAAAAATGGGCGTGCAGGGCCAAGAGGGAAAAAGAGTGAGGCGCACGAAAAATTAGGGCTATTTGGTTAAGGACTTAAGGGGAAAAAGATTCCCTAAAGCCGAATTTAAATTCCGAATTTTTTTTTTGGGACCTCGGGATTTTTTCTTCGAGTGGTTTTTTTCATAAAATTTTTTTGTACATATTCTTAAATTCATTTAAAGTGGTTCGGCCTATAATGAGGGGAACAAAAATTTTGTGAAATTTTGTTGATGTGGCCTATACGTCAAGGGAGAAATATATCGGTTTTACACATTTGGGAGAAAAATTTTTTGTCTACAGTTTTTTTTTGAAACTCCCCGGGTCACCCCAAAGGTATTGAAGAAAAAGAAAAGGCTGTTTCACCAGATCGTGCCCAAGACCAAGACCCAGACGTATTCTGTATTTTTTTAAAAAGGAATAAAATTTCTTAAAACGATTTTCAGCTATTTTTATTATGACTTTCATGGGTGAGTTTTTATAAAGGGAAAAATATTAATAGTTCCTTGTCGTCTGATTTGTTATTTACCTTACTAACGTTCTTCTGGGGATAATGGTTGGTAATTTTGAAACTAAGCAGTTTTTCGCGTTTTTGTAAAAAAAAATACATTTGGACATACAATAACCTTTTTGTTTTTAGATAGTGGGAAAAGTTCCTGCATACATGAGTTAAAAGACGAAAAACCTTCTGTGCCCAAATTTTCCTTTGCGCCCGAGCTCTTCGTGGGGAACGAATCCTTTAAAGAAAATCTTTATTTTTTGTTTTCATACCTTTTGCTGGGGGACCATGGGGGTGTTTAAAAAAAAGTAAAGACAAGAAAAAATACATACACATGTGTAAATCCTTATATATATTTTTCCCCTTAGTTATGGCCCCATCAACAAAACATCAAAATAGGTTGTTTCTCATTTAAGGCACGAAACCAAATTTTAAAAAATTATAAGATTGTACATAAATGTTTTAAAAAACCCTTATAGAGCAATCTCCGAGGTCCCTAAAAGAATTTGGGAAATTAAATTCTGGCGGGATGTAGAGTATATCTATTATCCCCTTTAAAACCTTAACCAAAAAAGGTCCCCAATCCTCCTATGAAAAAAATATATATCTCCAAACGTATCTTTCGACGGAAACTCATACGAAAAGTTTCTAGAATCCATAAAGGGAAACAGAAAAACCCTACTTTTAATTGTTTGGGGGGTTCTGGCAGTGTAAAATAATACCCAAAAAGAGGATGACTCGCGGAAACCGCCCCCTTTTTGCGTGAAAGGAAAATGCCCCTAAAACCCCCAGCCCAGGAGGGGCTGTCATCCCCCCGGGGGGTCTTTTGGAAAATTTTCACTCTACACAAAGCCAGCACCAAACAAAGAAAGATGTCCCTAACTCAACAGCCGTTAATCCCTTTCTTCTGCTTCCATTCTCTTTCCCCCTTTTCCTGCAAGCAATTACCATTTTCACTTTTTTTCAGGTATTCCTAGCAATCCCGAGGAGGTAGGGAAGGCAGGAATGAAGGAGGGATGAAGGAGGGAGGGAGGGGAGGCGAGGGAAGTTGGGGGTCGCAGGAGAGAGGGAAGGCAGGAATGAAGGAGGGGTGAAGGAGGGAGGATGGGAGGAGAGGAGAATTGGGGGTCGCAGGAGGGAGGGAAGGCAGGAATGAAGGAGGGGTGAAGGAGGGAGGGAGGGAAGGCGAGGGGAATTGGGGGTCGCAGGAGGGAGGGAAGGCAGGAATGAAGGACGGGTGAAGGAGGGAGGAAGGGGGGGGTGAAGGATAGAGGTCTCAGGGTATATAAGAGGTGAGCGTCACTCCTTTCCTCACACACCGACGTGACCACCAACAAGAGACAACGATGAAGGCTGTGGTGAGTATGCCCTCATCATCACCATCATCATCAGGAACACCAAAGACCTAACTCCATTACTTTACCCATCTTCTATGTTATTCTTACTGTCAACATCCTTCACCATAACCATCTTCTTTTTCTTCACCTATTTACATCCCATACTATATCTATCTTCTTTCAAACTCAATCTTTAATCAACCTCACTATTACATTACCCATCTTCTTCTTCAATGTTATTATTATTATCATCGTCTTTTTTACCATAGCCATCTTCTTACCCTTCTTTTTCTTCTTCAATGGTGTCCTCTCTACCACACTCATGTTATCAGTATGCTCTCCCAACAAAACTTTTCTTTACATCCATTTATACACTGCCCTCAACCCCTTATACCATATACCATATTCAATCTTTCATGTCTCGCTATGTATCATCACCGACCACACATATGTTTTCTGTATCCTCTCCCTGCCCTGTGTCTAAAGATTTCCCTTCCTCAAAAAGGCTCTTCATGCTTTCAATCACCTTCTCAATGTCACTGATTCTACGTTCAATCTCGCCGTCATTCCGTTTGTGCAATATAATTCAGCCTTTTAGATATCAAAGTACTTTCATCTGTTATATTTTTTCTATCTTAAGTATCAGATGAAGTTTTTTTTTCTAACCTTACTATCCTTTGCAAAAAAAATCATAATCCACATTTTTGTCGAATTTAGATACAAGTTTTATTTTCTTCAGTGGACGCCTTGAGTTAGCAGCACTCTTTGCATCTTTCCTTATGAATCCACTATGAACATAAGACCATCTGCATGTCTTATATATTATTAATGTTTCGCTCCTCCACTAGTACACCGTCTAGATACTCTGCCTCTTAAGCTTTATTCTCTGCCATTCTCTGTCTCCATGCATCAGTCTCCTCTGTGGCTCGGTGGTTACAAGTTCCAACATAAGTTTCTTTTACTATGAAATCTTTATCATCATTACTTCTCTATGTTCCTCTCTCTGTGTTCGGCTTATTTACTTACTATCTATGGATCACAACCACAAATCTTTTTGAGTTTCCATTATTCGCTCAGAAATTCGTTAGTTATATATACCTCTCTCACCCATTACATTAAACTATTTCCCAGATATCTCTCGTCTTCTGTTATCCCGCACTGTACCACTATCAACTTCAAAATAACTTTTCTGCTACGCATAAAGCTGCGATCCACATCTTCCCTCCGCACTGTAGCCCTCCAGCGATCTGAGCCTCTTCCTTTGTTACCATTATTGTCCTTCCTCCTCCACACCCTCTCCAACTCCTTCTCCACACTAAGGTTTCTGCAATGGCTTCCCTACATCACGTTCTCTGATCCCTCCTGCAGGTGTTTCTGGCTCTCCTCGGCGTGGCCGCTGCCCGCCCCCAGTTCCTGTACCCCGGCGGCGCGGCGCCCGTCATCACCTACAAGGCGGCCGACACGGACGGCACCAAGGTGTTCCCCACGCCCTTGACCTACGGCTACCCCGCAGGATATCCCACCGGGTATCCCACCACCTACGGCAGCTTCCCCTATGCCTTCCCCAACGCCCACCACGCCTATACCAACACCCCCTACACCTTCCCCTTCGGCTACCCAGTGGTCAACCCCGTCGTGACCAGCCCTGAGGTCAAGGCTCAGACCAGAATCGCCGGGGAGCCGGGCCGAGGCAGGCGACCCACACCATCTACTCTACGCACACCCTTCCCCTCCCGGCACCACCTCCTACAACTACCCATCCTTCCCCGCCATCTCCCCCTACAGCACCTACCCCACCGCCGCCATCTCCCCCTACAGCAGCTTCCCCGCCGCCGCCATCTCCCCCTACAGCAGCTTCCCCGCCGCCCCCTTCACCTACACCTACCCAACCTACGGCTACCCCAACACCAAGGTGGAGACTCCCTAAGACGGAACACAAAACAAAACACCAAGAAAACGACGGCCGGACGAACAGCTGATGAAACGATGTGATTTCTTGATCACTTTCCATTAATTCTCGTTGTCTTGATCTTACTTTGACCGCGTAGGTCCCTACCCCTCCCTTCCCCCTCCTCCCCAGTGAGGGTTTCATAGCCGTTTACAACTTAATTCAATGATGAAATGTTATTTCTTGTTGATTGTTTCCCATCCCTAATGTGTCCTGACGGTGAGATGACGCTAGGGGTGACTGCCCCGTCCATTCCATGCTACAGAACCACCTCACGTCACCCTACCAGACATACCACCATACCACCACCTCACGTCACCCTACCAGACACAATAGCAATACATTCTGATAATGATACAAACTTAAAGGTGAACACTTCCCGCACTTTGGCTGGACCCCTTTGCTTGCTTCAAAGACTCGAACATTTCCCGGCAGCTTCAGTTCAGGCAAAGCTGTGACCATAATCAAGAGGCTCGACATAATGTTGTTGATGCTGCTTCCTCAAGGCCACACAACTCTCTCTTAGTCCATCTCTTCCTCTCTCCCACACGCTGGGCAGCCACACCCTCACTCCCCCCTCCCTCCCTCTATCCATCCATCCACCCTGCTACACGAAAACAAAATAGCAGCGTACGTACTCTTGTTGCCGAGGGAAACCGGACTAAATAAAGTATCTCCAAGCGCTCCATCTTTATGCTGCTTATATACTAAATAGTTATATTATTATAATACTTATATACTCAATATTTTTTTCAAAGGATTTCGTGATTAAGTAAACTAAAGGACCTTCTCCATTTGCTGACCCATTGTTCTCAAAGACCAGATTCATTTCACGTCAGTTGGGTTCAGTCAAGCTGTGCCATAATTCAAAGGGCTCACAAATGGTATCTGCTCCCAAGGACACACCCCCTCTTATCCATCTGTTCTCCTCCAAACCGATGGCAGGCAAAACCCAGCACCCGCCTGACCCTACCAGCATCATCCCACGCACTGCTAGAGGAGAACAAAAGAGACGTAGTACTCGATGCCCCGAGGAAGACCGGAGAAATACCAGTATCTCCAAGCGCTCCATCTTGTAGGCTGTCTGATCCTTATCGACTCGTCATGTTAAAACCCTTACAAGACTATATATAATATTGGTGTCTTCCAAGGCACATTCAGTTTGTTTAATGAGCAACTCTGCCATTTTACCACAATGGAATGAGGGTCAGAGAGTTCAAGGGTTTTGCGAGTCCCATTTCACAGCGGACATGCTCGGACAGTTTCTGTCGCAAATGAAACACGGCCACTGAATCTTGGTTCCGTAACTAGTTAACTTGAAATGTCGCAAAAGGAAGAGGACCTAACCTGTATATCTCTACGCAGCCAAGGAAATGAGTGTAAGATTCACACAGTTGATCACCTTTCAAAGCTGACATGACTTCAAAATCTTAAACCAAAGCTCATTCTATCCATCACGGCACTAAAGTCGCCTCTCCTCAATGAGTAATGTAAGCTGCATTCTTCCTAAAATACCTATGCAGGAAGTGAATGGCGCGTCGCCTGCTCCGTCCCGTTCCCTCGCCGATGGAACCACGCTAAAGGTTCGCGTGACTGAAGTCGCCAGATCATCTATACAAAGCATGTCTAATCACGCTTGTATCCTGAAGGAGTCAACCCATAGACTCGACCATAGTCTCTATTCTCTCCTCCTACCTATTAGATGCTGTCCTCAATGCAGAGACTGCCTGTCTGGCATGACACTACAGAAATCTGTCTGGCGCAGTCTGACAGTGCTGGCCTTCTGAGACGTCCCTGCAGTAACGCTGTTGCTATGTCGATCTGCAGTAGACCTCCTTCTCAAAGGATTCGGCAGAAAGTCTTGTCTGGCATACAATCTGCTGTAGACTAGCCTTCTGGCAGTTCAGAAGTATGCTGTATGGCAAGATAGCTGCACGTGAGCTTCATAGAGTATGCTGTAGTACTGCCCTTCTGGCAGACAGACTGCAGTAGACTGCTTCTGGCAGACAGACTGCAGTAGACTGCCTCTCTGGCAGACAGACTGCAGTAGACTGCCTGTCTGGCAGACAGACTGCAGTAGACTGCCTCTCTGGCAGACAGACTGCAGTAGACTGCCTCTCTGGCAGACAGACTGCAGTAGACTGCCTGTCTGGCAGACAGACTGCAGTAGACTGCCTGTCTGGCAGACAGACTGCAGTAGACTGCCTGTCTGGCAGACAGACTGCAGTAGACTGCCTGTCTGGCAGACAGACTGCAGTAGACTGCCTGTCTGGCAGACAGACTGCAGTAGACTGCCTGTCTGGCAGACAGACTGCAGTAGACTGCCTGTCTGGCAGACAGACTGCAGTAGACTGCCTGTCTGGCAGACAGACTGCAGTAGACTGCCTGTCTGGCCACCAGCCTCACTTGATACAGGCTGCTGTGTTACGATAATATTTACAGACCCACTGGCCATTGCATTGCAACATTTATCACAATACACATCAACCCACGTTCCACACGGAACAGTTGTGTTTATACCATCGGTGACGTCATCGCCTCCTACAAACGAGGGTACATTTTTACACTAGGACCACAATTCTCTACACAATTGGGAGTATCATTTCTGTTTACCTTAATTAATTCTGAGAAACATTCTCTCTAAAAGCTTCCGTCACAAATCAGTACTTTCGGAGATATAAGATGTCTTTAATAGGAAGGAGAGTGTATAATAGGCTATGAATATTAACTAACCTAACCGCACCTTTACACTCACTTATTTAACCGCACGTTTTAACCTCCTAAATGAGGCCAAATTCGCATTAAAAAGGGTCCGCGGTCGCGGCAAGCGAAAAATCGAGGCGATGCAGGTCACAAGAGGAAGAAGAGTGAGGCGCACGAAAACATTAGGACTGTTATGGTTAAGGACTTAAGGGACAAAAGATACTACATACCGCCTGAATTTTAATTTCCGAATTTCTTTTTGTGGACCTCGGAGATTATTCATATACGAGTGGTTGTTCATAAAATTCTTATGTACATATTCTTATAATTCATTTAAAGTTGGTTTCGTGCCTTATAATGAGGTAACAACATATTTTGTGAAGTTTTGTTGATGTGGCCATATACGTCAAGGGATGAATATATATCGGTTTTTACACATGTGTAGAAATATTTCTTGATCTACAGTTTTATTTAAATACTCCCAGTGGTCACCAGCAAAGGTATTAGAAGAAAAAGAAAAGGCTGTTTACACCAGATCGTTGCCCAAGACCAAGACCCAGACCGTATTCTGTATTTTTTAACAGCAGATAAATCTGCTAATTTGACTTTACAGCTATATTATTATCTATGACTTTACGATGGTGTGAGTTCATATAAGGAATAATATTAATAGTTCCTTAGTCGTGCTGATCGTTATTTACCCTATACATAACAGATTCTTGCAATGGTTTAAGGGATTCGAAATTGGTGAAACATAAGCAGTTTTACGCGTATATTCGTAATAAAAATACATAGACATACAATAACTCTATGTTTTCAGATTAGTGAATAGTTCGCATACATGAATTAAGAGACGATAACATAACCTTCTGTGCCATATTTTACCTTGCGTACCCTGAGTCTCTGTCGATGGGAACCGTAATCTCTTAAGAAAATCTTGATTGTTGTTTTCATACCTTGCTGGTTAACCATGGGAAGTGTTCAAATAAAAGTATAGATCAAGAAACATACAATACACATGTGTAAATCCTATATATATTTACCTTGAGTATATGGACCACATCAACAAAGATCACAAAATAGTTGTTAACTCATATAAGGCACGAAAAACTTTAGTGAAATTTAAGGATAGATACTAATAATGTTATGAACAACCACTCGGTAAGAAACAATCTCACCGGTCCTAAAATGAATTCGGAATTAAACTTCATGGCGGCATGTAGTATTAGTTCCTAAATTCATCCCTTAAATCCTTAAACCAAAAACGGTCCAATCCTCCCTAGAAAACATATCATTTCAAACTTAATTACTGGACAACTTCATACAGCAAAATTCTTAGAATCCAATAAGGTACAACAGAAAACCATACTTCATTGTGTAGGGAATTTGGTCCTAGTGTAAAATAATACCCAAAACGAGGACGGACTCGCGGAATCCAGCTTTCTGCGTGAGGTAAGAAAGCTCTAACCCCAGCACAGGATGGGGCTGTCATCGCTGGAATCTTTCCGAAAGTTTCTCACATCTCACACATATGTCACAAGACCAAACAATAACAGTGTCCCTAACTCAACAGGCCGTTAATCCTTATCATCTTCCATCTTACCCGTTCCGAATGACATTACCATTTTCACTTTTTTTCAGGTATTCCTAGCAATCCCGAGGAGGTAGGGAAGGCTATGTGATGATGGAGCTAAGGAGTGAAGGATGGTGAATGGTGAAGGATGGTTGGGGATCGAGGAAGCAGTTGAGGTAGGTATGTAAAAAGCGAGGGATGAAGGACGAGTTATAGAGGGAAGGAGTGGATGAATATTGGGGTCGACAGGAGGGGAACGGCAGGAATGAATGGGGGTCGTGCAAGCGGGAGGTGGATGGGAGAGGAACTTGGGGATGCAGAGGGTTGGGAAGGCAGGAATGAGGACGGTGAGAGGGAGGAAAGAGAGGGTGAAGGATAGAAGATCTCAGGGTATATAAAGTGACTCACTCTTTCCTCACACACGACGTGACCACAAACAAAAAAACAACGATGAGGCATAGGCTAGATCCCTCTCTCACCATCATCATCAGGAACACCAAAGACCTAACTCCATTACTTACCCAACTTCTATTGAAAATCTTCGTCAAACATCCATTCAACCATAAACCTGCTTCTTTTTTCACCTATTATCCCATATCTATACTACTTCTTTCAAACTCAATCTTAATCAACTCACTTATTCACCATTATCTGCGTTCAATGTATTACTATTATCTCTATTTTATACATACCATCTTCTTACCCTACTTTATTCTTCAATGGTGTCCTCTTACCACACTCATGATATCAAGATGCCTCCAACAAAACTTTCTCTTTACTCCAGTATAAACAAGCCCTCAACCCCTTATACCATATACCATGCAATCTTCAGGCGTGATTTGCATCCGACTCACACATATGTTTCTGTATCCTCTCCAACCATGTCTAAAGATTTCCCTCCTCAAAAAGGCTCTTCATGCTTTCATCCCTTCTCAATTGTCCACTGATTCTACGTTCAATCTCGCCGTCATTCCGTTTGTGATATAATTCAGCCTTTTGATATCAAAGACTTTCATCGTTAGTATTTTTAGCTGATTTAAGTATAGATGAAGAGTTTTTTTTTCTAACCTTACTATCCTTTGCGAAAAAAAGAACAGATTTGTGATGATAAGAGATGGTTAGATATTGGCGGCCTTGAGTTGAGCACTCTTGATAGTGTGAGGAGACGATGGACATAGGACCATTGGCATGCTTAGTATATTATAATGTATCGACACTAGTAAGCCGTCAGAACTGGCTCTAAGTTAGTCTAGGCATTCTGTCTCCAGCTCTTTCCTCCCTGGGCTCGGTGGTTACAAGTTCCAACATAAGTTTCTTTATATGAATCTTTATCATCCATTCTCTCATGATCCCTCTCTAGTTCGGCTTATTTACCACTATCTATGGATCACAACCACAAATCTTTTGAGTTTCATATTCGATCAGAAATTCGTTAGTTATATTACCTCTCTCACCCATTACATTAACTTATTTCCCAGATACTTTCTCTACCTGTATCCGCACTGTACCACTATCAACTTCCAAATAATTTTCTGTACATAAAGTCTGCGATCAACATCTTCCCTCCGCACTGTAGCCCTCCAGCGATCTGAGCTCTTCCTTTGTTACCATTATTCCTTTCTCTCATCCCTCTCCAAAATCCTTTCCTACACTAAGGTTTTGCATGGCTTCCCTACCAGTTCTCTGATCCCTCCTGCAGGTGTTTCTGGTTCCTCGCGTGGCTGCCCGCCCCAGTTCCTGTACCCCGCCCGCGCGGCGCCCGCCATCACCTACAAGGCGGCCGACACGGATCGGCACCAGGTGTTCCCCACGCCTATGACCTACGGCTACCCCGCGGATATCCACTGGTATCCCAACACCTACGGCACTTCCCTCTATGCCTTTCCCCACGTCCCTACCACGCTATACCAACACCCCCTACACCTTCCCCTTCGGCTACCCAGTGGTCAACCCCGTCGTGACCAGCCCTGAGGTCAAGGCTTCAAGGACCAAGAGATCCGCCGAGGCTGAGCCCGAGGCCGAGGCTGAGGCCGACCCCTACACCATCTACTCTACCGGCCACACCTCCTTCCCCTTCGCCGGCACCACCTCCTACAACTACCCATCCTTCCCCGCCATCTCCCCCTACAGCACCTACCCCACCGCCGCCATCTCCCCCTACAGCAGCTTCCCCGCCGCCGCCATCTCCCCCTACAGCAGCTTCCCCGCCGCCCCCTTCACCTACACCTACCCAACCTACGGCTCCCCCTCAAGGTATACTCATAGAGGAACACAACACAAACGATACCATATGCCGAATCAGCTGTTATATACTTCTACCTCATAACTATTCCAATATCTGTCTCTTTATCCCGTCCACTATCAACTTCAAATAACTTTCTGTACGCTAAAGCTGCGACCACACTTCCCCCGCACTGAAACCCCCAGCGATCTGAGCCCCTTCCCTTTTTTTACCATTATTGGGCCCTTTTCCTCCACACCCTCTCCCAAACCCTTTTCACACTAAGTTTCTGCAAGGCTTCCCTACATACGTTCTTGATCCCTCCCGCAGGTGTTTCTGGGTCTCCTCGGGGTGGCCGCCTGCCCCCCCCATTCCTGTTTCCCCCGGGGCGGCCCCGTCATCACCTAAAGGCGGCCGACACGGACGGCCCAAGGGGTTCCCCACGCCCTTACCTAGGCTACCCCCAGGATTCCCCCCGGGTATCCCACCACTACGAGCTTCCCCTTGCCTTTTTCCCCGCCCCCCGTTTTCCAACCCCCCTCACCCCCCTTCCCCTACCCAGTGGTCAACCCCCGTACCACCCCCATTCCCCCGGGGGTTAAGGACCAAGAGTCGCCGACTGACCCGAGGCGAGGGGGTGAGGCCGACCCCTACACCTCTACCTACCCCGGGCCCCAAACCCCTTCCCCCTTTGCCGGCACCCCCTCCTACAAATACCCATCCTTCCCCCCCATCTCCCCCCAAGCACCTCCCCCCCGCCGCCATTCCCCCCAAAACCCCCCCCCCCCCCAATTT
>JACEEZ010002993.1:240069-312569 GCA_016584305.1 Chionoecetes opilio
ATTTTAGTCCTAATGTATTTCTAACAGCAATGGAAATGTATTCAAGATCACACAGTTGATCACCATTTCACAAGCTGACATGACTTCATAAATCTCTAACCAAATATCTATCCACACGGCACTAAAGTCGCCTCTCCTCTATTAGTAAAGCTGAATTCCTTCCTCAAACCTATGCAGGAAAACCTCGCCTGCTCCCTCCCTCCCCTCGCCGCATGACCACAGCAAATAGCGTGACTGATAGCGCCATTCATCCCAACAACATGGTCTATCCCTTGTTCATGAGAGGAGTAACCCATCCAAACCTTCGAACCATAGCTCTATTCTCTTTCCATTCCTACCTTTCTAATGCTTCCTCAATGAGAAGATTGTTAAGCATGCATCTACTTACAATCTTCTGCCAGTCTGACAGTGTGGCTTCCGTGAATGGCGGTCCCCTGACGATCGCGTGTTCCTCTGTGAATCTTGGTAGACCTACTCTCAAAGGTTTCGGTGAAAGTCTTAAGTCTGGCATAAATATCTAGTTTGTAAAGCTAGCCTATCACGGCTTCAAAATATGCTGTGATGCAAATAGGCTGCACGGAGCTTCATAGGTTTATTTTCTGAGTCTGCCTCTCTGGCAGACAGACTGCAGTAGACTGCCTGTCTGGCAGACAGACTGCCGTAGACTGCCTCTCTGGCAGACAGACTGCAGTAGACTGCCTGTCTGGCAGACAGACTGCAGTAGACTGCCTGTCTGGCAGACAGACTGCCGTAGACTGCCTCTCTGGCAGACAGACTGCAGTAGACTGCCTCTCTGGCAGACAGACTGCAGTAGACTGCCTGTCTGGCAGACAGACTGCAGTAGACTGCCTGTCTGGCAGACAGACTGCAGTAGACTGCCTCTCTGGCAGACAGACTGCAGTAGACTGCCTGTCTGGCAGACAGACTGCAGTAGACTGCCTCTCTGGCAGACAGACTGCAGTAGACTGCCTCTCTGGCAGACAGACTGCAGTAGACTGCCTGTCTGGCAGACAGACTGCAGTAGACTGCCTCTCTGGCAGACAGACTGCAGACAGACTGCAGTAGACTGCCTCTCTGGCAGACAGACTGCAGTAGACTGCCTGTCTGGCAGACAGACTGCAGTAGACTGCCTGTCTGGCAGGCAGACTGCAGTAGACTGCCTGTCTGGCACAGACTGCAGTAGACTGCCTCTCTGGCAGACAGACTGCAGTAGACTGCTTGTCTGGCCACCAGCCTCACTTGATACAGGCTGCTGTGTTACGATAATATTTACAGACCCACTGGCCATTGCATTGCAACATTTATCACAATACACATCAACCCACGTTCCACACGGAACAGTTGTGTTTATACCATCGGTGACGTCATCGCCTCCTACAAACGAGGGTACATTTTTACACTAGGACCACAATTCTCTACACAATTGGGAGTATCATTTCTGTTTACCTTAATTAATTCTGAGAAACATTCTCTCTAAAAGCTTCCGTCACAAATCAGTACTTTCGGAGATATAAGATGTCTTTAATAGGAAGGAGAGTGTATAATAGGCTATGAATATTAACTAACCTAACCCCACCTTTAGACTCTCTTATCTAACCGCACGTTTTAACATCCTAACTGAGGCCAAATTCGCATTAAAAAGGGTCCGCGGTCCGCGGCAAGCGAAAAATCGAGGCGATGCAGGTCACAAGAGGAAGAAGAGTGAGGCGCACGAAAACACTACACCACAAATTTTCAGTTGCAGAAATAGGTAAAGATTTACAAGACTAACCAACCAATATCTCCTAAACTAAACACTCCATTTTGTAATCTTACTTTGGAAATGGGTTCAGGGCACTTCCCACCCTCTTGGAAAATCATTAAATAAGAAGATATGTATGTACAAGTTTTCCATAATAAATTGGAAGAAAAGTTAGGCCAAGAAGCTGCCATATGCGCCACTCTCCTGTTTATAGATTTCTAACCCTTACATCAACCAAGGGTACTCTACTCAGTAATAATGGACGAGTTTCGCGGTCGTTTTCAGAGACACCGACTATTTTTTCTCGGCCTACAATAGGTGCTTGTTCTAATGGAGATCGTTTTATTCTGCGCAAACCAAAACAAAAAAAAATTAAATAAAATGACAAAAAATTAAACCTAACCTAACCTTAAAGGTTTTTATCAAACCTAACCTAACTTTAAAGGTTTTTATGAAACCTAACTTAACTTTAAAGGTTTTTATGAAACCTAACCTAACCTTAAAGGTTTTTACGAAACCTTACCTAACCTTAAAGGTTTTTATGAAACCTAACCTAACCTTATAGGTTTTAATGAAACCTAACCTAACCTTAAAGGTTTTTATGAAACCCAACCTAACCTAACCTTAAAGGTTTTTATGAAACCTAACCTAACCTTAAAGGTTTTTATGAAACCTAACCTTAACCACAAAGTATACCTTTTTTTTTTCTTTTTTTTTATATGGGTTTGTGCAAAATAAAACTATCTCCATGAGAACAAGCACCTATTGTAGGCCAAGAAAAAATAGTCGGTGTCTCTGAAAACGACCGCGAAACTCTCGTCCATTATAACTCTCTACTCTTGTATTATCCTTGACATCAACCGTCGGAAATGAGAAACAACATGAGGAGGTCTGTGCCCCCTCAGTTAGGTTAGGTAAGTGCCCTAGCAGCGGCACAGTTAGGTTAGAAAAGTATTGGTAAACAGGGATTATTATTTTAACCCCTTGAGGCCCAGAGCGTCATTTAGCTACCATTAGACGATTTTTAGTCAATAAAAGCAATATTTTATAGATACGACCTATTTAGTATTCTTGCTACTAACTAATTTGGTTTATTTAGTTACTTTTCGAAACTTTATGTCTAACAACAGACAATTTTATATAGCAAAGGAAAGATCTGGGCGTGAAGGGGTTAATTAAGATGCAGTTTTACCAAAAGCCGTAGAAACACGTGCTGTAAACCAAGCCAGCCTCACGACTATCCTAGCAAAGTTCAAAGCTGTACTCACCGTGGCGTGGAGTCCTTGGGGCGTCACCACAGCCTTCATGCTGCTTTCCCGCTCGGCCTCGGCGGGTAGCTAATTTTCACAGCTTACCTCACCCTTGATATTAATTTGCGTATGGAACTCTATTAGTCGTTGCTATTGGAATTATCGTAACGTGGCTGTAGAACAAAATATTGGCCGCTTCGTCGCACTGGCCTTTACGCTTCCTTTACTGTTTACCTCACAATGGCGGTGGCGAGTTATTTTCACCCACCAAATCTTAAAATGAATTTGCATAGAATGAATTACAGAGAAGCTGTCTGATTAATTAGAATATAATCAGAAACTATGTATATTGATATGAGGACGTGAATGTACTTGTATGGTCACTGTGCCATGCCACTTTCATGCCACAGTGAAATTAACACTGTCATGGAGGTTACAACTGCGGATGTTATGGAAGTCTCTTTGGTGCGACTATGATGAAATAATACGAGGGAGGCTCACGTTGTCTTCAAGGGGTTCGACTGCAATCATTAGTTAAACAGTAAACTTGGTACTACATAATCATTTAGCATTAGGAATTACGTAACTAATTATGCACACAACTTGGGTATAAAAGTTGATACATTGTCAAATATGAATATAAGATACGTACAAAGGGAGAAAATAAATTGTTCAAATATACGCTTCATGGCAGGCAAGGCTTTTACCCTGATAGCTCTTGACGCCAGATATCTGCTTACCCTCGGGATGAAAATGATTGCCAGTCATAGTTTTCAACTATAATATCCGGTTAAGCCGCTATTTCTCATCACAGTATAGTTTAAGTATAGCTCACCAACACGGCAGCCACACCACAGCATGGCATGAGGCAAGGCAGCCACACCACAGCATGGCATGAGGCAAGGCAGCCACACCACAGCATGGCATGAGGCAAGGCAGCCACACCACAGCCTAGCATGAGGCAAGGCAGCCACACCACAGCCTGGCATGAGGCAAGGTAGCCACACCACGTACAGCCTGGCATGAGGCAAGGCAGCCACACCAGCATGGCTGAGCAGGCCACACCAGCCTGGCATGAGGCAAGGCAGCCACACCACAGCATGGCATGAGGCAAGGCAGCCACACCAAGCATGGCATGAGGCAAGGCAGCCACACCACAGCCATGGCATGAGGCAAGGCAGCCACACCACAGCCTGGCATGAGGCAAGGCAGCCACACCACAGCCTGGCATGAGGCAAGGCAGCCACACCACAGCATGGCATGAGGCAAGGCAGCCACACCACAGCATGGCATGAGGCAAGGTAGCCACACCATAGCATGGCATGAGGCAAGGCAGCCACACCACAGCATGGCATGAGGCAAGGCAGCCATACCAAGCATGGCATGAGGCAAGGCAGCCACACCACAGCATGGCATGAGGCAAGGCAGCCATACCACAGCATGGCATGAGGCAAGGCAGCCACACCACAGCATGGCATGAGGCAAGGCAGCCATACCACAGCATGGCATGAGGCAAGGCAGCCACACCACAGCCTGGCATGAGGCAAGGCAGCCCACCACAGCCTGGCATGAGGCAAGGCAGCCACACCACAGCCTGGCATGAGGCAAGGCAGCCCCACCACAGCCTGGCATGAGGCAAGGCAGCCACACCACAGCCTGGCATGAGGCAAGGCAGCCACACCACAGCCTGGCATGAGGCAAGGCAGCCACACCACAGCCTGGCATGAGGCAAGGCAGTCACACCACAGCATGGCATGAGGCAAGGCAGCCACACCACAGCTGGCATGAGGCAAGGCAGCCACACCACAGCATGGCATGAGGCAAGGCAGCCACACCACAGCATGGCATGAGGCAAGGCAGCCACACCACAGCATGGCATGAGGCAAGGCAGCCACACCACAGCATGGCATGAGGCAAGGCAGCCACACCACAGCATGACATGAGGCAAGGCAGCCACACCATAGCCTGGCATGAGGCAAGGCAGCCATACCACAGCATGGCATGAGGCAAGGCAGCCACACCACAGCATGGCATGAGGCAAGATAAGATAAGATACTTTTATCCTATCTAGACACTTTGCAAGTACCAACTACAAGGTTATTGACTATACAAAGCACCACCACGCCAGGACGAACTTGGTGGACTCGAACCGCTGACCGAATGCAGGGACTCTGCACGCAAGCTCACGACTCTACCAACCATGCCACCCTGACGGGTAACATGAGGCAAGGCAGCCACACCACAGCATGGCATGAGGCAAGGCATCAGGAGGCCGCTCGATTACTGCACAAGAACAGTGCTGTGCTAGAAGTTAGTAATCTTACTCTAATGAATTAAATTGTTGATAAATATTCCATTGGTTATATACTACAGTATATCAAGGCTCAGTGTGCTACAAACTCTGATAAAGCTGTAACGTTTGGCATTATAAATATATAATAAATTGTTTCTTAAAGCAACAGGATTGATTGATTTAAATGTCAAAAAGAGAAATGTGCCAGACAGCAGGTCATAATGGCAGCAACAGGAAAGGGATGCTGGATGGTGGCAGTGATTAATGGACTATGTGAAAGTGAATGACCATCAGCTACGTACATAATAATCTCATGATCCAAACTGTCTACTGTGAAGGTTTCTTGGATGCAGACAAATTTTCTACTCCATATAACTTTTTGACAACACTAGACCCTCTGATGTGCTTAACCTGGTAACCCAAACAATAAAGCTTGATACACAAGTCAGGTGAAACATGCTTCTCAAGGAGGATCGTAAGTAATCGATCAAGATCCAGGCAATTGTAAACTTTATTAGAACAGGTTTCTCGACTTGGGCAATGTACAAACAATGAAGATAAGGCAGTAAACCACTCACACTCTCTCCCTCTCTCTGATACACACGCAGACACTTCCACACAGGCAGACAGTAACATACTTATACATACAAACAATTGCAAATAGCTCACAGACACATGCACATCACAACAAGCTGTAGGCAATCTCTCAAGAAATTTTCGGTACCATCAGACCCAGCAAAGTGAGGAAGGAAAGTGTACACAATGACGATCCTCCTTCTATCTTGACGAGACTGACTGGTTGAAAAAGAATCTCAGATGACAGTGGTGGTGAAATCAAAACAAGAGTCCCGTCACAATGGCAGCCCCTACCAACTTGTTACACAGTTCTCTGATATGATGTTCTAAAAGTTATTCAGGCCTTTCTCATTTCATTGCTGTTCTCTCTCTATGTATGTAGCAGATGAGAAGAGGTAAGTAAGGTAAGGAATGATCAGTTACTCAGTCTCCATTTTTGTTTCTTCCTTCTTCTCCTCCTTTCCGTCCTTCTTCTCCTCCTTTCCGTCCTTCTTCTCCTCCTTTCCGTCCTTCTTCTCCTCCTTCTTCTTCTCCTCCTTTCCGTCCTTCTTCTTCTCCTCTCCCTCCACCACCTCCAGTATCCTGGGTCCATACAGCAGGATGTACGCAGAGTGCCAGTCACCTGAGAAACAAAACAAAACAAAATAAAATAAATCAAGTATAGACGTCCAGCCTCTGGCCCCTTTGCTTTTGGCTCAGTTCTTGCAGCTGGAACGTGACAGCGAGCTCAGAGTCCTTTTAAAATACCTAGTCTACAGACCTAAATTTAGTTCATAAGTATCTGCAGGTAAAATAACAACAACAACAAGAACGTGACAGCGAGCTCAGAGTCCTTTTAAAATACCTAGTCTACAGACCTAAATTTAGTTCATAAGTATCTGCAGGTAAAATAACAACAACAACAAGAACGTGACAGCGAGCTCAGAGTCCTTTTAAATCCTAGTCTACAGACCTAAATTTAGTTCATAAGTATCTGCAGGTAAAATAACAACAACAACAAGAACGTGACAGCGAGCTCAGAGTCCTTTTAAAATACCTAGTCTACAGACCTAAATTTAGTTCATAAGTATCTGCAGGTAAAATAACAACAACAAGTAGGTGCCGCCCCTATGCCTTCGTCCGCATTTTAGCTTGCATAGGGACACACTTGCGAGAATATGTAGAGGGCTGACATTTTATAGTACATTTGTGGAATTGCTGGGCTGAGCTAATAAACAAAACAAAAATAAATAAAATAAATAATAAAATATGTTCCTGTAAAAATATGCAGATAAGAATGAATGAATGCATGAATGAATATGCAGATAATAGGTAGGAATGGTAATACAAATGGCAGGTAGAAGTGGTAATACAAACCTAATAACCTAAAATTATACCTATGGTTTAATTGTAGTGTGTAGGTATGTGTATTAAACTATTTGTATATAACAGTATTGGCCAAGCTCGCAGGTCCTTTTAACCCCTTCACGCCCAGATACACTTCTTTCCTATGCTATAAAAAAATTGAATGTTGTCGAGCCATAAAATTAAGAAAAGTCACTTAATATACCAAATTAGTTAGTCGTCAAGGATGCTAAACAGGTCATATCTATAAAATATTACTTATATTCACTAAAAATCGTCTAATGGTACCCAAATTGCAATGGAAATTATGTTCTGGGCCTCAAGGGGTTAATATCAGATTATCATGGAACTTATCTGCATCAAAACTCCATATGCCAGCTATTGATTCCTTCATTTAATTCATCTAAGCCTACTTGCTATTTTTTGCAACTGTCTTGATCTTGAACTGTTCTTTGAATTTTGGCATCATCAGCAAACTAATCTTGCAACCGTTCACCCAATGTCTGTCTGTCCTAACATCATGTTCTGCTATTCGAACAAAGAAATACAGGTTGAAGTTCCCAAACTCGGCATCCCAAGACTCGGCAACACCCAAAACTAGGCTATGGTTCAAGATTTTCCAAAACACGGCGCGTAGTTGCCGGATCGGCCGCTAGGTGCCACCACACTAGGCCGCTTGGTTTCTCCCGCCGATTTGTTTGTTGTTATTGTTCAGTGGTGTTGTGACTGTAGGGTTGTGTACACTGTTATTTTGTGTACTTCTACAGGTCTGTTATTAGTATTATGGCTCCCAAACGTCCAGGAACACCTACTGGTGGAAGTGAAAAGAAAAGGAAGAACAATGTGTTAACTATTTCTGAGAAAATTGACCTTTTGAAGAAGTTGGATGGTTTTTTTTCCCCTTAATATATCTACGTTCTAAAAGTCGGAAAATTCCATTACTCGGCTCGGCGCTGGTCCCGAGGTTGCCGAGTTTGGGAACTTCAACCTGTACTGATAAGATAGACTAAGCCAATAGTCCCAATACATCTATAAGGATGACTGGTAGTAATGATGGGGGGGGTACCAAGGAGGGTTTCATAGCTACCCCTACAATTATGATTTTTGGGGATTAGTGACAATAAGGCTTCATGAACAAAAATAAAAGTGAGTTCCTGAAGAAAACTGTTCTTGACGAGATGAACATGAATAAGAACATAAGGAAGCTACAAGAGGCCAAGACACATGGTAGTTACTGTAAATATATACTAAGAATGAATGAATGAATGAATGAATATGCAGATAATAGGTAGAAATGGCAATACAAATGGCAGGTAGAAATGGTAATACAAACAGATTAATTTTCCAGTAACGGACTCAAACTGAAAAAGCGTAGATTTAAAAAAGAAATAGGGAAAAAAACTGGTTCACAAAAAGGGTGGTAAATGATTGGAAGGACTCAGTCGTCAGGTAATTAGTGCGGAGTCAATAGGGAGCTTTAAAAGGAGGCTAGATAATTTCATGGATGGGGAAGAAAGGTGGATGTAGGCAGTGATAATTATTAAGTAACAGGAACTACCACGTGTAGGTCTCGTGGCCTCTTGTAGCTTCCTTATTTTCTTATGTTCTTAGATCAATGAAAAGGGACCACAGCCTCACCACCACCATGTTGCTACACTCACCTCCCCCCGAGAGCTTCAGAATATCCTCCTCCAAGACAGGAGTGACGTCATCGTCGTCACACTTGAGCCACTCGTTGGCGCGCCACCGCACCCACCCCACGTAGTGCCCCGAGGAGGAGGACCGCCCCTGGTGGGTCAGCACGGCACGCAGCTGGTAGAAGGCGCTGTTGTTGCTGCCGAAGTCTGTGGGGGGACCAGGGCGGCAAGGGGGATCTTTTTAGTTAAGTTTATTTACATCTCTTACAAAAACTTAAGAGTAGCCTTACATAATAGCTTAAGTTAGTTATTTTTTTATTTTTTATTTCCATTACAATCCATCATCCATCATTGTCTCAAGATTACTGTCTCCACCTTGCTGAATTTAACTTAAGCAAGGGGGAGACAGTAATCTTGAGACAATGATGGTGATGGATTGTAATGAAAATGAAAAAAAGTAATCTTGAGACAATGATGGATGATGGATTGTAATGAAAATGAAAAAAAGTAATCTTGAGACAATGATGGATGATGGATTGTAATGAAAATTAAAAAAAGTAATCTTGAGACAATGATGGATGATGGATTGTAATGAAGAAAAAAAAATAGAAAAAAAATAAATAATAATAAATAAATAAATAAATAAAAATAAATAAATAAATAAACAAATAAATAAATAAAATAAACCCCTAATCTTGAGACAATGATGGATGATTGAAAGAGGTGATAAGGCCCGAGACAATGATGGGCGTCTGTTCCTATACCCTGCATAATGAGCAACAATAACACTTTCTGACATTAAAAACCAAAACTTCTATGCTTTCAAGTACAGGTGGTGTGACAGGCAGGACTGCTTCTTATTCTTGTACAACATTTGCACTGAAATTGTACGCCCCTGCACCACACACAATCATGACCTATAACCCTACTGTGAAGACTCAACGAGGGAGGTGCTCAGGGCTGTGGGATACAAGGGCTTGGGTCACTGTACACATAGGCTGTTGCTGCTCCTAGACTGCATGGCCACTCATCCAAAACATACATTACTGTAGGGAGAGAGCGGGGCAGGTTGCATCGAGGGTAGGTTGCATCATTGCCTCTAACTCGCATTAACTTTTTTTATTATTATTATTGTTGTAGTTGTAGTAGTAGTATAGTTTATAGTAGTAGTAGTAGTAGTTTATAGTAGTAGTAGTAGTAGTTTATAGTAGTAGTAGTAGTAGTTTATAGTAGTAGTAGTAGTAGTTTATAGTAGTAGTAGTAGTAGTGTAAGACGATGTACGTGTGATAACATGCGAGTTAGAGGCAATGATGCAACCTCCCCTCGATGCAACCTGCCCCGCTCTCCCCTACTCATGGGATGTTCCTTTAACCCCTTGAGACCCAGGGCGTAATTTCCATTGTAATTTGGCTACCATTAGACAATATTTTAATGAATATAAACAATATTTTATAGCTATGACCTGTTTAGTATCCTTGTCGACTAACTAATTTGGTATATACAGTTACTTTTCGTCATTTTATGGCTCGACAACAAACAATTTCTTATAGCAAAGGAAAGATCTGGGCGTGAAGGGGTTAATATTCTGAAGCAGGAAGGAAATGATTGCCTTTTATTTCAAGTTAATAATTGACTAACCTTAACCTAACCTAAAATTGACCTTAACCTAATCTAACCTTAACCAGAATTGATTATACAGCCAAATTCCCAACATCCGACCTCCAAACATCCGACTTGTCCAAACAACCGACTTTTTTCACCACCACATTGTGTCTTGTTTTGGCCATTTATTTTACTTAGTTTTTTTTAGTTTATAGAAAACATTGATTTGTGGCTTTATTTATGCATGAATTTTACTTTCACGTATACCACTGGATCGGCCTTCAAGAGCTGCATCTTTTATGTTCTATACCATTTTGTCCTTACGTTTATGGTTACTGTGATATCCGAACATCCGACTATTCCAATTATCCGACCTACCTTCGGTCCCCCCAAGGTCGGATAATTAATACTTAGCTGTACACAATTGACTAACCTTCCTCAAACCAGTAAGGCAGAGACCGCATCTTTGGCTTGTCTTCAGCAGCGAGTGGCTTGCCTCTCTTCAAGGCTCTATCCTCCTCTATCTGCCGCTCATCCATAACCTGGGCCAACAAGAATCTACATGTTAACACAATGCGTACCATGTGTAGTGAGGCCCCAGTGTTCACCTAGTCTTGTGTATCACTTGCCTTATAGTCATCCCTGATAAGCGAGAGTTTCTTCTGCAGTTCCGGCGTGCACAGGTCAAACACGTCCAGCACCATGGGGAACTTGACGTCTTTGAGGATTTTGGCATTGACAGCTTCCTTCTCCTTGTAGAAAAATCTGAAATAGTGTATGGAAGACATTAATAAAAGGGTTAGAGTACTTTTTATACAGTAGTACGTAGTAGTAGTAGTAGTAGTAGTAGTAGTAGTAGTAGTAGTAGTAGTAGTAGTAGTAGTAGTAGTAGTAGTAGTAGTAGTAGTAGTAGTAGTAGTAGTGGTAGTAAGTAATAGTAGTAGTGGTAGTTGAGTAGTGGTAGTGGAGTAGTGGTAGTAGTGGTAATGGAGTAGTGGTAGTAAGTAGTAGTGGAGTAGTGGTGATGGTCGGAGAAGAAGTAACAATAGGAGTAGTAGTAGTAGTAGTAATGATGGTAGTAGGAGCAGTAGCAGCAGCATCATTTCATAAGTAGTAATAATAGGTGTGGCAACAACAATACATACAAGCCTTACCTGACCATCTCTACAGCTAGGTATGCGGGTAACCTGGATATTTTGGACTTTTTAGTGTAGACAGCATCTCTATCCAGCAGGGCAGACTTCTTCGTGATTTGTTCCTGGAGAGAGACAGAAAATGAGAGAGATGTATATAGAGTGGAGAATGCCATACATTAACAACCACATCAACAACAACATAGTCTTCTTCATACTGTATACTAATCATAACCGAAAACTTTCCTTTTACTGTCTACCATCAATAACACTATAGTCGCCACTGCACTAACGTCACCAGGTGCCAAATATTACGCATTTTAGCATCACTACAGACTTTTATGTACTACCACTAAAGAGGCATGGATCCACAGTAGTTTATATTATGTACCTGTCTCTAGTGGCACATACAAGTCTGTCGTGATGCTAAAATGTATAATATTCACCTGGCGACATTACTGCAGTGGGGACTATAGCGTTATTGATGGTAGCACTGCCCTCTCTTTTTACTGATGCTAACGACAAAATTAAGAAAAGTAAGTACTCTATTATGCTACCATGCCATAAATCCTAAGTGACTCAAAGCATTACTCCATTGGCATAAGAACATAAGAAACATAAGAAAATAAGGAAGCTACAAGAGGCCGTGAGACCTACACGAGGTAGTTCCTGTTACTTAACTCTACCTATATCCACCTCTCTTCCCAATCCATGAATTTATCCAGACTCCTTTTAAAGACCCCAATAGACTCCGCATTGACCACCTGACGACTGACTCCATTCCAATCATTCACCACCCTATTTGTGAACCAGTTTCTCCTTATTTCCTTTTTAAATCTACACTTTTACAATTTGAATCAGTTACTTCTTGTTCTACCCTGCTTACTAGCCGTAAGAACTTTTCCTACATCACCTTTATTGTGTCCCTTTAACTATTTAAAAACTTCTATCAGATCGCCCCTTACTCTACGCCTCTCCAGTCCTGAGTGTAAATATAATAGCATCAATCTCTTCTCATAAGGCAGGTAAGGCATAGGAGCAAACTTTAGTGTATGTTTGCCTGGCAGACAAACATAACACTAAAACCTTGCTTCACTGGCAGGCAACCCCCCCCACCCACCTGCATCTTAGCCACCAGGCCTGTGTGCAAGTATTTGACGTCTTGGCTGATGTGGCAAAGCAGCTGCTGGAACTTGTCGGTGGTGTGTGTCGCCGCCTCCTCCTCACTCTCCACGCACTTCCACTCACACGAATACTCCCCGGAGAAAAACTGGTCGATGAGAGATGACCTGTTGTGATTCAAAGGGGGGGGGAGGGAGAGAGGAGAGAGAGAGAGAGAGAGAGGAGAGAGAGAAGAGAGAGAAGAGAGAGAGGAGAGAGAGAGAGAGAAGAGAGAGAGAGAGAGGAGAAAAGAGAGAGGAGAGAGAGGAGAGGAAGGAGAGAGAGAGAGAGAGAGAGAGAGAGAGAAGAGAATATTAATGCGTGATCATCTTTCTGTTTAACGTCAGATTTTAATGTCTTAATGAAGTTAGACGTTTAATGATACCACTTTCTATTGTTGACGTTCATCATCAAATTTCATGCTTTCATAAATTACTTACATTGACCCATTTCAGATATAAGATGAGAGGGTATCTTTAACTCCTTGAGACCCAGAATGTAATTTCCATTTTATTTTGGGTGCCATTAGATGATTTTTAGTGAATATAAGCAATGTTTTAATAGATATGACCTGCTTTGTATCCTTGTCCACTAACTAATTTGGTATATTCAGTTACTTTTCGTAATTTTATGGCTCAGACAACATACAATTTTATATAGCAAAGGAAAGATCTGGGCGTGAAGGGGTTAAGAGTAAGTTTTTCCCAGTCACTCACAAAGGATACTCACGCAAAGGACTTGGCTGATTTAGAGGCGTCCTTGGCTGGCACTTCCTGCATCAACAAGCGCATCAGTTCCGTCCAGCACTCTGAGGCGTCCTGCTGCATGTACACCTGCCCCCTGTTCCACCTGACAGCCATACACTGACAACCTTCCACATTAACTGCTCCTACATATAACTTACAGTAAACCTAGCTTATTACGATATGGTAGCAAGGTTGAGTCCGAATAATGGCGGACATAAAGGGCGTAGTGTTATTCCAAAACACAAAAAACAACAAAAACCAAGGCAGTTGCTAGGTCGGTTAGGTATAGCCAGAAATTGGGTGATTCTCCCCAAAAAAAAATTTCTAGTGTTATATTTATGTAGAACGTAAAGATATAAACAAATGTAA
Organism: Chionoecetes opilio; assembly: GCA_016584305.1. Classification (NCBI taxonomy): domain Eukaryota; kingdom Metazoa; phylum Arthropoda; class Malacostraca; order Decapoda; family Majidae; genus Chionoecetes; species Chionoecetes opilio. The sequence continues at coordinate 253,923 of JACEEZ010002993.1, forward strand.
TTATAGATAATCTAAAGGATGTCGGTGATTATGTGCTCCCAAACATTGTTCCCTAATACGAGATTACTTCTAAAGTCCGAAACCAATAACTCTGCTGGCGCTGTCCTGATTACTGGTTGGGAACTTCAACACATAAACTACAAACAAAACCACAAACTAAACACACATACCTTTACACCCTAACTAACTCCTTTTAACATATATTCTCCTACAATCACTATCACTGGTATCTAGTCAAATTTGCTAGTAACGACCTCAAACTCACTTTCCACAGACCACTTTTACAATCACCACTGCTCTTCTTCATTTATTTTCCGTTCTGCAACTGACAACACAGAATACATTTACACCCCCTTCAAACATATTGCTTGCTCCTATACAACTCTCCTGCATCCTATCTTATTACATTTAGTAGTAACACAAACAACAACACACACTACCTTGAGACTCCCTTCAAACATACTTCTTGCTCCTACACAATAACTCTCCTGCATCCTATCTTATTACATTTAGTAGTACAGCCAAATTCCCAACATCCGACCTCCAAACATCCGACTTGTCCAAACAACCGACTTTTTTCACCACCACATTGTGTCTTGTTTTGGGCATTTATTTTACTTAGTTTTTTTTTTTTTAGTTTATAGAAAACATTGATTTGTGGCTTTATTTATGCATGAATTTTACTTTCGCGTATACCGCTGGATCGGCCTTCAAGAGCTGCATCTTTTATGTGCTATACCCTTTTGTCCTTACGTTTATGGTTACTGTGATATCCGAACATCCGACCTACCTTCGGTCCCCCCAAGAACGGATAATTAATACTTAGCTGTAACACAATAAACCTTACAAACTATTCCCCAGTACCATTTAAGCAAGATTTACCACCGCTCACCTCCTACATCCTCTATCTTTCCCGTTCTGCAAACCTGACCACACACACTACCTTGAGACTCCCTTCAAACATATTGCTTGCTCCTACAGTATACAATAACTCTCCTACACCTATCCTTTTATATTTGGTAGTAACACAATAAACTTAAGAAACCACAATGCTTTCCTTAGTTGAGCAGCACACACTACCTTTACACGCCCTTCCTACATACATATATCCTGCTCCTACACAGTAACTCTCGCCTACATCCTCTATCAGGTAGTAAGTAGTAACACAATAAACTTTACCATGTTTTCCCTAGTACTTCTTCAGCAAGTCTTACCCTTCAAACTCTTATCCTTACCCTTACCCTTCAAACATACCCTTTAATTATCCTGCCCCTATACAGTAAAGGCTGATTCACACTGGCCGTTTTTTCGGCCTTTTTATCTGACGAGAAGTCGGTCTCTTGAAAGACCGAGCGATCGGTGTGTGATTTTTGTTGAAAACCTATTGCGATCATGACACCAGCCCCAGCCCCAGACCCCTTCTCGTCAGATAAAAATGCCGAAAAAACGCCAGTGTGAATCAGCCTTAACTCTCTCCTACATCCTCTATCTATTAGTAGTAACCAACACACTTCACAAACCACCGTGCTTTCCCTAGTACCTGCGTTCTCTTACTGTCTTCTTTATAGGGACTGACAATTAAGCGGGCATTTTTTTGCTTTTTTGTTTTGCCCTTGGCCAGTCCTTTGTGATGGATAAGTAAAAAAAACTGTTCAGGAAGTTTTATGTCTTACTCCATACCAGTCCTTTGTGATGGATATAAAAAAAAAAAAAAAATAATAATAAAACTGTTCAGCAAGTTTCAAGTCTTACATTCCAGTCCTTTGTGATGGATAAAAAAAAAAAAAAATAATAAAAAAAAAACTGTTCAGCAAGTTTCAAGTCTTCACAGTCCCTTGGATGGATGGATAAAAAAAAAAAAAAAAAAAAAAGGAGAAGAAAAACTGTTATAGCAAGTACTAACCTTCCAAGTCCTTGGGAAGAGGAGGATAAGGAGAAGGATGAAGATGTTGGACGCGAATTAAAATAAGGAAGGAGTAGGAGGATGTATAGAAGGAAAAGGAAGGTGGGGAAAATGCAGGAGGAAGAGGAGGTGGATACAGTTTAGGAGTAGGGGGAGGTCTAGATTAAATAATAATAAAAATTTAATAAAAAAATTAGAATAAAAAAAATGACTAATATACTACTACTTCTACTACAGGTTGAAGTTCCAAATCTGCAACCTACCACGCCGACCGAGTAACTGGAATTTACGACTTTTAGAACTAGACATATTAAGGGGAAAAAGCATGAAATATATACATAAAATCACCATGAAAAAATATTTGATCTAATACAGTATATAATACGTACTGGTACGTACTGGTACTACACGTAGATGACCCACACCATAATTTCACACAAATCTGACTAAGTTCCGCCATACCAACTCTTCAAAGTCATTTTCTCAGAAATAGTTAACATGGTTCTCTTTCTTTTCACTTCCACCAGTAGTTTCCTCGACGTTCGTGGGAAAGTGACAATAACAGCTTAGAAGTACACACAATAACAGTGTACACAACTCTACAGTCACAACACCACTGAACAATAACAAAAAACAAATCGGCGGGAGAAACCAAGCGGCCTAGTGTGGTGGCACCTAGCGGCCGACCCGGCAACTACGCGCCGGGTTTTGGGTGTTCTGCCGGGTTTTGGAAAATCCGGAACCATAGCCGAGTTTTGGGTGTTGCCGAGTCTTGGGATGCCGAGTTTGGGAACTTCAACCTGTACTACTACTACTACTACTACTACTACTACTACTTCTACTACTACTTCTATTACTACTACTACCACTACTACTACTTCTACTACTACTTCTACTACTACTACCTCTCTATGAGTCTATGACAGTGCTTGGGGATTTGTGACAGGGTGATAGCGCATTAAGATGAAAGTTAGAGAAGTAAAAGTTTCCCCCCCCCCGCTCACCTGGGGAAGGTGGAGCGGAACAGGTTGACCAGCACGAGGGGCACGGCGGTCTTGCCGGCGTCCATGGTGCGGTAACAGTCCTGGATGGCCAGCGTCAGCAGGGAGCCGGACTCCACCTCCAGCGTCAGCATGGAGGACGGGGTGCCGGAAGAACCCTCGGAGCCGGGTCCTGGGCGGGGGAAAATGGGAAAGGTTACTCTTGTACATACACGATCCAAGTCTGTCTGTCTGTCTGTCTGTCTGTCTGTTTGTCTGTCTGTCTCTCTCTCTCTCTGTGATTAACCCCTTCACGCCCAGATCTTTCCTTTGCTATAAAAAATTGTATGTTGTCGAGCCATAAAATTAAGAAAAGTCACTTAAAATACCAAATTAGTTAGTAGGCAAGGATACTAAACACGTCATATCTATAAAATATTGCTTATAGTCACTAAAAATCGTCAAATGGCACCCAAATTACAATGGAAATTACGTTCTGGGTCTCAAGGGGTTAAGGCATGATTACAAACTTCCATCTAAGGTTCAAGGTTATAGGAATAAAACTATCAGCTCATTGACAGCCACGGCTTCTTTCACAAACTGCTTTACAGGAACTACATATTCTGTATTCATCTTGGCAAGGACATACTGTATTCATCTTGGCAAGGACATACTGTATTCATCTTGGCAAGGACATACTGTATTCATCTTGGCAAGGACATACTGTATTCATCTTGGCAAGGACATACTGTATTCATCTTGGCAAGGACATACTGTATTCATCTTGGCAAGGACATACTGTATTCATCTTGGCAAGGACATACTGTATTCATCTTGGCAAGGACATACTGTATTCATCTTGGCAAGGACATACTGTATTCATCTTGGCAGGGACATACTGTATTCATCTTGGCAAGGACATACTGTATTCATCTTGGCAGGGACATACTGTATTCATCTTGGCAAGGACATACTGTATTCATCTTGGCAAGGACATACTGTATTCATCTTGGCAGGGACATACTGCATTCATCTTGGCAAGGACATACTGTATTCATCTTGGCAAGGACATACTGTATTCATCTTGGCAAGGACATACTGTATTCATCTTGGCAAGGACATACTGTATTCATCTTGGCAGGGACATACTGTATTCATCTTGGCAAGGACATACTGTATTCATCTTGGCAAGGACATACTGTATTCATCTTGGCAAGGACATACTGTATTCATCTTGGCAAGGACATACTGTATTCATCTTGGCAAGGACATACTGTATTCATCTTGGCAAGGACATACTGTATTCATCTTGGCAAGGACATACTGTATTCATCTTGGCAAGGACATACTGTATTCATCTTGGCAAGGACATACTGTATTCATCTTGGCAGGGACATACTGTATTCATCTTGGCAAGGACATACTGTATTCATCTTGGCAAGGACATACTGTATTCATCTTGGCAGGGACATACTGTATTCATCTTGGCAAGGACATACTGTATTCATCTTGGCAAGGACATACTGTATTCATCTTGGCAGGGACATACTGTATTCATCTTGGCAAGGACATACTGTATTCATCTTGGCAAGGGCATATTGTATTCATCTTGGCAAGGACATACTGTATTCATCATGGCAAGGACATACTGTATTCATCTTGGCAAGGACATACTGTATTCATCTTGGCAAGGACACTCACGATACTTCATTCCCGGCGACTCCATTTTCCCCGGCGGGCTGGGTAGCTACGAGAGGGATGGTCAACAGAAAATGCTCGCCGATATCAAAGAAAGTACCTCAGCTACCCAGCCCGCCGGGGGAAGTGGAGTCACCAGGACTAAGCTACTGTGAGTGGCCTTGCCAAGCTGAATAGAGTATAGCAACAGGAGAACCTTTTGTGCTAATACTTTTTCCTAATTTGGGATACTCCTTTATAACAAAAATATCACCACCTAATATATTCCAACACCATCACTAATGCTATAATGCACCTTCTACCGTAGATAACACTTTAGTTGCCAGCTACAATAATGTCGCCAGCCGCCAAATATTACGAATTATAGCATCACTACTGATTGACCTTAGTGTAGCCCGTTATCAACATCGCCACTCGGTTTTATTTTTGTAATTTACTCATTTATAGCCATAGTATGACACAGATGAAGACAAAAATTGACACAGAATCTCAAGACCCTTCTAACTTTCCTGAAATCATGAATGTAGAAATATAAGTATTAACACCACCACACGTCTGTAAATAAAAAAGAAACGTTGTCCTGGCTACTTTAGTGTTATCTACGGTAGCCATCACCACACACCTCAACCTTCATCCTTTATCCCCAATCACCAGACACTCACGCTTGGGCTTGAAGTCACTGATGGCGGAGTGCAGCTCGGGGACCGTCTTGAGGCACTGGATCACAGCGTTCAGGTAACACGTGTTGCCGAGGTTCTTGATACCCACAGGCAACTCAAACTATAATAAAGAACAAATTAGGTGTGTGCATGTAATAATTAATAAGTAAATGGACAAAAATATTACAACTCAACTAAAACAAAGAGATGAATAGCTATGTGTACTATGTCATGAATATTAAGTGAATGAACAGAAAAATTACACGTTATATGTATAAAATGAACCTTTAAAGAATATGAAAACAAATAGAATTAATATATAACTCCAGCAACTCCTACTGAAATATGGGAGATGAAATAGGCAATGAGTAATAATGAAAAATAATGTAATGAGTAATAAGTGAATGGAGGAAAAAATGACATGTGTATAATTTTATAATGAAACTTAAATGAATATGAAAACAAATAAGATGTGTAAATATATAACTCTAGTAACTTCTAAAATAAAGAGGTGAAATAGGTATCTGCATGTAATGATTAATAAGTGAATGGACTGACACTTTACACGTGCATATAATGAAACTTAATGCATATGAAAACAAATAACATAAATAAATGAAGATAAGATTAAATAAACCGATAAATACAAAATTACAGTAACATTCAGTAACAGTAACATTCATTCAATTCTTTCTTATAAACAGAGCTGGGCAGTATTTAAATACAATTGTATTTAAATACGTATTTAAGTACATTTGTGTATTTAGAAATGTATTTTTAAAGACATTGGTTGTCATGTATTTAAATACAGTATTTAAATACATTTATGAGTATTTAAATACATTGTATTTAAATACATTTAATATAAAATTTTTAATACTTTTTGATCAGTAAATTTGGCCATAAACCCGCCCAACTATCTGGCAACCCTGATGTTACAGTGAACCAGTGTTTCCACTGGCAAGGAAATGTCCTGATGTTAAGGAAATTTAGGCCTGAGAAGGAAATTTCTAAGGAAACCCATAATCTAAGGAAATCCTAAGGAAATCCATTTCTTTCGGACATGTTAAAATTTGTGTGTATTTAAAATGTATTTACAAATGTATTTAAATACAATTGATGTATTTAGTATTTAAATACATTCGTAAAATGTATTTAGTATTTAAATACATTTTTCCCATGTATTTAGTATTTAGTATTTAAATACATTCAATGCATTTAGTGCCCAGCTCTGCTTACAGAACATTCAAATATTTAAGCCTGACAGTTACAATTATACCTATCATCTTCATTATAGACTGGTATAGTATATTGCAAATTACCCACCTCATCTCTCTAACATGACATCATTTTAGTCACATTCTCTATCGAACAACAGCAAAGAAATGTATATATCAGGCAGGGGAGGCGGTGGCCGAGTGGTTAGCATCATGGAGTGCTGAACTCAATGTCCCGAGTTCGAATCCTGCCGGGGGCAACTCTTTCAAGAGCCTGGTAGGGGAGAAGAAGGTCCCGAGTTCAAATCTCACCAAGGACTTGCAACAGATGGTGTTGACACAAGTCCAACCCATCGTGAGTGGCCGAAGAAACCTGCATGCAGCTATATACCTGTCTTCCGATGTAATGCGAGAGAACGGTGGACTCTAGGGGCTGCATGAGCTAACCTGCGATCCGTACATCACGAAAACGGGATCTTCACCTAAGCCACAGGTGTCACTATAAAAATCCAGCTCGCACACGGTGAGATCGACAAACATCAACACTCTATAAGTACAGGCGTATAGGTACAACTAAAAAAAAAATAATAATAAAAAAAAAAATGATAACAAAATACTTATAACTCATACACTGAAGCATCCCAAGAACACACTGATAGCAAGAGAGGACCCTTCAAGGGAGACTCACCGCACTGTTTCTCTCGGCCTCTGTCATGTCCTCTATAAAACTGGGCTTCTCTGTGGGCTCTACAGGCACGTCCTCCTCCTTGCTGCCCATCATGAGCACTGTCACACCCTGGGGGGGGGGGGGGGGGGGGAGAGAGAGAGAGAGAGAGAGAGGAGAGAGAGAGAGAGAGAGAGAGAGAGAGAGAGAGAGAGAGAGAGAGAGAGAGAGAGAGAGAGAGAGAGAGAGAGAGAGAGAGAGAGAGAGAGAGAGAGAATTAATGAAGATTCTAATACAATACAATAAAAACAACCATAAGCACACCAAAAAATACGTATTTACTAAGAAATTTGTAGCTTATCTTTCTTTACAATTTATATATATAGCTATCTAACATTCTGAAAACGCACCCTATCCTTAAACAGAAAAGAAAGCATTGACTAATTTACTCTCCTTCTATCCTATTGAACTCGCTGCTAGAATTACTGGAAGGTCACCACTTGTTGGCCTGGTCAGTGGTGATGAAGGGCAAGAGGAGGAGGCGGTGTAATACAAGGGTTAGCCATGGTAGGCTATCCACCGGGGAGAGGGACAACTTTGAAAGCAGACCCGGGAAGGTGGTGCTCGTTAGCCGATGTTAGATGTCAATTTTTGTTTTTATTAGTGTTGCTGAATTTTTAGATTGAGCTGATAGGAAATGACATATATATTACATGGAAGTAGAATTTTAATGTGAAATGAATACGAAGGCACCACATCGTTTCCCATATACTTTTTTTTAGACATTTGATACTTTTGTTAATTACTGATTTGAGTAAATTTCTGGTTGATGAGAATTTTTTGGTAATCATGTCATTTCTTTTTATGCATTTTTGTTGACAATAAAATATCTATCTATCTATCTATCTAGGCAATCCACCTGGGCCCTCAGGCAAAAACTGGGGTTGCCTGTCAGGAAGAGCATCCGGGGCGTAAAACTCATGCTGCAAATTAAAATGATGAACGCCAACAATGGAGTTGGAAGCGTATCATCGACCGTCTAACCTCATAAGACATTATGGGAAAATCTGACATTAAACAGAAAGATGATGATGATGATATCCTTCTATCATATTACTCTCTTTAAGCTTCCTTTTATCTCATCAAAGTGGCGATAAAACACACACACACACACACACATACACATAAAACAACTTACCTTCTTAACTTTGACCCCCTCCCAGGTACTACTTACACTATTCATCGCATCAAAATGGCGATAAAACACACATATACATACACACGCATAAAAAAACTTATATTTTTGACTTTGAGCCCCTCCCAAGTAGTATTTACACTATTTATCCCATCAAAGTGGCGATAAAACACACACAGATACACATGGGCTACACAAAAACCACTTACATTCTTGACCTTGAGGCCGTCCCAGGTGGTGTCCCTCAGCGTGGTGCCCTTGAGCATGATCTTCTGGCGGTGCGGCTCGACCCCCGTCAGGGCGAACAGCTGCGCCTTGAACACCATGGGAGCCTCGCCCGTGTTCAGCTCGATGCCCGGGTACATCTCCTTCCCCCACTTCACCTTCACTGCAGGGCAAAGAGGGAATGATGGGTGAATACATAAAGACTTACAGTGTTTCATGGATAGATGGTGAGTATGATTGCTTGGTGAACTGATCTCATACAATATCCATTTGTTATCTTGTATATATTTCCTGCTGCATTTCTACACCTTTTTACTCTCAAATTAAAACAACTGAACTTCAAATTAAAACAACTGGTTTAAATTAAAACAACTGGTTTAAATTAAAACTGGTTTAAATTAAAACAACTAGTTTAAATTAAAACAACTGGTTTAAATTAAAACAACTGGTTTAAATTAAAACAACTGGTTTAAATTAAAATAACAACTTCAAATTAAGACAAACTGAAGTTTATATTAAAACAACTGAAGCTTAAATTAAAATAACTTAACTTCAAATTAAAACAACTGAAGTTCATATTAAAACTACTAAAGACAACTGAAGTTTAAATTAAAATACGTAACTGAACTTCAAATTAAAACAAGTGACAAAACAAATCCTTCTAATACCCTTATAAAACAAAATACACCCACCAGGCTCACGGTTGATATATATAAACGATGCGGAAATATCGTAATATATTAAAGCACACACAAAAAAAAACCACATTTGGTGTAAAAATAGAATTATCAACAAAACATCGGTAAAATGCACGGTATTACTAAATGATTCAATCATATTTCTTTTACGAAGGCCTTATACATCGGAAACTTTTCACGAAAAGTCATAAAAAGCTGGCTTTTCAACACGGCTATGCAATCCAATATCGGTCCACGAATAAAAAAAGTGATGATTCGTTTTAAAATACGTAATTGGCACCTCGTAACCTTTTCCAGAGACCGGATTCCCAACAGCCAATCAGTGGCCTTGCTCCATGCTCCGTCAATCAGCGTTCAGGAAGCAGTTGGGCCCGGCCATGTTTAGTATTTATCAACGATATATGGACGTATTTAAGGTAAATTAGGGGCGTTTTACCCTTAAAAACCTTATTTATAGCATATTAGTGATACTAAGAGTATTGTTAGTGATAATTATAGGTGGGACGATAATACATTACCGCAATATTAGCCTTTTACCGTAATATTCTCCTTGAAATACATGACTCTCTTGTTTTGATATAGGTAAATGGTATAATTTGACGTGTTTTCGGTAAATTTTTCCCACTGAATACTACACAGACGCAGCGTTATTTGTATCAACGATATATGGTCGATTTATGGTTTAAATTATGGAGGGTTTTTTGAAAACCATATGTTACGCATATTACCAGGTGGTACCTCAACGACGTATTTTAGCGATAAAAATACGAGTGGGGGCATTATTTCTGAGACACTGATAGCTTATTACGGTAATGATTCGCCCTTGAAAATATTAAATGCATACACTGTTTATGCTATTATAGATTAATGAAATAATCTACCGTGGTTTTGGAAATTTCCTTCCAGAACACCAACGTACCGTATACTTGGCCTCATCGTGTGGTTCTCTATGGTTCGAGTTCTGCAACCGAAGAAAAAATTTGATCACTTTTTGTACCGGTACTTGCACACGCGTAGGTGGGTTCACTGTATTTAGATGAAGTTATTAAAAGACAGACGGTTAGTTTGAGACACTTAGACTATTTTTATGGTGGCAATATACTGGGCCCCATTGAATCAAGGCAGCCTATTGTAGAAGCAACAAGCATCGTGTCTATGACATAACTCTCATAGTTTTAATGAAACCTAACCTAACCTTAACCACAAAGTATACTGTCTGCTGGGTATGCATGCTACTATAGGCGGCCTGTTTCAACTGGCGGCCCGAATCAACGGATACCCTTAATTACTACTAGGTTCTATAACAAGTTGGTACTCAATCGTCAGTTCCTAAGTCACGAAGACAAATCAAACCAGCAAATCCCCAAAAAACAGTCGGCAACGTCAACCACTCTTTCAAAAGCCTGACAGCTCCACGCACACGCCGCTTACCTTGATACGCCGCCATCAGGCTTTATCTGAGGCTGCCGTCCGCACTGAGGGGGTGATGAGGCAGATCCCAGGCGAGGTAAGGCAGGCCCAGGGTAGTAATGCGGTAATATCAGAGAAATAAGGGTAAATGATGCCGCGGTTTCACTTCTCGTACCCAATCATCAACACCTTCGACTTCGCCTCGACTGCCGCGAGCATGAACTTGAGCTGCTTCTCATTGGCCTGAAATTTCCTCGAGTCATCACACATACCTGTCACCTGTGAAAATTGATGACATGAGGTTATATATTAATCAAAGGGTCTATGTAAATACTTAAACTGTAATGCCAATGAAATATTTATCATAAACCTCGGTCCAACTCAGTTTAGTCGGGCCCTTGTACGGCACATGTGTTATTTTCACTTTTCTTTCTTTCTTTCCTCTTCTTTTCCCCTATCATCCAAAACCATATGCAGTTTTAATTTGTTTCTTCTTTATCTCTATCTATCAGCAAGTATTTTCATATAGTTTTGCTAAGTCACCACATGCATCACAAACACAAAACATAATCCCATCAGCTGCAGGCAGCAGGTTGAATATCAATCAAAGTATTCTAATAGATAATGAAGTATGATACAATGAATCTAAATCCATGCAATTTTATGCACAGCTGCTAGAGATGACTACATACCAACAGATACCGCGGCTAAAGATCGATAACAAATTCTGGCACTCAACATTTTTGGACCTGAAAAATTTTTGGCACTTAATTTTTTTTGGCACTCAACATTTTTGGGCACAAAATTTTTGGCACTGAAAAAAAAATTGGCACAAAAAAATTTTTGGCACTCGAAAATTTTGGCACACAAATTTTTGGCACTTGAAATTTTTTTGGCACTCAAAACTTTTTGATTCTCAAAACTTTTTGGCACTCAATTTTTTTTGGCACTAAAACAAATTTGGCACAAAAAAAATGTTGGTACTCAAATTTTTTTGCACTCTTAAAATATTTTGGCACTCAAATTTTTTTGGGCATTTTATAGCTACCGTAGCGAGTGAGGGAGGAGTGACAGCCTGGGGGTACTACGTAGTACCCCCAGGCTGTCACTCCTCTCTCACTCGCTAGCTATAAAATGTCAAACAAATTTGAGTGCCAAAAATGTTTGAGTACGAAAATTTTGAGTGTCAAAAAATATTGAGTGCCCAAAAATTTTAAGTGATAAAAAATTGGGTGATTGGATTGATGCAAAACATTTGTGCCAAAATGTTGGTAACTACGTAGGTACCACAGGAATAGCATCTTCTCATCGCTAGGTAGTTAAAATTCAAAAAATGGTATATCCTAAATTTTTCTTTTGTGCAATTAAAGATAGAAAATTTGCAGGAAAATATTTCTTTAGGGTTCATAATAATGTTCAAAATAAACAATGAATTTCAAAATAAGACTGTTATTTGAATCAGTACTTGATTTAAACCTCAGTTGATATAACTTCAGTATTTTATCCTGTGGTTGCTTTAATCTATGTTAGTATGCGTTGTGTAAAAATATTTAAAGAATGGTTAATTTATACAAAAAAATTCCCTCTTCCCTTTCTGGCACACTCTGGAAAGATAAGAAATGTTTGCAGTAAGAAAATTGTTACTTTTCTGGGAAGTTTTCATAATAACAACCTTTTCACTCTCAAATTAGAACAACAGTACTTCAAAATAAAACAATGAATTTTCAAAATATAGATGAATTTTTTCCTTTAATTTGAAATTCAATTATTTTAATTTGAAGTTCAGTTATTTTAATTTGAAATTCAGTTATTTTAATTTAAACTTCAGTTGTTTTAATTTAAACTCTACCGTAGATAACAGTGAAGTCACCAGTTCTACGTTTCTTTGTTATTTACAGACGTGTGGTGGCGTTAATACTTACATTTGTACATCCATGATTTCAGGAAAGTTAGAAGGGGCTATCTGGAAATCTGTGTCATTTTGTGTCTTCATCTGTGTCATATTAGGGCTATAAATGAACAAATACAAAAATAAAACGAGTGGCGACCTCACTATACCTACTACAGTAAAGTCGCCAGCTAGTATTTTAACCCAACAGTTGAGTCGCCACTCTGGGGAATTCAGGGAAACTAGAGGTAAAGTAAAACAAGTCTCTATATATATTAGCTGCGGAAGATGCTTGGATATATAAAAATTCCTCTGCTAACGTGAAAATAAATTCTATTCAAGTTTGAAAGATCTAGCAAGTCTGTGTCCTGTCGCCCGAAAAGCTACTGTTTACTGTCTGTCATCGCGCGAAGAAAAACGTGAGAAGCAAAATGCGCAACAGTTATACTCGCAGATACAAAGCATGAAACAACGCTGAAACAGGGTAGATTATACAGCCATGATATAAACTACTGTGTAACATCTTCAGTGGCACATAAAAATCAGTAGTGATGCTATAATTCGTAATATTTGGCGCCTGGCGACTTCACTGCAGGTGGCGACTTCACTGTTATCTACGGTAGTTCCAAAACGTAATTTTCATTGTAATTTGGGTACATAAGACAATTTTTAGTTAACATAAGCAATATTTTATAGATATGACCTGCTTAGTATCCTTGTCCACTAACTAATTTGGTATATTCAGTTACTTTTTGCAATTTTATGGCTAACAACAGACGATTTCATATAGCCAAGGAAAGATCTGGGCGTGAAGGGATTAAGTAGGTAATGCATGTAATCTGAAAACACAAGTAAGCCATAATAGTTTTATTGTAAATGGTGATGTACAAAAGCTCCCCAGCAATCATGAGCATCGTCTGGACTGTGTATAGAAGTAACCCTTAAGTAAGTAAGTAAGAAAGTAAGAGCAGTAAGCCTTTCCCTGAACCTAGCATACGAAGGAAAAATTACCAAAACCAATCATCATCACTACTCGACATAAGATCGACATATTTGGTCCTATGAATCAAATACTGTTAACTTATATAAAAATCTAAGGACTGTATGATTACCATGCGTCTGTTTCCTGAAGGCACACAGGATCTTACTTACAGGCTTTGAGAAATTGATAGTTATTTGATATAGTTATTTCATCCATTTCTATATCAGTGCAGGCGTTAAAAATGGAGACTGAATTAGTTGGTGTGACTCACTTTTTTCATGAACTAAAAATAAGAATAAATTATGAAGTAGGATAGCCTGTTTTATTTAACGAGGCAAAAAATCCTGCCCCCTTGCTGCTTACTGACTGATATTTGATGCCAGGAGAAGGGAATACAGGTTGAAGTTCCCAATCTCGGCAACCTCGGGACCAGCGCCGAGCCGAGTAATGGAATTTTCCGACTTTTAGAACGTAGATATATTAAGGGGAAAAAAAGCATGAAAATCACATGAAAAAAATCACAGAATAGAAGTACACAAAATAACAGTGTACACAACTCTACAGTCACAACACCACTGAACAATAACAACAAACAAATCGGCGGGAGAAACCAAGCGGCCTAGTGTGGTGGCACCTAGCGGCCGACCCGGCAACTACGCGCCGGGTTTTGGGTGTTCTGCCGTGTTTTGGAAAATCCGGAACCATAGCCGAGTCTTGGGATGCCGAGTTTGGGAACTTCAACCTGTACTACGCTTCTTTTAAATTCCAGCTGTATTTTATCATAGTTAACCATATTATCAGGTAAACATAGCCATTATTTTCAGCATGAGACCTTATGATAGCATGGAATTTTTGCCTCGTTAAAAAAAATAGACTATAGGTGGTGAGAGAGAGGAAGCTTCAGGGACACCATCTTTGTTCTTATTCATTTATTCATCATCTTCTATTCTTCCTGTTTAGTCTTTCCCTTCTTCTTCTTCTTGCTGGCTTCCTCGTCAATGGGTGCGGGGAATCTAAAGGGGATCACCTCCTTGTACTCTGAAATATAGTAACAGACAAATACATGAATGGGCAAATGAGAAATGAATAAAAATGAATGAGATATGTAAATGAGAGAAAATATAAAGAACTCATTAAAATAACAGACAAATACATGACTAGGCAAATGAGAAACGAAAAAAAATTAATGATATGTAAATGAGAGAAAAGAAAAAAAAACTCATTAGGTTACATCATTGATTCTTTGGTGGTAAAACAGTTTGAATCTTATATTATATTTTTGTTGTGTTTGATTTAAGACAAATACATGACTAGGCAAATGAGAAACGAAAAAAAATGAATGAGATATGTAAATGAGAAATACAAATGAGAAAAAATATAAAAACTCATTAGGTTACATAATTTATTCTTTGGTGGTAAAACAGTTTGAATCTTATATTATATTCTTGTTGTGTTTGATTGGTCTTTATGCATGTTACTCAATTGATCATTTGTTGTTGTTGTTGTTCTTATTGTTGCTGTTTTACTGCAGTTCTTAGTGTAACGTCCTAACTATAGACGAAACAGTAGTGAAGAAGTCTTTAATAATTCATTCTGAGGTTTATAATGGTGCACAATTATTCATATAGCAATGCACCTGGAATTGAATAGACCATCAGCAAGTGAGTTAACTTCCTATTCTCATTGGGACTTTTTTTTTTATTATTATATTTTTTTATTTATTATTATTATTATTATTATTATTATTATTATTATTATTATTATTATTATTATTATTATTATTATTATTATTATTATTATTATTATTATTATTTTTTAATTTTTTAATTTTTTTTTATGAAGACATTTTACATGCGTCTCTGCTTTTGGTCTTAGAAATACAAGTCTACAGCAGGTACAGGCCACACTTTGAGACTCTTCTGGCTTTTCTTATATTTGTGAAGGGACATTGTACATACTTTTCATTAATATTCTTGATCAATTTCTACCAGTCTCCTTTAGTTGTCTTAGAAATAAAAGTCTACAGCGGGTACAGGCCTCACTTTGGGACTCTTCTGGCTTTTTCAATATTTTACGAAGGGACATTTAAGTTTTACATAGTACTTTTCTTTCATTTTCCTTATCAATTTCTAGCAGTCTAATTTTTTGGTCTTAACCCCTTCACACCCAGTTCTTTCCTTGGCTGTATAAAATAGTCTGTTGTTAGCCATAGAATTGCGAGAAGTAACTTAATACACCAAATTTACTAGTAGACAAGGATACTGAACAGGTCATATCTATAAAATATTACTTATATCTGTTAAAATTGTCTAATGGTAGTCAAATTACAATGAAAATTACGTTCTGGGTCTCAAGGGGTTAAGAGATACAAGTCTACAACAGGTACAGGCCACACGTCTCACCTGGGGGCATGTAGTTCTTGAGACCCTCGGGCACCCTGATTCCCTCCTCTGTCTGGTAGTTCTCCAGCACGGCACAGATGACGCGGGTGGTGGCACACATGGTGGCGTTCAGCATGTGCACGTATTCAACCTGAAGAGTGCAAACAGTGACGATTCATTGAAGTAAAAGAGGACACATAAATATTTACAAGAGAGGAGTAACAAGACACCTCCCGAACTAAATTGGCTCACCCTCTCTTTTCTTACTGTCTCCTTTATAGGGAATGACAACTAAACAGGCTTTTTGTGACTTCTTTTTTTTTTGCTCTTGGCCAGTCCTTTGTGATGTAAGAAAAAAGAAAAACAGAAATAAAAACACAAAAACATATATGATGAAACTCAAGCCAGGTAACCCAAATAATGTTCAAGGTGGACAATTGGTACTATAGTAATACAGTAATAATGACATGATGATGGAGGAGAGAAAGAATGTTATAAGACAATTTTTCAGTGACGATTCGTTGAAGTAAAGGAGGATACATATATGAAGACACTATTCCCTGGTACTCCAAATAATGCTCAAGGTGGACAATTGGTAGCAGTAATACAGTAATAATGACATATGATGATGGAGAAAAAGAATGTTATAAGACAATTTTTCAGTGACGGTACATTGAAGAAGTAAAGGTGGATATGAAGAATATGAAGAAACTCAAGCCTGGGACCCAAATACTGCTAAGGTGGACAATTGGTAACAGTAATACAGTAATAATGACATATGATGATGGAGGAGAGAAAAAATGTTATAAGACAATTTTCCAGTGACGGTTCATTGAAGAAGTAAAGGTGGATAGATATATGAAGAAACTCAAGCCTGGGACCCAAATACTGCTAAGGTGGACAATTGGTAGCAGTAATACAGTAATAATGACAATGATGATGGAGAAAAAGAATGTTATAAGACTATTTTTCCATGACTGTTCGTTGAAGAAGAAAGAAGAAAGGAAGGATACGAGAAAGGATAAGAGAAGGATAAGAGAAAAAGAACGTTATAAGACAATTTTTCCATGACTGTTCGTTGAAGAAGAAAGGATACATTTATGAAGAAACTCAAGCCAGGTACCCCATATATACATACTGCTCAAACAGGGGATTGGTCATTCACTAATAATGACATATGAAGATGGAGAAGAGAATTTTTTGATAAGACAATTTTTCAGTAACAGTTCATTAAAGAAGTATAGGAGGATAAATATATGAAAATAGTCAAGTCTGGGACCCAAATAATGCTCAAAGTGGGGATTAGTTGCTACAGTAACTATGACAAATGGTGATGGAGAGAAAGAATGTTATGAGACAATGTTTTCTTTATGCACACCCACCGCTGCATTCATCTTCTTGGTGGCTCCGTAGCGCACTCGCAGCCGCCGGGACTGGTAGTCGAGGCAGTTGGAACACGAGACAAGTTCTCGGTACGTCCCCCCTGGTGGTGAGGGACAGTCCAACATTAACCAAGGAAACATTACCCAGGAGATATGAAGCATTTTTGAGCTGATAGTCTAAGCATGTCAGTGAGAGTTATAGGCATATCTAATACATTAAAAACGATAAAAAGTATGCAGAAGGTGTGTTATGGTAGGTGACAAGACACAAGAAAGGCTTAAACAGTTACATTAATTCTCAAACCTGAGAAAATTTGCAATATCTCCATTTGAAACAGAGAATAAGATGCAGATTCCCACCAGTCATGCCACAACAAATCCCACATTACACCCTGTCCTTATTCTATACTCTCTCTCTCTCTCTCTAAAAACAGCAAGTTATGTATGTACGTTTCGTTAGCAGGGTGACTGGCAGGACACATGACTGGAATAAATAAAGAGTTGGCATTGAAAGGTTAAGGTGATAGCGACGATGATAAACACTGTGAAGCCAGCTGCCAGCCTGTACGTAGCTCATTTGCCGTACATCACAACCAGGTAAATACACACCTAAACACTAATCTCCCATCATCATCAAGAGGCGTCATCTTCTACTTAACTTCTATTCTATCCATTTGTTTCATCAATTTACTTTAACCCCTTCACACCCAGATCTTTCCTTTGCTATATAAAATTGTCTGTTGTTAGCCACAAAATTACGAAAAGTAACTAAAGAAACCAAATAACTTAGTGGACAAGGATACTAAACCGGTCATATCTATAAAACATTGCTTACATATTCATTAAAATCATCTAATGGTACCCAAATTGCAATGGAAGTTACGTTCTGGACCTCAAGGGGTTACGAATATTGTTAAACTATGAACTACCGTAAGTGTTGTCCGAGGGATCAGCACTCCCCCTCCTCACAACTCACCAGAGCCTGGGAAGTAGGCCTCCAGATCAAGTTTCTTAGCGGCTGCATTATTCAGTTCCCCGGACACAATGTTGACGACGCGGTAGGGGAGATTCAGCGCCTTGCACAGCTCCTCCGCATTGCTGATCATCTCCTCCATCATCTCCCACGACTTGTTATCATGGGGGGAGGTGAGGCAAAACTGCTCCACCTGAGAGGAAATAAAATATCAATAATTAGAGAAAATAACTCAATAACTAGAGAAAATAACTCTTCAATAACTAGAGAAAAGCACTGTATCAATAACTACTCACTACTAAATAAAACAATAATAAACTGTAATAAAGGTTCACAATCCTTTATCCGAAATTTTGAAAACCGAAAAGCCCCGAAAACCGATATTTTTTTTTTTTTTATTTTCCGAGTATTTTTTTCTCATTTTACTTTAGAATGCTTGGGTTTTAAGGAGTTTTGAAGTATCACATATTAAGATATATAAGGAAGGAGCCTGTGTTGCTAGTGATTTAGTGGTAGAAGGTGTGTATTGTTTAAAATACTGTAACTACTAACTACACCTGGACATACAGAATGGCTGGGGGTTTCAATGACTCGGTGGATCATTTTTCGTTTTCAATCAAGGCTACCCAAATGGAATGGGAGAAAATGAAATGAAATGTGATCAAAGCTGAAGTGAAAGTGCTGCTATATAATTGTACTAAAATTTGGCATGGAGAATGGATGTGGTGTTAAATTTAAAATAACTTTGAAGAAAATTTTTCATTTATTTTCATTTTTCATATTATGGGAAACACTTGACGTTAAACAGAAAGAATACGAATAAGAAGGAAGATAATTTTTCATCTTCAATCAAGGTTACGCAAATGGAAGGAGAGAAAATGAGATGTTAGGTGATTCAAGCAACAAGAAAGGAGTCTAATTTGATTATAATAGTTCTAAGTACACAACTATGCCTTGATCCTTAACCCTTTCATGCACGGTGACGCGATCGCGTCAAAACAGGCCCGTGTACATCTTAGCTTTTGACGCGAATTGCGTAAAGAAAAAAAATAAAGAAAAAATAAAAATAAAGTATTTATCAGAATTGCGTCAAAATTTTCTGCGTAAGAGATCCAAGCTAGCCCCATAAAATTAAATAATTGTCAACTCGCTCGTGCAAATGGATTTGAAGTGATAAGGGCCCCGTGTCACTGTTCATTCTCAGCAGGCAGCGTGTTAGCCCGCCTTCTTAGCCATCCGTCTTCCAACATGTGTTTCAGTTTTCCTCCATTTTCTCAAAATCTACTGGCCATATGAAAATTATAATGGTAGCGTTGGAATCCTCATAAAAGTCCGCTTTTCTTGGCATATAAACCATAAAAAGTCGACTCTGGAAGTATCGAGCTACGAAGTGGTGAACGTAAGTATTTCTTATTTCTCTTTACTCAATGTTTTTTGAAGTCGTTAAACTCTGCTATTTATTTGCATTTCTTGTTATTTTTGTCTTTCATAAGGCAGAATAATCGCTATATAATAATGCCAGGAAAAAAGAATAATCGTGGTTGAAATTGATAACATAAACAAAACATTCGCCACACAGTCAGGCCATTCCGCGGGGCAACTTAGAGAGCCCCAAATTGATGTCGCAGTGGATGGAAAAACTTAATAAACTTTCGTGCGTGAAAGGGTTAATGAAAGATTGTAAGAGAAATAATGGTAAAAAAAGTAGACTAGGAAATGATTGGGACTGAGCTCATAAACAGTTAAATAAAGCTTAAACAATCTCAAAGACCCAAGGCTGCCTTTTCACTAGACAGAAGAGGAAGTTTATAGAACTAGTTTATTTAAATGATTACAAAGAAAGCTCAAATATTTTGGTTCTTTCAATACAAGACAGAGCCATGGGATTTTTTGTGATTTTTTGTGATTTTTTTGGACAGTGCCTTTGCCTACCTTCTGGAACTGGTGCACCCGGAAGATGCCTCTGGTGTCCCGCCCGTGTGAGCCCACCTCTTGCCGGAAGCAGTAAGACATTCCAGCGTATCTGTGGAGGAAGCATGGATTAGATTGAATTAAATCCTAATGGCTGAGGTGTTGGGTCTTGGGTGAGAATACCTTACTCCAAGTTCCGCCCTAAAGCCCCAACACCTCGGCTAATCCCGTGCATTCGGAAGGGGGAAGTGAGGGGATCCCATTTTCGCCAACTTAACGTGCAGCGAGAATAGACTTTCCTCGTCCGATCAACAGCATCTTACCTTACTTAGCCTTTACCTGTTGTTATCATCCTGACTTATCAACTGTCTACCAAACCTGCCTACCTCCTATTTATCTTATATCATTAAACTATCTCCCTAATTAATCTTTTTCTCTCTCTATATCTTCCTTATTATCTACCCAAATCTTTGTCAACCTATCTATATCCTCTGGTTCTTATTTGGCGGCGAGTACAGCGATCCACTCACTTGATGGGCAGCTGGTCCGTCGGTATCCACTCGTCGCGGTGGAAGGCGGCGATGGGCTGCTCCGAGGTGGCTATCAGGTACTTCTCGTCCACCTGCTCTGAGCCCGGCACGTCACCCTTCCCCAACACCTGTCAGGGATCCACAATGTACTATACAGGCTGTAAGTCTTGTGCCTATATTCATATTTCTCATCTACTAGAACACAATGAATATCCTTTTGGGTGATAATAATGATAATAACAAGTGTCAATGTTCATATTCCACTCACACAAACCCTCAAAACAGCGTGCAGTGTAAAGGCTGAGTTAAAATTATGTTACGTTTCAATACCGTAAATGGCGGCGTATAAGTCGTCCAGGCGTATAAGTCGACCTCATGATTATTAGCTCAAGATTACGGGTTAGGCCTATACTTGCCATATAAGTCGGCCCCCAAAAAACGGTAGGCTACTGGTAGGCCAAAGCTTACAAAGTCTTGACCCCCGTAGTGTATGGTCACGATATATTTGTAGATCAGAATTACCGGTTGCATTGTTAGAGTGTGAGGTACAATGAGTTGAGCGGACAGCGCTGGCGCTCGGCGAGAAGCCAGGCAGTTGTTGTTGTTGTAGTTGTCTGACTGGCCGCTTCGGTTCAGTGGCGTTCCGGTCAGTTGTTTACAATCTGTGTATCAGCTGTTGGAAACAGCCTATGGTTTCGTGTTGATATAAACAGAATTTATATTATTATTCTATTATTTATATATTAATCAGTGTTAAATATGTTAAGTTCACCGAACACAAGTTTTAGTTGGAAATATTTGTGGTAACCTGCTGGAGCTATGGTAAGTGGTGTACAGGTATTGTTAGCAGTGCTGATCCACTTGTTTGCCACTCGGTGGTAAAGGTTCCTATTTTATCCTTGCCGTATAAGTCGAGCCCTAGTTTTGGAGAGATTTTTTCCGGCTCAAAGTTGACTTGTACGCCGCCATTATGGTAATAAAGAAGGAAATGACATATGTGATGCAAATAACTTTTTCATGTTTTACAACATTAGTCCAATTGTGTTGAGAGTTCGGCATGCACGTATGTACACAGGCTTGCTTTCTAGTTTGCTTACACACATACACACACACACACACGTTTTTAAAGCTAAGATTGACCAAATGAGACAAGGAGACGAGACCCCACGAGTGTAACTAATTTCCCGTATATCACAACTAGGTAAATACACACACACACACACAAAAACAAGGTAAATACACACACACAAGGTAAAATACACACACACACACAAAAAAAAAGGAAATACACACACACACACACACAAACAAGGTAAATACACACACACACACACACAAACAAGGTAAATACACACACACACACACACAAACAAGGTAATCCCACACCTTATACAGCTCCTCGTCAAACTGTGACAGCTGCGCCACCTCCTGCATGACCTCCTTCCGCATGAAGAACGGCGTCACTATCGGGGTGTAGTTCTTCTTTCCGAGGATGCTGAGGGCCAGGTCCACTATGGCCCTCTCCAAGTACACAGCCGGCCCCATCAGGTAGTACCCACGGCCCCCTGAGGCAGTGAGGCCAATGAGGTTACTGATGCCCAAGCAATACTGACTCACAACAAATAGATAAAAACAGATAGACACATGAACAGGAGTACAGCATGTGGGTATTCGGTTACAGAGAATCAAATAAGGGAAAAATAGACAGAACAAATAATAATGAACCGAAAATGCAAATAATATAATTGAACTGAAAATGCAAATAATATAATTGAACTGAAAATGCAAATAATATAATTGAACTGAAAATGCAAATAATATAATTGAACTGAAAATGCAAATAATATAATTGAACTGAAAATGCAAATAATATAATTGAACTGAAAAATAATAGTGATAAACACATACACAGGAGTACAGCATGTGGGTATTCAGTGTTACAGAGAACCAAATGAGGGAAAAATAAATAAATACAATAAATGATGAACTTACAGAAAATAAAATATCTACAAAATCTTAGGACGGACATTCCTAAAAAAAAAACTGATCAAAAGAGGGAAAAAAATACTTCAGGATATTATTGAAGAAAAAAATAATAATAATAATAATGAACTTTCAGAAACTAAAATATCTACAAAACTTTTGGGACAGATATTCTTACAAAATTCACTGATAAAAACATGGGAAAAAATACTTCGAGATACATTAAATAAAAATAAATAAAAATAATTACTGTTTGCACACCTGAGGTCACGGATCCCCTCTTGGCGTCCGATCCTCCAATCATGGCGATGAGGTCCACGTGGGAGTACTTCTTGGTGGTCTCCTGGCCGAAGGTCCTCACCACAGCGTTGTTATCCTGCAATGACAGGGTGAAGCTGTTGCTACTCCCACTCCAACACCATAAACCACTTAATACGGATCTCATGAAGATCCGCCACCCCTAAAATAGCTGGGGTGGCGGATCTTCAAGAGATCCCTTAATACTATAATACTTAATGCTGACACCATACTACCACCCTCACTATACACTAACACCTCTATTCCATCACAACTACCACTACATAACATAACCGTAACCCCGATCAACTTCAATCATACACTGACACACACACACACATACACATAAAACACACATGTAGTTTTACCTCATCAATTACTACCCTATTGTTAATACTTGTCACCACCACCACCACCACAACCTATAATCACTCACATGAACACAACACAACACTACCACCACCAGGCTTGATCCTCTGCTCCCCCTGTCCCCTGTACCAGCACATCTCACACAGCCTCATGTTTCCCTCACCTCATTATCGCTGACGGGCACATCATCATACACAATGTTGCCAATTTCCTTCAGGATGGCGTCCCTCTCAGTCTCCAGCTTCTGCAACTCTTCACTGTTCTGTACCATCGTCTCATCCACAAGTTTCTTCACCTGTGACACAAAAGAAACAGTTTTACACCAATTTTCAGGAAAACTGCCATGTAGGTGGTGATGGGAAACTACAACACAAATAATCATGTTTTTCCCTAAATATAAAGACATGAACAGACGTGTTACAAACGATAAACGTAATCTTTGGTACATACTAAGTAGTGCCAGACAAATCACAGCTTATAGTGGACATGTTAACAAAATATAATGTTTCAAGGCAGGTTACATCCCTCCGTTTAGTGCTGCTGTGAATGAAAAACACAATAAGATTATAAACCAACTCAACATCAATACAAAGAAGGTCTGGTTCCTTAATGCTAAACCTAAAACTGACAGCCAACAGTAAGGTCACAACTCTCACATCATGGCAGCGAGAGTGGCAAGTCAGGCAGGTTTATGGGCGAGGGCCAACCATCATACCCTCCAGAATGTGCCGGGCCAACCACCAGAGCCCTCAAAATAATAAATAGCCTACAGACGCTATAGGCTCTAACATAATAAAAAGGAGAAAAAACAAAGGCACCAGTAAGGGGGGAAGTGTCCAAACAACCTACAATTAAATGACAGAAGAAGGTTTTTGGGAGAAGAAATAACACTTGATTTGTGTGGGGCGGAGAAGGACAACTTAAAACACTTCTTGTTATGGTGTCCAGCATACAGTAATGAAAGATAGAAAAGTGTGAGGCTCCAACAACCATACATAGAGGAGGAGTATTTGTATGCAGATGGGAATGTGGAAGAAGCAAGAAGAACAATAAACAGTTTTTGGATGACCAGAGAAAATAAGAGGAAAGAAAGAGAAAGAAATTAGAATACAGAATAAGAGAAGACAACTAACTAAAGACCCAGACAGCAAGAAGAGACACGTCAGGGAATGCCGTTAAAAAAGGCCAAACTCCCGACCCACAACTGTACTGTGCTCACCTCCTTCAGCTGGGACACCTTGAGGGGCCGCAGCAGCTCCATGGTGAGCTCTGTCAGCTTCTCCTTCACCTCGGCGGGCACGTTGGTCTCCGTGCCCTCCGCTTCCTTGGCCTGGGAGGGGGAGGGGGGGGAACACAACCATCAATAATGCAACACACACTATAGTCAATTATTTTGGGAGGGAAACGTAGCCATCAACAATGCAACACAAACTATAAAGTCTATTTTTTTTAACAAGGCAAAAATTCCATGCTATCTTAAGGTCTCATGCTCAAAATTATGCCTATGATTACCTGATAATATGGTTAACTATGATAAAATACAACAGAAATTTAGAAGAAGCGTAGTATTCCCTTCTCCTGGCATCAAATATCAGTCAGGAAGCAGCAAGGGGTCAGGATTTTTTGCCTCGTTAAAAAAATAGACTATACACTCCCTTCCTTTCAATAGCTTGGATCTGGTGCCACTTTGAAGAAACAGATTAAACAACCTTCACTTAAAGAAAACGTTTGTTCGATTCACACGTTTTCTCAGCAGATTTCAGTAGAGAATATTCCTACGAGTTAAATAATCTTATGGCAAAGTTTGATTAAAAATAGACGTATACAAACTGTCTAGTGTACTTTTTTTATCATCTTTGTGTTGTTCTTCTATCGTATTCAACCTCCTCCTCTACATCCTCTTCCTCCTTCACAATAACATCGCCAAGTTTCTTCACAACTTTCTATTCATTGTCTATTCATGACCCATATGGCCTTATGTGCTCTCTCCCTCTCCCTCTCTCTCTCTCTCTCTCTCCTTCTCTCTCTCTCTCTCTCTCTCCTCTCTCTCTCTCTCTCTCTCCCTCTCTGAAACTCTCTCTCTCTCATCTTTCATGAAACACCTTACTTAAGTGTTTATCAAGTGAACTAAGTGTGTATTAAGCCCTTACTGCACTTATAGACCAATGCTAATATAAGCAACACTAAAACAACTCAACAAAGATACACTAACCCCTTGAACCCAAAACGTAATTTCCATTGTAATTTGGGTGTCATTAGACGATTTTTAGTGACTATAAGCAATGTTTTATAGATATGACCTGCTTCGTATCCTTGCCCACTAACTAATTTGGTATATTAAGTGACTTCTCCAAATTTTATGACTCGACAACAGACACTTTTTTATAGCAAAGGAAAGATCTGGGCACGAAGGGGTTAAGACCATATAGAACAAGTGTGGGAGGACAAACAAATGCCTGGGTTTTGAACAGGATTATTGTGCCTCTATCTACAGACTCCAAACAAACCTCAACTTTCTTGGGTGGGGCGAGGGTAGGGTGAGTGGTTATAATTATGTCACACTCATATCAAATAACAGTTAGGAAGCAGTTTGAAGTGGTATTTGCTTGAGGCAGGTGGCGCTAAACATGAAGCCCGCAGCAGGGGACAACAGGCAAGGGAAAGCTTGAACCCCTTGAGACCCATAGCGTAATTTTCATTGTAATTTGACTACCATTAGACGATCTTTAGTGAATATAAGCAATATTTTAATAGATATAACCTGTTTAGTATCCTTGACCACTAGTTATTTTGGTATATTTAGTTACTTTTCGCAATTTTATGGCTAACAACATACAATTTTTTTATACCCAAGAAAAGATTTGGGCGTGAAGGGGTTAATAAGTGTCCATATGGCAAGGGTCAACAATACATGAACAATAAATGTGCATCCTCGAACTAAAGGCTTACATTCTTTAACTAATGTAAGTGTTCTAGGTAGGTCCTGCTACCATAAACTATATATTTCTATGTTAGTCATCTATCGATACATGTGGATAGGAGGATTACTATGGTAGTATGACCAACCTAACAAGTGAATCACACAATGACTTCATAACCAGGCTGAACTGCCAGGAAGGAAGGTAAATCTAAATAAAAAGATCAATGTCAGCAATCAATTTCAAACTGCAACACACAACAGGCTCCTCTGGGTGGTCCTCAGGGATCACAATCAGTGCCAAAAATGAGGTGGTATTAACCCCTTCACGCCCAGATCTTTCCTTGGCTATATAAAATTATCTCTTGTTAGCCATTAAATTACAAAAAGTAACAAATTATACCAAATGAGTTAGTGGACAAGGATACTAAACAGGTCATAGCTATAAAATATTGCTTATAATCACTAAAAATCGTCTAATTGTACCTAAATTACAATGGAAATTACGTTCTGGGCCTCAAGGGGATGGAAATACAGATTGAAGAGGATTCACAATAAAAAAAAGCCTGACATTGTGCTTCATTTGAGCAAAGATGACCACAGACTATTGGTGAAAAACTAACAGGGAAAAGTAGGTACTGTAAAGTAAGTAAGGAGATAACACTGTTAACCCCTTGAGACCCAGAACGTAATTTCTATTGTAATTTGTGTACCTTTAGACAATTTTTAGTGAATATAAGCAATATTTTATAGATATGACCTGTTTAGTATCCTTGTCCACTAACTAATTTGGTATGTTCAGTTACTTTATGTAATTTTATGGCGTGACAACATACAATTTTATATAGCAAAGGAAAGATCTGGGCGTGAAGGGGTTAAAACAATAAAACATAAATGACTACATCAATAGCTGCAAAAAAAAAGTTAAAAATAGGTTATAGCTTCCAGTCCCATCATCCCATGAGCTAAGGGGCCCTGCAGTGTATCGAGGCATGAGAGGCTGACTTAATACCAGCCAGCCAGTGACACCTCTTAGTCAACAGGCGGAGTATGTGCTTCAGGCGTGTCATGAGCAGTGGTGGGCACAATTCTGCTGATCCGCAGATGCTATAACTCCACAAATCAATGAAATATGTACAAACGTAACAAATGAATAATAAACATTCGTGCGCCATCCCTTGAAACATCTGAGTACATTTGTTCCAGGTTAACCCCTTGAGACCCAGAGCGTAATTTCCACTGTAATTTGGCTACCATTAGACAATTTTAATGAATATAAGCAATATTTTATAGATATGACGTGCTTAGTACCCTTGTCCACTAGTCAATTTGGTATATTAAGTTACTTTTCGAAATTTTATGGCTCGACAACCTACGATTTTATATAGCCAAGGAAAGATCTGGGCGTGAAGGGGTTAAGCACAAACATGCAAGGCTTGGGCTGTAGTTGGGTGCATTTTCCAATCCAGAGCATTGGCTTACCAGCTCAGCCCTGAAGGATAGCTGTTCAGAGTCTGGCAGTCCCTTAATCTCTTGAGCAGAGAAAGAGTTCATGTGTGCGTACCAGCGCGACACAGCCGGGTGTGTGAGGGGTGACGGGGGTGCCGGCAGCCTCCCCACCAGCCAGGGGTCCCTCTGACAGGGCTCATGGCCACACACGTAACTGTACTCACTCAGGTGCCTCTCCAGGGCCTCCAGATCAGGGCCCTTACTCTCTGTCTCCTCCTCCTGCTCTCCCTTCTGCCTGGACGCCTGGTTACAAGACACCAGCAAGACCTCAGTTTATCCCTCCCCCATAGAGGATGTCAGGAGTCTTTAGGCCATGCATTAGGGCAATTGGACATGAACTGGGGTAAAAATAAGCTTCAAAGTTTATACTGAACAGTGATCTACAGTTACATGATGGCTTCAGAGTCCCTTGTGTGGGATGCCTGCCGCAGTCATGGCTGGCAAAGGTGGCGGCCTCAACCCTAAGCTCTCTCAAGGAAGTCATGAGTCTGTAGTGAGGATAAGTTGCACAATGGAGGTTTTATGAGCTACATTCACAATGCTTATTTATTCATGGAAAACTTATCCATAGTGTATGTGTTATGCATGAATTGTCGTAAGTCAATGGCACTACACCTTTTCACTCTTAAATTAAAACAACTTGAAGAAATATGTTATTTTTCTGGGAGTTTTCATAATACACTTTTTCACTCTCAAATTAGAACAACAGAAATTCAAAATAAAACAAATGAATTTTTAATTTTAATTTGAAATTCAATTATTTTAATTTGAAGTTCAGGTATTTTAATTTAAGCTTAAGTTGTTTTAATTTAAACTTCAGTTGTTTTAATTTGAAGTTCAGTTGTTTTAATTTGAGATTCACTTGTTTTAATTTGAAGTTCAGTTGTTTTAATTTGAAGTTCAGTTGTTTTAATTTGAAGTTCAGTTGTTTTAATTTGAAGTTCAGTTGTTTTAATTTGAAGCTCAGTTGTTTAAATTTGAGAGTGAAAAGGTGTAGATAGGTGGCGCTCCATACAAGAATATTATTAATTACAACTAAAAATGGTATTCCTGAGCACCCTCTGTTTATTGTTAACCTCCTTCATTCACGTCTACTGAGTCACAACAAAAGCACATCGCATGTAAGTACTTAATAAACACTATCCAAGGCAAAATCATATCAAATAATACTAATGACAGATACACTTAAAATCACTGTAACATGTTATTTACCTGAACTACTATAAAATTATATCAGAGTCATTATGAATTCAAATATATAGACTCACAGGTGTCCTTAAGTCTTTCATGTATCTTCAGGTACAGAAACATCATAGCAGTTAACCCCTTGAGACCCAGAGTGTAATTTCCATTGTAATTTGAATGCCATTAGACGATTTTTAGTGAATATAAGCAATGTTTTATAGATTTGACATGTTTAGTATCCTTGTCCACTAACTAATTTGGTGTATGAAGTTACTTTTCGTTATTTTATGGCTAACAGACAATTTTTTATAGCAAAGGAAAGATCTGGGTGTGAAAGGGTTAACTTGCAGAATTACTACTATAACAATCAACCCAAATAGCCGGCAATCTCACCTTCTTCTTCTCGCCCACCGTCTTGGAGATAGTGTTGCCCATGCGGTTGAGGAGGTCACCCTTGTGTCGGGCTGAAACACACACGGCACATTAATATTTCAGCAAGTACACTTAACGGTAAATTGGTACTTTCAACCAGGAATTGAATACGAGGTCAAAAATACTCTTTTCCCATGTATTTTGATGTGTTAAGAATGATGGTCACATTAAAAATCATCGGAAATGCCTAATTTTGCAGTTATCCCCCCTCTCCATAACAAACCTGGGGACTCGTCGGATATGCGGGGTTTTGGGAAGGGAAAGTAGAATTGAGTTTTGTACGGGTAGTAGATTATGTGGATGACGTAAAATATATCCGGTAAACACTCTATGAGATGACAGAAGGCCGAAAATAGATAAGTATATATAACCGATTAAGTATACGGGAGTTACCAACCTATTCCTTGAAAATTTCCTAGTTAATTATTGACAATGGTAAAACTGCAGTTTAATACAATACGTGGACATTGGTCACGTAACCTGATATAACTGGGGGGATGCGCCCCTCTAGACCCCCGACTAGTTCACTAACCTAACCTGGAAGTTGGTTGCATAGCCTAACCTAAAGCAGGGATAAAGGGGGGAAATCTGCACTATAAGATAAGATAAGATACTTTGATCCTATCTAGACACTTTGAAAGTACCAACTAAAAGGGTATTGACTATACAAAGCGCCACCACGCCAGGACGAACTTGGTGGGCTCGAACCGCTGACCGAATGCAGGGACGCTCCACGCGAGCCCGAAGCTCTACCAACCGAGCCACTCTGACGGGTTTGCAAAATAAGACATTTCCGACGATATTTAATGTGACCCTCATTTTTAACACATCAAAATACATAGAAAAAGAGCTCTTTTAACCTAGTACTTAATACTGGATGAAAGTACCGAAATACTCACTTAACACGGTAATCAAACAACACACACCTGTCACACCAACACATCAGGACAGTCTCAACCATATGCTGCTCCAAAGACTACTGTATAGAGTAGTCTTTGGCTGCTCCCACCAACACTTCATTAGGACACGTCAAAACATGTCACAGCATCAACATCTCAACAACACCTGGGCTTCAAACCACTAATTATTTACACTATACTCAAGACAAGATCAAGACATATGAGGTGTACAAACATAAACTAACCTGTCTTCTTACCTGGAGTGCTTCCCAGTCCCTAACACCTACTAGAGGCATGGAAACCCACAGACTACTAATGCACAAACCACCCATAACAGACCATACACTGAGCACACTGCAAACACAAAACAGCTGGATGGTACCCTTAACTTTTAACTGAAGCACATAACATGGGTGAATAAGGTGGTGAACATTACCTGTCATTGAGTATTAATCCCCCATACCACAGCCTGCCCCGCCCCACACCCACGCCCCGCCAAGACCCTAGTACCTGCTCTCCATTTAGTGTCCTTCTCGATGACGGCGTCCACGGCTGCCACATCCTTGTACCGCCGCCTCTGGGACTCCCGCACCTTGCCAGGGTCGCCGCCTTGGTCCTCCCGGAACAATACAATGTCCAGCATGACGCCTGCTCGCTGCCGCTGCTATAACACGGGAGTAATGAAGGTGGCGGTGGTGGTGGCGATCAGCTGTCACCTCAGGACTTCCACGCTGCCAGGCCGGGGCTATACAGGCGCTAAGGCAAGGGTCTAGAAGGAGTCAAGCTCTCTATAGGATCTTATGTTAGTAAACAGTCCTGCTATAGAGGTGTTGTGTTCTATTATCCGATTTGCTTTTGTTATATTTCCCAGCGAGCCCCGAGAGCTATGAGGTTTGTTTATGTGCAACACGAGCCTAATGTTTCGTCAGCCACTCGTGTATTTATCTATTTACTTATTTATTTATTATTTTTCTTACAATACATATGTTTTCATGGGATTTTAAACTTCTTATTCGTAATCTGGGATTTTATAATTGAATATGTTTTTTTGTTTTGCAAGTTGCAAAAAACCACGGAAGTTTTCCGTGTTTTTGTGGTCCAAGCACCGTCTTGGTCTCTGGATTACGAATTCCAATCCAATAACACTTGCTGAAATGTGTGTTTTATACTACTTTGTGATATTGTTTGCAATGTTTTGCATTGATTATTATTTCGGCTCCTACCAAGCTTGTTGTGGTTTTTGTCGCAGAAACCAATCCTTTTTCAATTGCGACAAAAAACGGTCTTCGTTTCCAAGACGGTGCTTGGACGACAAAAGCACGTCAGCGCCGCAGCAGCCGTAGTAGCATTTGAATGGCAACAACACTGAGCAAGTTTCCTTCTGTGTGTGTGTGTGTTTCCGTTTTTCTCCTCTGTGACGTTCCCAGCCACCACTCAAACACTACACCGATGAGAACAAGGTTAGTAGAATCCTTAGAACACATAATGATAAGCATAATTTATAGATTCCATAGAAAACGTAGCAAGATAGCCAACACTCAGATGGCGTAAACATCACAGCGGCAAGTCCATAATATTCCATAACACACCTTAAGGCTCCATCAAGGCTTCTATTAGTCTTACAGCGTCATTTTTTCTTCACACTACTTACAATACGTCTTCTGTCAACACCACATTAGTATTTTCGGATAACAGCTGGTCTTTATTTGGTAGTGTGTGGTGCGTCTGCCATATTTGTTTGTGTTGCGCAGGCGTGAGGGATTGGCGTGACGGCGTGTTAGGCTGCCAGTGTACTTTTGGGGTTTGCATATTCGTGTGGGTATTTGTGGCTATCTGGGTGGGGTTTGTGGCTTAAACTACCCTTGTTTATTACTTTCGCTGTTCTTATTATATTATTTTCCCTATTATTGTATAGTTAATTAGTTAGGGGACAGGGTATTATATGGGTTTTCGTGTGTGTGTGGTTCCTACTGTGTGCGGGGGTATATACCTTTTGAAATTACCCATTTGTGCACCCATAGGACTGAGTCAAGCTTGTAATGTTCTGTCTTTATATTACTTAACACTACCTACATCCAGAGCTGGGCACTAAATACATGAATGTATTTAAATACTAAAGACATGGGAGAAATTGGTCGCGCACAAGGTCGCGATTGTTACATTTCACAGTGAATATATAAGTTTTTCTTCTTTTTATTTTTTGGACAAATCAGTCATCATAATGGAAACTTCCCCCTCCCCTCCTAAGATATCAAGGCTAGAACGATCGTCGAAATTATTGGAATGGAATGGATTGTGAAGATTAATGTTGGAATTATTTGTTGCTTGTAATGCGTACTCGTATATTATCACAGATGAGTAACCAGTGCTTGTAATATACACTTGTAATATTCTCATCAGTAACCTCCTCGCATAAAGATTTCATGGATTCACCTCATCTCGTTTTAATTCACCTCATTCTCACCTTTTGTCACCTCACTTCCCTTTACTCTCACCTCACCTCACTTGACTTAATATCACCTCATCTCACCTCAACTTACCTCATCTCACCTCACCTCACCTCACCTCACCTCATGTCACTTGACCTCATCTGCTCCTCCAAGACATGCACCAAACTCACGTCTCCTCCATAACTTTCCCAACATTCACACCCACAACATCATTCCTGCTGTTTGTTAATCCAATAATACGTCAAGTTCCGCCTCACTCCTCACCACTCGCACTATAATAGTTTATCACTGACTATTTCTGGCAGTGTGGGAGGCACTCTCCCAGGGTCAGGGACGCTCATCTTTTCTGTGAAGTGCATTTTTTTCGAAGTGCATTTCTTTCGAAGTGCATTTCTATCGAAGTGCATTTTTTTCGAAGCATTTTTTATCCTAAGCAAATTACTGGAGCCTCTTGGTAGAGCACAGTGTCTCAAATCTTATATTCATTATACTCATAAATAAATTGAAAATTATCCTGTAAAAATTTAAGATCTCTTGGCTGGGTTAAGCCCCCAATGTTTCAAGATCCTAAATACGCCCCTGCGTCAAGTCCAGCGGCAGGCACGAGCACCCGCCCGTCGCGAGTCTGGTGAAGGTTTGGGTTGTCACTTGCACCGCGGCATCCCAATAGTTTAGAGTTTACTTCTCTTACCCGCATGTTCTCCTGTCTCATTTTCTAAAGCTACAAACATTTTTTTTTTATAATTTGTGTATGGAAATTATACGACTCAATTTTTTATTTATTTCATCAAGCAGTAAAGATAACAATCACTTATCCTTTCAAATTTACATTATGATAAATGTGCAAGTTGTTTTTCCCGAAAGCTTTTCAAACACATCGTGCACATTGTGTTCAATGTCCACGTTACATATTTACCATGTTAAATGACACTGACGCACTACATTTGATGGCCAGTTTGTACTTAAAAGAAAAATACAGTTTTGTATAGCTAATGGCAAAGACTACTCTATACTGGACTTGCTACTCATTTTGGGCTATTTCCAGTGGAGGCCAGTTTTGCGATTCCGGACATTTTCGAACATCATTCCCATTTCCCTTCCTATGGTTTATCAGTATAAATGATATACCATTATCTTCGTAAATGTTTGTTCTATAATATTATCAAATAAAAAACTGTAAAATACACTAAAGAAATGACATTATGAGAGAGTGAAGAAATATGGATGAAGAAATTCACTTAAACTCTTCGCCATTTAATATTTTGCGAGAAAACATTTTACATGAAACATATCAATAGAAGCGGAATTTTATTAGCTTTCCATTGATATATTTCGTGATTCCTCCCCTGCCCAGGTGAGAACGCGTTGCCCCCCCCCAGGTAACCCAACGCCTCCCCCACCAGGTGAAGGAGACAAACCAGAGCCACACACACCTTACACCCTGCCCACCTCCCACACACCCTTCAACCCTACACCCTACCGCCCTACCCCTGCCACCCCCACCTCTCGACACCCCACCACACCTCTATCTAAATACCTTTCTTCCTTCCCTTCTACCCTACCACCCCACTCCCACACCCTGCAAGTCACATCACCCCTGCCACCCCCACCATATATACACCTTATACCTTGCCACCTGCCACACACCCTTCAACCCTACACCCTACCACCCCTCCCTGCAAGTCACATCACCCCTCCCACCCACACCCTGACACACCTCCACCTTCCTTCCTTCCTACCTATCCTTTTTTTCCTAGTTTTCTTCCTTCCTTCCTTCTTACCGACCTATATACTTTCCTTCCTTCTTTCCTACTTTCCTTCCTTCCTTTCTATATTCCTTCCTTCCTTCCTTCCTACCTACCTACCTATATACTTTCCTTCCTGTTTTCCTACTTTCCTTCCTTCCTGTACTACCTTCCTTCCTTCCTTCCCTTCTTCCTTCTTACCTTTCTCCCTTCTCAAGCAGGTTTTCCGATTAGGCTTTTTAATGTGTGTGTGTGTGTTAATACACACACACACACACACACACACACACACACACACACACACACACACACACACACACACACACACACACATACACACGCACACAGTACACACGCACACAGTACACGCACGCACACAATTAGTAAAAACACACACACACACACACACACACACACACACACACACACACACACACACACACACACACACACACACACACACACACACACACACACACACACACACAGTACACGCACACACAATTAGTACACACACAATCCAGCCAACACTTCAGTTTCCCGCAACGAAGTGATGGTCGCATGCATGATCAACACAGAGCCACCGCCAAAGTCTGGGTCTCGCACCGCTCTTTCTCCTTCCTTGGATTTACAATACAACCTTTCTGCCGCACCGTAATCCTCGTGACTATATTTACATATACACTGCAATGATCAACAAAATACATGGAAGCAGTACATGTGTCGTCCATTATTAACCAGTAAAGCGAAGGCTCTCAGGTGGCTTGGGTGCGACCCGCTGACCATCAAAACAAATCCTCATACCGCCGTGGCTGGTGTTAAGGCCCCCATCCACGGTGCGATCTGGTCGTACGACCATCGGACAGATCTGGTTGGATCCAACCAGATTGGATCGTGAGTGGGGTGATTTTGGTCTGTCCGACCGACTGACAGCTGGTCGGATGCGACCAAGCAGTGTTTGGTTTTTAGATCCGACAGACCATCCGGTTCAGACCGGATCGCACCGTGAGTGTGCTGATCGTGAGGCCAACCGTCAGTTTCGCCACTGACAGCGTCGCGAGAGGATTACCAAGATGAATTGTTTCTTTGATGACAAGCACTTTTGGACAGAATTCATCCAATTATATAGAAACTGAATGTTTGTGGGAAATAAAAAGCAAAAAGTAAATGGATAAATATAAGAAAAATGCAGCTTATGAAGTATTGGTAGAGAAACTCAAGGAGCGCGACAGTGCGCGACAGTGAGGCTAATGTTGAAACAGTAAAAAAAAAAAAAACAATATGAGAAGTGTGTTCCGGAAATATATTAAGAAAATAATTGCCTCTATGAAATTTGGTGCGAGCGCGGATGATGTTTACGCTCCTTAGTTGTGGTATCAGATTCCATCAAAAGTAATTCGATCCTCGTTGCATAGACCCATCATGGGAACCGCTCTCCACCGTTTCTATCACCAACTGAATTGATCCTGAGGTGCGGTCGGATCGTTAGTGGGTGGTAGGATATCCATCGGATCAGGTCTGTCGGATCAGATCGTACGACCAATCGTACCGTGGATGGGGGCCTTTAACATGACATTATTTAATCGTTATTTTATTCACCTCATAAGCATTATGTAAGTATGTTATATAAATAAATATCCTCTTAGCTCATTCCTCTCTCTGACTGTCTGAGTGTCTGTCCTCAGGTTGGAGTTAGTAGCCTAGTAGCTACGCTACCCTACCCTCTTTCGGGTGAGGTGTTTAAATATATCTTCTCTACTATTTTTCGTTGGGGCTGCATAGCTCAGTGGTAAAGTGTTGGTGTTTCAATACATCAGCAAAAAGGTGTGGGTTCGATTCCCTCATAGATCCTTTACCGACAAATATCCTCGGGTGTGGAGAGTTCCCGAGGAGGCGTGAAGTACTGCCGGGAATGTCATGTTCCCGGTGTTCACTGTTTAGAGGTTCAGTGCAACAAGATGTCACGGCTGGCTAGGCTTCAGCACACGTGGCACTTGGACGAGTCACCCTAGCGCCTTAATACTCCTTTAAAAAAAAAAAAAAAAAAAAAAAAAAAAAAAAAATCCTCTGCCCTCCTTCTTCTCCTCCTACTACTACTTCTCCCCCTCCCGTCCATCTACCTCCTTCCCTCTGGCTAAAGGAAGGAAACAGGTGGATAAGAGGAACCTCCCCCTTCCCCCTTCCCCTTCCCCTCCCGTCCATCTACCTCCTTCCCTCTGGCTAAAGGAAGGAAACAGGTGGATAAGAGGAACCTCCCCCTTCCCCCTTCCCCTCCCCCTCCCGTCCATCTACCTCCTTCCCTCTGGCTAAAGGAAGGAAACAGGTGGATAAGAGGAACCTCCCCCTTCCCCCTTCCCCTCCCCCTCCCGTCCATCTACCTCCTTCCCTCTGGCTAAGGGAAGGAAACAGGTGGATAAGAGGAAGCTTTAACTATTTGTTTATGTTTCTTGTATTTTATTAATGATTTATGTTAATGAGATAATAAATGGTGGGAGTAAGACGACAAAGAATAGCTGTAACAAATAGCTGTTTGTTGGACAAAGGCTAGCTGAGTAGAGTGAAAGATTATAGGAGTAACTAAAACCTTGCTTATTTTATTAATGAGTTATCATTATCCTCCCCCCTCCACCTTCCCCTCCCGTCCATCTTACCTCTATATAACTGTGTACAGGGTTCATTATGCATACATGAGGGTATTTAAGCGATAAGAAGGAATAAATAGTCTAGCATAGCAAGGCTTGGGATTATTAGTTAGTCTTGTTATATAATCATTCTTTTTAGCCTATATTCTGTGTTTGTACTGTACGTATAAGAGAAACGATGAAGACTAACAAGACGGCATTAGCGTGTGTTTGTACTGCACGTATAAGAGAAACGATGAAGACTAACAAGACGGTATTAGCGTGTGTTTGTACTGCACGTATAAGAGAAACGATGAAGACTAACAAGACGGCATTAGCGTGTGTTTGTACTGCACGTATAAGAGAAACGATGAAGACCAACAAGACGGTATTAGCGGCATAATTAAAGAAATAAAAAAGAGGAAAAATAGCAATGTTGATGAATGGTCGCGAGAGAGAGAGATAAGATAAGATACTTTGATCCTATCTAGACACTTTGCAAGTACCAACTACAAGGTTATTGACTATAAAAAGCGCCACCACGCCAGGACGAACTTGGTGGGCTCGAACCGCTGACCAAATCCAGGATCGTCTACACGCGATCCCGCAGCTCTACCAACCGAGCCACCCTGACGGGTAGAGAGAGAGAGAGAGAGAGAGAGAGAGAGATTCAGATTCAGATTCAATACTTTTATTCACAATTGAATTAACATTTGTGAAAAAGACTGACTATATGAAGACCAACTATATGACAACACAAGACACATTTCTTTTTGGGGGGTTACCTTTTTTTTTTTGCCCTTGGCCAGTCCTTTGTGATGTTAAAAAACAACAACTGAAGACCAACCTACTGCTGCCCTTGTCTTGACCTGACCTGCTTTGACCTGCTCCGTTACTCCTCATTTTATATTCTATTTCAACATCACCTAAAGTCCTAAACCAATTCCGAGTGTTAAACCGAGTGTTAAAAGTGGAAGTGCTGAGGTTATTCTAAAGCTTTATTTGGCTCTAGTCAGACCTCACCTAGACTATGCGGTTCAGTTTTGGTCTCCGTATTACAAGATGGATATAGCCTTCGTAGTGCTAGGTTTTTCTCTATATTTTCTTATGTATGTTCTTGGTACATCCTTCTCTGCACCTATCAGTGCAGAGAAGGATGACCAAAATTATTCATGGGATGCATAACTTTAGTTATGAGAAGAGATTGAAGCTATTAAAATTACACTCACTCGAGAGGCGTAGAGTAAGGGGCGATCAAAAAAATAACATCATCTATCGGGATAATTACCCGATTGATGATGTTATTTATTTAGTTAACGCTAATTTATGCATAGTTCTGATTAATTTATCAGACAACGAAATATATCAATGGAAAGCTAATGAAATCCGCTTCTATTGATATGTTTCATCTAAAATGTTTTCTCGCAAAATATTAAATGGCGAAGAGTTTAAGTATATATTGAGGTCATGCATATTTCTTCACTCTCTCATAATGGCATTTCTTTAGTGTATTTTACTGTTTTTTATTTTATAATATTATAGAACAAACATTTACGAAGATAACGGTATATCATATATACTGATAAACCTTAGGAAGGGAAATAGGGGTGATGATCTAAAATGGCAGGAATCGCAAAACTGGCCTCCACTGGTCATGGGCGGGTTGGCGCGGGGCACGAGTAGCAAGTCCAGTATAGAGTAGTCTTTGCTAATGGTTAAAACGTAGTACCGTACATATACGAAATACTCTTGACGTACATCTTAAGCGGTTACTTTCAATGTATCAAGAGACGCATTAATCAAATAAGGTATTTTTGTGCTGGTTCAAGGCAAACGTATAGCAAAGACAGTAACTGTTAAGGTGAGGCCGTGGCCAGGTATGAGATGGCAAAGGTTTCAAGGCTGAAGGCATGGATAACACAGCACCTTTGTGTGTATCTTAACCCCTTGAGGCCCATAACGTAATTTCCATTGTAATCTGGGTAACATTAGACGATTTTGAGTGAATATGAGCAAGATTTTATAGATATGACCTGTTTAGTACCCTTGTCCATTAACTAATTTGGTATATTCAGTTACTTTTCGTAATTTTATGGCTCGACGACATACAATTTTTTATAGCAAAGGAAAGATCTGGGCGTGAAGGGGTTCGCGAAGAGGCATACATGAAGGTTTGGGGGAATACTGAAAAATAAAACGGCAAGCATGGCTCTTGAATTAATGCATTTTTTTTGTGTGTGTGCAAGTGGTGACATACTTAAGAGTCCCTGTGTAATGTGTATGTACAGAGGCACAAACCTGAGGTACTGAACACCATTGGATCGCCTAACAGTAAACACACTGCTCGCCTTTCAAATCAACGCGGCCCATAGATAACCTACATAGCCTAAAAACTTAACCTGCAATTCTTCTTAATCCCTAATCGAACTACTCATTGTGTATCTTTGAAAGTCTACATTCACAAAGGGGTGTAATGCTATTAGTATGAACTGAAAATACTTAAAAATATCCTTAAATCTTTTCATTAGTCCTCCTAAGGTCTGTGGAAGGGGTGGAGATCTCTTAAGTGCATTTGACTTTGTTGTAAGTTCCCTCGCATGTCCTTAGCCGGTGAGTGTTTGGAAATGGATGAAATATTACCTACTTTGTTATAGATGATCTTTATTAATTCATTTCATTACTTTTTTGTTCGTTGCATGAAAAGAAAACAGTTATTTGAAGTAGACTCAGTGGTTCTTAAGCTGGAATGATTTAGTCTTTGAAGTGGGATGAGTGGGTCTTTGAAGTGGATGAGTGGGTCTTTGAAGTGGGATGAGTGGGTCTTTGAAGTGGGATGAGTGGGTCTTTGAAGTGGGATGAGTGGGTCTTTGAAGTGGGATGAGTGGGTCTTTGAAGTGGGATGAGTGGGTCTTTGAAGTGGGATGAGTTGGTCTTTATAGAATATTAACTTTGTATCTGAGGAGAACCGAGGCAGACCTGAGGATATCATAAGAAAATAAGGAAGCTACAAGAGGCCGCGAGACCTACACGAGGTAGTTCCTGTAAACAAAAATATATCAGTGTTGACATCGAAAATACCTGTTTTGAGAGAGAGAGAGAGAGAGAGAGAGAGAGAGAGAGAGAGAGAGAGAGAGAGAGAGAGAGAGAGAGAGAGAGAGAGAGAGAGAGAGGGGGGGGGGGGGGGACATTTCTGCGGTCATTGTGTCAACACCACCACCCAGAACGTGAGGTTGAAAAGTCCCACCAGAGCGGGCAGGATAACAAGCCTGTACCAGCGCAACAGTCGCGGCGCCTCGTCATTGGTGCTTCTCTGAGACTCTGGGGCCAGGAAGGCCGCCACCTCCTTCTTGGGCTG
Organism: Chionoecetes opilio; assembly: GCA_016584305.1. NCBI lineage: Eukaryota > Metazoa > Arthropoda > Malacostraca > Decapoda > Majidae > Chionoecetes > Chionoecetes opilio. The sequence goes on from JACEEZ010002993.1 coordinate 294,381, forward strand.
ATTGTCGGGCCGGACGCAGATGTGCACCACAATGTTGGCGAAGAGCAGGAAGATGATGAAGAAGAACCACACGTCGATCAGCTTGATGGAGGCGGTGGCGGGCAGCGAGTTGGACATATTGGCGAAGAGCGTGTAGAGCACCAGCAGCGTAGTGAGGGACATGATGGCGCGCACATTGAGAGCGTTCACCTGCACGAACAGTGTGGCCCAGCTGACCAGCAGCAGCAGCCCCGACGGCAGGAAGGTGGAGAGCATGATGACGCCCTGCCTCCGGTACAGCTGGAACTCCACCTTGAGGCTGCTCCGGCTGGCCTCCGCGCGACGCACGTGCTTCACTGTGTACATAGCCAAAGTCGCGGGCCCCGTATAGCTAACCTCCGCTATGGGAGAGAACTGCACTGCCGCTCCGCCTCCAGACTCAGGCGCCAGCTGCACCTCCACGGCGCACTGCTGCTGGTCGAAAGGGTACAAGTACAACTCCAGGTAACAGGCGATCCGCGCCAAGAATCGCTGTGTGAGGTACAGACGCACGTACTTGCCATGGTACATCGGGTCTGGGGGCAGAGGGAAAAAGAAGGCATTAGGAAAGGTTAGATATCAATGACATTCTCTTCCCCGCCAGGGCCATACTGTCTTCATGAGGCTGACAAGGGGCCCGTACTGCAACCACCACAGCTTACCTGTGTCCACGTCATTGAAGGTGGGGTGTGATGGGGGTGCGATGGGTTTGGCCAGAAAGCGGCGCCCCAGCTCCTCCAATTTGCCGCCATCCAGGTCTGTGACCCGTAACAGTGGCCGCCACAGCCGCCCGGCGTCCTTTTCTGTCAGCATGATCCCTTTCTTGCCGGCCATCCCCAGGTGCCGGAAGCTGACCCGAGGGTCACTCCAAGTGATGGTCAATTGAAACTCCAGAGTGATGGCCATGTTGAGATCGTCCACAGCGGCCACTCGCGTGAGGGTCATGGAGGGTTGCAGCTGTAAGGTGGAACCCTCCAGGGACCCCAGCGGCGGCGGCGGAGGGACCTGCCGCAGCAGAGTGTCGTTGCTCGCCTCCACCACAGAGCAGCTTACCTCATCGCTCCGATCTTTGCAGTCGTGATGGAAGTCGCAGCGCAGGTGCGGGGCGATGCACTCGCCCGTGGAGCAGGTGAACTCTTGTGTGCCGCAGCGGGAGAGACTAGCATCCAGTGATTGACCCTCCAGTTGGCCACATATTTCTGTCGCCACTCTCCATCGCCGCCGTCCCAGCGGATAGTCGCTGCCCACTCCAAGCACCCACAGCAGTGTGGTGTTGGTGCTTGGGTCCTCCATCTGCCACCTGTCAAGACCGGTGCGCCAGACAATCAGCAGTCCAAAGTGACTCCAAAATACTGGCCTTCCGTTCGGTGATCCCTCCACCCGAAACCTGGCCTCCAGTTCCTTATCAAAACAAAGCCCGCGGAAGCGCAGGAAACTAGTGCGGGTGAAGCTGCAGGCGGTGCAGCGTTTGGACTTGCAGTAGTCCAATTCCCATATGCCGTCTATCCGCAGCTCGGCGCACCTGAACACCAACTTGTTGTGGGGTGGCAACCTTCAAAAAGTTGTGGTAACTGAGCGGTTCACCAGTGGGGGGGATTTGGTCCAAGTGGCCCTGCGCTGTCACCTGTATGCCCAACCACACCTTCCATAACGCCGTGGGCACGCACACCTCATTGAAGGGAAGCAACTGCTGGGTGAGGCGGTCGTTCTCGCTGTTGGAGGTGGGCAAGGCAGGGCTGCCGTACATCACTTCACACAACGCCACCGACGCTTCCAGACTCCGCTCCTCTGGCAGGATGGCGTAGAAGGGCTCGTCTCTGAAACACGTGCATGAAATGAACGAGTCATCTTTATCAGGGAAGAACGCCTTGTTTGTCATGAGTAGCGTCTCACCTGCAGAAGCTGGAGGAAGGCAGCCAGCTCTCCAGTGCGCCAAACACCTCCATCTGGGAGGCATCCGTGGAGAAGAGCACGTCCTGGGCAGGAGGAGTCCCACACGATGCAAGGCGACGCACGGCGGTGGGCTCCAGCAGGCGCCCCCACATGTACACCTGCGCGATGTCCCCGCGTATCACCTGGTGGCCACAGGCACAGTGGTGTTACTCTTGGCTGTCTTGAGCCCCTCGCAGAACTATGTGTTCAAAGAGTTAGCCAGGAAGCCCCTTACCTGTGTCGCATCGAAGTTGCCGCCTCCTCCTTGATCCGTCGGGTCCTGCTCCTGGCCCATCACAATGGTGCCGTTGAGCGGGAAGGGCCAGTTGCCGTGCGGCTCCCCGCTGTACTCCTCCTGCAGCAGAACACAGGCATGACACCCGCGCCGAGGTGGACACAGGCGCACCACCATAGGGCGACTGACAGTGACTGGCATGCATAGGGTGGTGGGTGACAAGGGTGAAGGTGGTGAGGTGGGAGGAACCCCTGTCATGGTGATGGGACAGAGGGACGCCAAGGGAGGCTCTTATCATACTCATGACGAGGACTAATGCGTGTGAGGGAGGTGAGTCAGGGAGAGGAGGAGGCTCACCTTGCCCTGCCAGTAGAAGGAGTACTGCTGGGGACTGAAGAGGTGGCACGCGTGGTACCACACCTCCGGCACCATGACCTCCGGCAGCGGCCCCTCCGCCACACTCTCCAGACCCCACTGGAAGAACCCGTCCTCCCGGTGACCTGCGGGAAGGAAGGCCAGAGTGAGTCCTGACACCTGCGTCGCCGCCCCACACCTGCCCTACCGCATCACCCCTCCCACCACACACACACACACACACACCACACACACACACACACACACACACACACACACACACACACACACACACACACACACACCGTCCGTGTGACACAGTTGGTTAGGGCGCCCGGCACCATTCTGTGGTCCGGCGTTCGATCCCCGACCCCGCTCATTCTCGGGGATTTTTCCCCTGTGAAATTCGGGCGGTACTGTCTCCCTTGAGCAAGGGGATGGGGGGGGAGGGGGGTTGAGGTCCCAGCATTGCCCAAAGATCGGTAATAATGAGCTCCAAGCTCGCACTGAGAGGGTGAAAACTGGCGATCGCGAGCCAGCTCGCGTGGACAAGACCATGGGTGAATGACACACACACACACACACACACACACACACACACACACACACACATCTATCTCACCACTCACACACACACACACACACACATCTATCTCACCACTCACACATGCCTCAGAAGGTTACACAAACACCTTCCTGTATATTCCTCCAGCCAGGTAAACAGAGTGACCTTGGTATAAGCATGATATTGACTTAAGCAACAACTTATACGGCGAAATTTTGAGCAATTATATCGAGTTTCCTTGACAGATTACAAGATGTGACGTGTTTTTCTTCAAATTATCGGACAATCTCCATCTCAAATATTTGGTTTCGTGTGTCAATCATGATATTTTTTCAGTGGCCAGTGGCAATTACGAAGGCATGTTGTCGCTCGGTGGGAATGGGTATTAATATGCAGAGCTATACATAATATAAGGCAATCGATAGGTGGCACACGTTGAGAACCACTTGTATCGTTTGATTATAAATACCACTAGTTTTTGGTAGTGTTGATTTTGTTACTGAAGGTTGCATAAATTACGTGCACTCTCTACACGTAACGCACTGTTCGGTACTCGTAACGTACTGTTATTGAGGCTTGCATAAGTTACCTATCTCTTTCTCTCTTTCTTTTTTTCACCTCATATTTTTTTTTTTTTCTCTCTCTCTCTCTCTCTCGCTCTCGCTCTCGCTCTCGCTCTCGCTCTCGCTCTCGCTCTCGCTCTCGCTCTCTCTCTCTCTCTCTCTCTCTCTCTCTCTCTCTCTCTCTCTCTCTCTCTCTCTCTCTCGCTCGCTCGCTCGCTCTCTCGCTCCTCTCTCTCTCTCTCTCTCTCTCTCTCTCTCTCTCTCTCCTCTCTCTCTCTCTCTCTCTCTCTCTCTCTCTCTCTCTCTCTCTCTCTCTCTCTCTCTCTCTCTCTCTCTGGTTTCTTCACCTACGCTGAAGCTGTCGGGAAAAGCGGCGTAGGAGAAATGGACGTTGTTCTCCACAAACACGACAAACCTATATGGACAGAAAAAGACAGTTGTGAAATAGTGCTCTCTCTCTCTCTCTCTCTCTCTCTCCTCTCTCTCTCTCTCTCTCTCTCCTCTCTCTCTCTCTCTCTCTCTCTCTCTCTCTCTCTCTCTCTCTCTCTCTCTCTCCTCTCTCTCTCTCTCTCTCTCTCTCTCTCTCTCTCTCTCTCTCTCTCTCTCTCTCATATTATAATTTTATTTATTATTATTTATATTATGAAGAGTTGCAACATCTATTTGCCAAGAATTTTATAGATATGTGTTTGTTTAGGAAAGAGAACAAAAGGAAAGATCTTAAGAAGTACCTGATAATTTCATATAGTTTCACATCCTTGGCCTTCCACGTACGTACACACACACACACACACACACACACACACACACACACACACACACACACACACACACACACACACACACACACACACACACACACACACACACACACACACACACACACACACACACACACACACACACACACACACACACACACACACACACACACACACACACCTGACCCAGTAGCACAGCGTGAGGGCGGCCACAGGAGGGGTGTCGAGGGAGAAGTTATAACGAAGAAACACGTCATTCTTCACGGCCTTCGTCGCCTCCCTCTGTAGATGGAACACCTTCACTCTGCCTCCACCCTCCACCTCACCCTCCTCCACATTATCCTCCTGAGCTGTTTAAGTGGAAAAGTGGATAAATTAGCACCTCAGCCCTCCTCCACCTTACTCTCCTGAGCTGTTAAAGTGGAGAAGTGGAGAAATTACCACCTCAACCCTCATCCACCTTACTCTCCTGAGCTGTTAAAGTAGAGAAGTGGATAAATTAGCACCTCAGCCTCCTCCACATTACCCTCCTGAGCTGTTTAAGTGGAGAAGTGGAGAAATTAGCACCTCAGCCCTCCTCCATCTCACCCTCGTCCACCTTACCCTCCTGAGCTGTTAAAGTAGAGAAGTGGATAAATGACCACCTCAGCCCTCCTCCACCTAATCTTCCTGAGCTGTTAAAGTGGAGAAGTGGATAAATTAGCACCTCAGCCCTCCTTCATCTCACCCTCCTCCACCTTATCCTCCTGAGCTGTTAAAGTGGAAAAGTGGAGAAATTAGCATCTCAGCCCTCCTCCACCTAATCTTCCTGAGCTGTTAAAATGGAGAAGTGGAGAAATTACCACCTCAACCCTCATCCACCTTACTCTCCTGAGCTGTTAAAATGGAGAAGTGGAGAAATTAACACCTCAGCCCTCCTCCATCTCACCCTCGTCCACCTTACCCTCCTGAGCTGTTAAAGTGGAGGAAGGGGAGAAATTAGCACCTCAGCCTCCTCCACCTTACTCTCCTGAGCTGTTTAAGTGGAAAAGTGGAGAAATTAGCACCTCACCCTCCTCCACCTTACTCTCCTGAGCTGTTTAAGTGGAAAAGTGGAGAAATTAGCACCTCACCCTCCTCCACCTTACTCTCCTGAGCTGTTTAAGTGGAAAAGTGGAGAAATTAGCACCTCAGCCTTCCTCCACCTTACCCTCCTGACCTGATTAAAGTGGATAAATTAGCACCTGGTTCTCCCATACATCCATGCCATAATCTCCACTTTGGTTCCACATTAAAAAATAGTGTAGAAGTGGAGAGAAAGAGAAAGTGGAGTAGAAGTGGAGAAATTAGCCACGCATCCTATATTCTTCATGCCATAATCTCCACTTTGGTTCCACATTAAAAAATAGTGTAGAAGTGGAGAGAAAGAGAAAGTGGAGTAGAAGTGGAGAAATTAGCCACGCATCCTATATTCTTCATGCCATAATCTCCACTTTGGTTCCACATTAAAAAATAGTGTAGAAGTGGAGAGAAAGTGAAAGTGGAGTAAAAGTGGAGAAATTAGCCACGCATCCTATATTCTTCATGCCATAATCTCCACTTTTGTTCCACATTAAAAAGTAGTGTAGAAGTGGAGAGAAAGTGGAGTAGAAGTGGAGAAATTAGTCACGCATCCTATATTCTTCATGCCATAATCTCCACTTTGGTTCCACGTAAAAAGAAGTGTAGAAGTGGAGAGAAAGAGAAAGTGGAGTAAAAGTGGAGAAATTAGCCACGCATTCTATATTCTTCATGCCATAATTTCCACTTTGGTTCCACGTCAAAAGAAGTGTCTAAAAAAGAGGTAGTGAGTGGGATAGAGAAGTGGATAAAGAGGTGTCCTAGGGATTGTTTATAGAGAGTAACAGAGAGAGAGGATGAGTACACTCTTAGAAAAGAAGGGTAGGAAAAGGGTGTTTGTAATGATGAAATACTGCTACCCTTTTTCTACCCTTACAAATATACCCTTTTGTAACCCTAAATATACCCTTTGCCAACCCCAAATATACCCTTTCTCAACCCTCTCGTCTAAAAAGGGTAGATAAAGGGTAGATGAAGGGTATAATCGGCAGCATCTACCCTCCAGCCTGGACATAGGGTATAAAAAGGGTAGTGATGTAACAATTCTACCCTTAATATACTACCCCTCATTTCTGAGAGTGTATGGAGATATGGAGTTTAGAGTATGAGTATAGCGGAGTAAGAGAGAGAGAGGATGTTTATAGAGAGTAAGGAAGGACACTAGAAGGAAAGGGAGAGAAGAGGAGGTTATGGAAGGGAAAAGGAAGGAAGAAGGGAAGGAAGGAAGTGTGTTTAAGAAGGAAGGAAGGAAGGAAGTGTATTTAGGAAGGAAGGAAGGAGGAAGAGAAGGAAGTGTGTTTAGGAAGGAAGGAAGGAAGGAAGTGTGTTTAGGAAGGAAGGAGGGAGGGAAGGAAGTGATTTTAGGAAGGAAGGAGGGAAGGAAGGAAGTGTGTTTAAGAAGGAAGGAAGTGTGTTTAAGAAGGAAGGAAGTGTGTTTAAGAAGGAAGGAAGTGTGTTTAGGAAGGAAGGAAGTGTGTTTAAGAAGGAAGGAAGTGTGTTTAAGAAGGAAGGAAGTGTGTTTAGGAAGGAAGGAAGTGTGTTTAAGAAGGAAGGAAGTGTGTTTAAGAAGGAAGGAAGTGTGTTTAGGAAGGAAGGAAGTGTGTTTAAGAAGGAAGGAAGTGTGTTTAAGAAGGAAGGAAGTGTGTTTAGGAAGGAAGGAAGTGTGTTTAGGAAGGGAGGAAGTGTGTTTAAGAAGGAAGGAAGTGTGTTTAAGAAGGAAGGAAGTGTGTTTAAGAAGGAAGGAAGTGTGTTTAGGAAGGAAGGAAGTGTGTTTAGGAAGGGAGGAAGTGTGTTTAGGAAGGGAGGAAGTGTGTTTAGGAAGGGAAGAAGTGTGTTTAGGAAGGAAGGAAGTGTGTTTAAGAAGGGAGGAAGTGTGTTTAAGAAGGAAGGAAGTGTGTTTAAGAAGGAAGGAAGTGTGTTTAGGAAGGGAGGAAGTGTGTTTAAGGAAGGAAGGAAGTGTGTTTAGGAAGGAAGGAGGGAGGGAAGGAAGTGATTTTAGGAAGGAAGGAGGGAAGGAAGGAAGTGTGTTTAAGAAGGAAGGAAGAAGGAAAAGGAGAGTGGAAAAGGTTATAGAAGGAAAAGGAAGGAAGGAAGTGTGTTTAGGAAGGAAGAAAGGAAGGAGGGAAGGAAGGAAGGAAGAAGGAAAAGGAGAGTGGAAAAGGTTATGGAAGGGAAATAATGGAAAGAAGCGAAGTGTGTTTAAGGAAGAAAGGAAGGAAGGAAGAAGGGAAGGAAGATGGTTTATAGAGACACAGTACACACAGTCATTTAAATAGTACACAGTCCTGTTACTCTGCTATTGCTTCTCTATGCCATTTGTCACTGTTTGTGTACGTAAAATGTGGCTCGATATTTTTTTGTGTATAACGTACGAAGTGAGAGTAAAGTAAAGTGTGAAAGATTTAGTATATCGAAAGTCCATGTGACCTTAATTATGCACACACACACACACACACACACACACACACACACACACACACACACACACACACACACACACACACACACACACACACACACACACACACACACACACGAAGGTATCAAAACAGAGAAAAGAGATGAAAATAATAGTAGAAAGAACGAAAGAAACGGTAGAACTCATATAGAAAGAGAAAGGAAATAGTTACTTTTGGCGTAATTAGCAAGAAAGGCTAAAAATGACACTAGGAAAAATATTTGATTACTATGATCCCTGAAATAGCAGGAATACAAAGGAATACAAAGGAAACACAAACAGCAACAGACCGATAGGTCCTTACAAGACTGTTTGCTTTAACTACACTACACTAACTAGATAATAAGAGAGAAAGGATAGGAAGTAGAAGGCTCCTCCCCACCCACCCATCCCTCCAGCCGAAGCTGGCCGGAAAAGAAGTGATACCATGCAATATAGAAAAACTGCATGGAATTTGTGAGGAAAGTTGAAAGCTGTAATCTATGGCTAACTACTACTAGTTTGTGGGGGTAGGTTTAGTGCTTGATAGATAGGTCATGTTATGTGTGTTTTGTAATGGTGTGAACACAGTGTGGAGGTTCAAGGGGTGGTGCGGCAGCCTTGCCTGGCGCTTTCTTGGGAGGCAGCAGTCAATCAGGCCCCAGCTCCGTTCAATCCACTGCGGATTGTGTACTTTCCATGTAGGACGCCGTACACTTCAATGCCTCCTGCAGCAGTGACCCCTGGTACCTTAAATCCCGATGGTGGTCACTAACTGTCAGGACCCTAACTAAACCACAGCCCGTCACAGGTCGAGAGTAGTAGTGGTAACCGTTAACTCGGGGCTATCTGTGTGTGTTATGAGGTCTAATGTAGTGTTGGTGTAGGCTCAGTGTGGAAGTTCAGGGGTGGTGCGGCAGCCTTGCCTGGCGCTTTCAGGAGCGTCTAGGCAAGTGTGTGTGTGTGTGGGTGTGTGTGTGGGTGTGTGTGTGTGTGTGTGGTGTGTGTGTGTGTGTGGTGTGTGTGTGTGTGTGTGTGTGTGTGTGTGTGTGTGTGACGTCCAGCGTCCAGGCCTCCTCCTCCTCCTCCTCCTCCTCCTCCTCCTCCTCCAGGAGGAGGAGGAGGAGGAGGAGGAGGAGGAGTTAAGCGAGGAGACAAAGTAGGAAGAATGAAAGGATATACTCACACGACATCAATTTGGTACAATATTCATCCCCTTCCTTTCTCCTATACCTATTACCTTCATTACCTCCCCTCTGCCCGCTGTCACCATGCTTTTATTCCCCTCTCTCCTCTCCCCCACACTTAAACTCATGACATCAATTTGGTACAATATTCATTCCCTTCCCTTCTCATACCTTCTACCTTAATTTCATCCCCTTTATTCTCTATCACCATTCTATCATTCCCTTCTTTCCTTCTTTCCTCACCTTTCTCATACCTTCTCTACCTTAATTTCATCCCCTTTTTTCTCTATCACCATTCTTTCATTCCCTTCTTTCCTTCTTTTCTCACCTTTCTCATTCCCTTTACCTTAATTTCTTCCTCTTTGCCCACTGTCATCATTCTTTCATTCCCTTCTTTCCTTCTTTTCTCACCTTTCTCATTCCCTTTACCTTAATTTCATCCCCTTTTTTCTCTATCACCATTCTTTCATTCCCTTCTTTTCTCACCTTTCTCATTCCCTTTACCTTAATTTCTTCCTCTTTGCCCACTGTCATCATTCTATCATTCCCTTCTCTCCTCCCTCTCACCTTTCTCATTCCCTTTACCTTAATTTCTTCCTCTTTGCCCACTGTCATCATTCTTTCATTCCCTTCTCTCCTTCCTCTCACCTTCTACCATCCTTTCTTTCCCTTTGCCCTATCATCATTCATATCACTTTCATTCTCCTCTCTCCTCCCTCCCACCTTCCCTTCGTCACTACACACACACAAATACATATACACACATACATATACATACATATACACACATACACACACATACATATACACACAGACACACACATACATATGGAGGGAGAGAGCACCAAACACCAAGGTCGCGCCTGGAGACCTTAGCAAACACAACACACGTATCAATATTTATCGAGCATTCCTCTGTCTGGTGATTCACGCTCATCCACCCGCCGGGCACTCCACCTACTATCCCGTGAAGTGGATGAAGTGCTCGCCTGTCAAAGTGGTGGAGGGAGGGAGGGAGGGAGGGAGGGAGGGAGGGAGGGAGGGAGGGAGGGTGTTGTCAAGGCTTTGGATTTTTATATATTTATACATAACAATTTTTTTTTTGTTCTTCCCTCCATCTTCCTTAGGCTTTCCTTCCTTCCCTCTCTTTCCTCTTCCCTTCCTTTCCTTCCCTTCCCTTCCCTTCCCTTCCCTTCCCTTCCCTTCCCTTCCCTATCCTTCCCTTCCCTTCCCTTCCCTTCCCTTCCTTTCCTTCCCTTCCCTTCCCTTCCCTTCCCTTCCCTTCCCTTCCCTTCCCTTCCCTTCCCTTCCCTTTCCTTTCCTTTCCTTTCCTTTCCTTTCCTTTCCTTCCCTTCCATTCCCTTCCCTTCCCTTCCCTTCCCTTCCCTTCCCTTCCCTTCCCTTCCCTTCCCTTCCCTTCCCATCCCTTCCCTTCCCTTCCCTTCCCTTCCCTTCCCTTCCCTTCCCTTCCCTTACTCTTCCCTCCGTCGCTTTCCTTCACCGCTATGAATGGAGCCCCAATCACAGGTGTCCCGCAGGGCTCTTTTCAGGGACCACTGCTATACATGAAGTACTCGTGCATGGATGATATCGATTTTGAGTTCTTTTTCTTCAGATTTTATTTTCTCGCGAATTCGCAGGTTCGAAAATTAGAAACTGTAATCTCAGATCGCGACAAGCAAAGCCTCTGGGAAGACTTGCACAAAATCTCAACATAGTTTGATAGGTGCAGGACAATGTCTTTTTACCGGCAACAACTTCCACATTCTTTAAGTGGGAACAGGATACTTAAATAGGATCATGGAATTTGTGGCGTGAAAATGTAATGCGTACACTATATCAAAGATCTTGGTATTACGATAGCGTCGATATTTAGATTCTCTCAGCAATACAAACAGCCACAGCTAGCAGGATAATGTGCTTATGTACTAAACATATATTTTTCTTCAAGAATTAATATATAGCCATACCTCTGTAACAACTTCATCATACCGCATTTAGAGTATGCAGTAAAACCTCTCATATTCGGACTAATTAGAGAGAGCAGAGAGAGGAGAGAGAGAGAGAGGACGAGAGAGAGAGAGAGAGATGAGAGAGAGAAGATGAGAGAGAGAAGAGAGGAGAGAGAGAAGAAAAAGGAAATAATTATAAAGGTTTTTTGGTTTATCTCCACTCTCTCACTCATCTCTCAATTCACTTATTAATCTCTCTCTCTCTTTCACGAAAAAAGAAGAGAGAGAGAAGAGAGAGAGAGAGAGAGATGAGGAGAGAGAAGAGAGGAGATGATAGAAGAGAAGAAGAGAGAGAGAGAGAGCGAGCGGTCGGAGAGAGAGAGAGCGGGAGAGAGCAATTTATTTAGTTAACCTTAATGTTTGCATGGTATTATTGTATGTATCAGAAAACGAAATATGTCAATGGGGCTAGTCTAATTAAATTCTGCTTGTATTGATATCTGCCATCTTATAAGCTGTCCCACAAAGTTATACATGACGACGAGTTTTAAGTGAATGTTAAGTTCATCATATTTCTTCAGAGTCTCATAATGACCTTTATTTAATGTGTTTTACTATGTTTTATGTGATAATCTTATAGAACAAACATTTCCGAAGATAACAGTCTATCCTTTATACATGTATAACATGATATACTGCGGGGTAATGCCTTGAGAACTTCCCCGGGTCTTGGGTGAACGAGGAGGCCTTGGCACCAATATGGCGCCCACAAATCGAGTTGTCGCTACTCTATATAATACAGGTACTCTAGGTGGCAGCTACCCGCCGGGGTGGTGAGGCGAGGTGGTCTCGGTCAGGGTCTCGGTGAGGTGCCGCCGTTCACCACTAGGCTCATCACCCCATAATAAACTCACCATGAGGGTAGGAGATAGGTTTAAGGCCTAATTTCATTTGTATACTTGCCCTGTTCAGTTCTTGAGTCAGAAAACATCATATATACTCAATTTATGAGTATTTTTATGTATATTGCGTGCTCTACGCCACCCCTACCGTGGTCGCTTTGTTTTGACAGCTTAACGTCTTTAAGTACGTCTGCAGAATGCCAAAAGTTGCCCAGAACAGCTGTTGGAAGTCGCTAGGTCGTGCAGACCGGAAGTAAGCCTCTCTGAATGTAGCCCCTGGACCGCCCGCACTGACTAAATGCTTTACCAATGAAAGGAATCAGCGTTCCTATATAGGGCAGTGGACCCCAATCAATCCTTTTAACAACAAACCAGGCCATCATCTCAACCAGACTTCCAATAAGGGTGTGCGTCCCGCGGCCTGCTGCTGTGTGATGGCATATACCTATATTGCCTTTCATAGATTCTGCTTTTTATTGCGTTTACTTTGATTACGTTTAGTCTAGGTTATGGACGAAGGACTTAGTTGGGATCGGAGTTAAGGCTTTTGGATCTGTGTGGTTTGGCTCTCTGTGTAATCCCCCGCTCTTCTCTCTCTCTCTCTCTCTCTTCTCTCTCTCTCTCTCTCTCTCTCTCTCTCTCTCTCTCTCTCTCTCTCGTTTCAATCATCATACTTCCAGTTATTTTACCTTTCTCTCTCTCTCTCTCTCTCTCCTCATCTCTCTCTCTCTCTCTCTCTCTCTCTCTCTCTCTCTCTCTCTCTCTATCTCTATCTCTCTCTCTCTCTCTCTTCTCTCTCTCTCTCTCTCTCTCTCTCTCTCTCTCTCTCTCTCCCCCTTGCCAAACCAATTCTTGCTCCTTCTCTTCTCCTCCTCCTCCTCCTCCCTATCATCTCCTACCACACCTGTCCTCTCTCACCCTCTTCCTCTCAATCACCCTTCTCTCCCGTCACCCACCTTCCCGTCGCTCGTGTATTGCCCTCATAGCCATTCCTTGGCTAATTGCATACTTCAATTAGTGTAGCACCTGAACTTATTGAATCGGAAAGCTTTTGCTTTATGGCTCTCTGTTGAATCCCCCTCTCCTCCTCTCCTCCCCTCAACGATCCTAACTGCGTGTTATGTTGGCTTTTGGCTTAGGGGCTCGGGCCTCTTAACTGGGGGTCTAAAGGGGGAGTCTCTTTGCTGTGTCTGCTTCTTCTACCTTTCAATATCAATACTTCGTTTTACCCGATCTGTCTCTCTCTTTCTTCTCGTTCAGGATTCTCAATTCTGATATTTGACCAAACTTGATCTACCTCTATTTTGTCATCCGAAGAACTGATTTAATTGGATAAATTCGTATCCTTCTTCGCATGGCCTACCAATTGATGAAATCTTCCGGCTCTACCCATCTTACCTACCTCACTGAGTCCCCCCCCCCCCTCTAGTTAAACCTGTATATTTATTCGATACCCCGTTAGTGTGTGGGTCGAAATAATCTACAGTACCAAAAACCAACATCAATACGACCACCAACACTACACACAGCCACTGAACACCTACATGGCCACTCGTATGAACATAAATGCAGTCAAGTCTAAAAGTAGCTGTTTGATGCTTATTGATCATGCATCAGTGGAAGAACCTGGTGCACTAAAACGGTAGACACGGTTTACACGAATAGTTTGTCTGGCGATGTTGAGATTTGTCGAATATCTAAAAGAAGCGTTGATTTCAAACGGTGTACATGATGGTTTGTTGTTGGTGATTAGTGGTATAAGGGATTCAGAAAAGTGGAATAGATTGGGATAAATGGGAATACAGGATTGGATAAGGGAATAAGGAAGGATTAATTTTGGAATGCAGGATGCCACAAGGGATACAGGTGGAACAATGGGAAATATTCGGGGGATGGAAGGGATACTGGAGGTCCCGCCTACAGGTTAATAGGAATAGGTATTCGGATAAGGGAATAGGATGGATAGGCGAATACAATGATAAGGAATACAAGGATAAGGAATAAACTACAGGATGCGAACACAGGAATAAAAAGAGATGAATTAAGGGTTATAAATGATGGGATAAAGGAAAACAGGAGGAAAGAGAATAACAGAGGATAAGGGGATACAAGAGGATAATGAAATCGGGATGGGATATCAGTAAAATAACTGGTTTGCATAAGGGAATACATTATCGATAATGAAACACTTGGGATAAGGGGAAACAGACAACTTCTGGCGATACAGCCTGGTTTCAAGGGAATTACAGGATGGCAAAGGTGATTAGGTGGGAAAGTGTAAAAGAATGGATAAACGGGAACACAGGATGGGATAAGGGGAATACAGATGGGATAAGGGGAATACAGGATGGGATAAGGGGAATACAGGAGGGGATAAGGGGAATACAGGATGGGATAAGGGGAATACAGGATGGGATAAGGTTTGGATAAGATAAATTGGATAATAAGGAATACAAAGAGAGGAATAAGGAAGCGTGAAATGACAGGATCGGTAGCTTAAAGACAGGACAGGGAACTTTCAAAACGTAATTCAATGAATCTAAATCTTAATCCGGTGTCGGGATTTCGTCAATGCGGTCGCGGTTTGCACAATGTTTGGCGTTTTGGAACAACGTGCTGAGGTTCTATAAAGGGTTCACTGATCACGTAAGTCAACCCGGTTTCTGTCTATAGTCCACCTTATCGCTGATATTATAGACTATATTGATAAAACCTCTTTTATAAGTTACTCTATTTTTATTAAACATTTTTAAAAAACTTCTTAAAGGTTGTTTTAGGGGTGTTTTGTTTATTGGCGTTGTTTGGGCGTCAGTGGACTGTCGGGCCCGCCCTCGTGTCGTCACTTTACGTTCAACCCCTGTTTACTTTACTGTTACACTGTTTACATGTTATTCTTTTCATGTTATTTTTAATGCGTTAGTGCCCCGCCTGCTGTGTGGCAGACGGGGCTACCTCAAGGCGCGCCCGACGCCTGCCGCGCCTGAAGCACGCCCTTCACCTGGTCGTGGCAACGCTGCACACTGTCCCTCGGGCCCTGGAAGACCACCCGGTGGTTGGCCTGGTGGTAAATGACATCCACCCGATGCTGCTCACAGAGGGCTTCCAACCAGCCTGGATAGTTCCTCCCCGTGAACTGTTGGCGGGACTGGAGGGGAACTTTCAGGCTCCTGCTGACAGTTCTGTTGTCATTTGAACTATCCAGCTGTTCAGAGGACTTCTGAGCCGCGTGTTCCCTCTCCTGTGTGGAGGGCACACCGCTGTGTGCATTGTTATTACTCAGAGTTACGTTAATAGTGCTCATGACCTCGCCGTGGCATCGCTCCACGTGCTTGGCTTCGCCCCGAAGGCTCAGCCGGCCGGTCCTGTGATCGTAGGAGACCTGCACCTCGTGGCATGAGCGGAGGCGGGCTAGCAAGGCCCCTTGTGCCCCCATCATTTTGGCCCGTTGACGCCTGGGGATGTCGATGGTGCACTCGACCACTGTTGGCTCAACATCCACTGTTGGCTCAACAGTGGATGCAGCCTCGACACCTGCAGGCTCGGCGTGGCTCACCACCTCTGCTGGTGTGGCAGGGGCTGTGGCCGCGGTGCGCAGGGCATCCCACCACTGCCAGGCGGTCATCAATTGATCTAAATCGGCGTAACAGCCGTCTACGTTGTGGCCTTTATTGCCTCGAATCGTCACGGCGCCGGTGCCGCCATCCATCTGGATGTGCACGCCGTACTGCTGCTGCAGGCCGTGCAGGACGCAGGCAGCCTCGCCCTGCAGCAGCGGACAGTACTCGGCGGGCACGCAGCAATGAATGGACTGCACAAACACCCGGGCTGTCTCTTTCTGTTGACCGGATTTTTCTTCACTCTCATTGTTTTCTGTTTTTTCTGTACCCTCAGCCTCCTCGGCGGGGCTCTCCTCCTCCTTCTCTATCTTCTCCTCCTCCATGTTATCCTTCCCCGCGGCCTCCTCGATCTGCTTCCTTGCAGCCTCCTCCTCCATGTTCTCCTTCCCTGCAGCCTCCTCGACGGGGCTATCCTCTTCCTCCTCTATCTTCTCCTCCATGTTCTCCTTCCCTTCAGCCTCCTTCAAGGGGCTCTCCTCCACGCGCCGCTGCTGCACGCTGGCCTGGCCGTCGCTCAGTACAATGGCCGCGTCTTCCTCCTCTTCACAACGCCTTCGCTTCTTACACTTGAAGAGTCTGAAGAAGGCGCGAAGACAGGCCAGACACCCTGACTTGTGCTTTGTTTTCTTCTCAATCTTCACTTGAGACATCCTCTGGTCGATCTATATTTTTGACAGAGGCGCCAGAACACCAGGGGCAGCAATATTAAAGAAGGATGTTTTCCAACATGACCAAATTTGGGAAAAGAGATTGGAGTTTAGAAGAGCTTGGAGTTAAGAAGAATAGAACCTGGGCACAGATACACGCCGGGCAGAGACTCGCAGGACACACGCTGTAGGCTGCCTAATACTTCACTACTGATGGAGGTCACTCGTCTGTCCCTTCTGATTGGCCAACTGTTGGTTCCAAGATGATGAAGGAGATTGGAGTTGTACACATACAGTACATATATTCGTTCATACATACTACTACTACTACTATAACTACTACTACTACTACTACACTACTACTACTACTACTACTACTACTACTACTACTACTACTACTACTACTACTACTACTACTACTATACTACTACTACTACTACTACTACTACTACTACTACTACTATACTACTACTACTACTACTACTACTACTACTACTACTACTACTACTACAACAACTACTACTACTACTACTACTACTACCACTACCACTACCACTATAACTACTACTACTACTACTACTACTACTATAAATAATATACTGCTGCTAATGTTACCTTGGCCCCTACCACCCCCCACCACCACCACCACCCTTACCTCTAGTGTACAAAACATAATTCATAACACAACATCCATCCATTATATCATACAAGGCACTGCACTTCAAGGAGAAAGCTTGCATACTCTCCATTAAATACTTGAACAAATCGAAACCCGTCAAGAGAAATGGATAATAAAACTAACTCGGGGCAATTTATAGTAACAAGAAAATCCATTAAATTTACGTACCGTCCTTTATCATAGAAAGAAAACCTACTTGTTGCTACCTTAAGTATCACTATCCTTTGTAGACATTCCCGGTATAGTGGCAATAAGGGTCATTATTTACTTTTTAGTGCTATGATACTATGTCCTACCTGTACAGCTCCCCATCCCCCCACCCCCCCCTCACTTGTCCCCTCCTCCCCCCCTCCCCTCACACCCTCCCCCCCCCCCCCCCCCCCCTCCCCCCCACCCCCTAAAAAAAGACCTAATATATCCTTCATTGCAATACAGGTACAGCTTTTTATTCTTACCTGTAATCAACTATATCAAGTCTGTCTTACCTGTACACTATAACTTGTAATTTATTCTCATTGAATAAGATCATGTACAGGACAGGTATAGACGCTACCTCATTTATTTATTTTATGACCTGTATAACTCATACATCTCTACCGGTCAATAACACTATAGTCGTCACTGCCACTAATGTCGCCAGGCACTATATATCACGAATTTTAGCATCACTGCAGATTGTATTGTGTCCACTGAAAAGGCATGCATAGTAGCTTATATTATGTACATGTCTTCAGTGGCACATACATGTCTGTAGTGATGCTAAAATTCGTGATATAAGGCGAGTGGCGACATTAATGCAGTGGCGGCTATAGTGTTGTTGACGGTAGCTTGCATTGTACGTATATAGCTACCCAAGACAGGTGAGAAAGGCTGGGTATTTAAACTTCCATGTCAATCTTTTAGCCTACCTACAATGCCTCCAGGGAATACATAAGTAATGAGAGGGAGATATAAAGGTATGTCCACTATAGTATATTATTTTTAACGAGGCAAAAATTCTGTCCCCTTGCTGCTTACTGACTGATATTTAATACCAGGAGAAGGGAATACTACGCTTCTTCTAAATTTCAGCTGTATTTTATCATAGTTAACCCTATTATCAAGTAAACATAGGCATAATTTTAAGCATGAGACCTTAAGATAGCATGGATTTTTGCCTCGTTAAAATAAATAGACTATAATTACCATCTGACCTGACCTGACCTCTGGTAATCACACCACAAACTTATCTAATGCGGTCAT